>VXBZ01012753.1:146277-167122 GCA_013399135.1 Heliornis fulica | reverse complement strand
CCGCCGCCGGGCACAGGTAAGGGGAACGCGGACCGGCGGCAGGCGGTGAGGACGCGGCGAGCTAGGCGTGCTGGGAGCTGCCGCGTTCCCGGGGGAAACGGCGAGCTCCGGGCGGCAGGCGGGGGCCGCGTCTGCGAATGGCTTCGGCCGACGGCTGTGGCGGGCGGCGCGGGAAGGTGGCGCGCGACGGCCTCGGCCCAGCGGCTGCGGCGGGCGGCAGGTGAGCGCGGTGCGGGGGAGGCGGCGACCTTCGGAGGGCGCCCCGGCAGGGCTCTGCTCTGGTGATGGAGGGCAGGAGGCCGGGCCTTCCCATTACTCGCGTTACTTATAACGGCCGGCGTAGGAGAGCTGAACCGCGATGGCAGTATTAGCCGAAATCCGTTTTTCAGGCGAGGACCTGCAGGCGCGGTGGGTGTCTCTAACCGCGGAGGAGGCTGTGGAGCAGACGTGCGCCCCTTGTTAGCCCAGGAGCTGAGGGCGTCTTAGTGATGACGAGAACAAACTCCGCTAGTCCGCGGGCTTGTGAGCTGCCAAGAGGGAGCAGTTGTCTGCGAATCAAAGATTTAATGAGTCGTTGCCTGTAAAACCGCCTTTTCTAGTGTTTCTGACGCCCGAGGCGTACAGAGTGAGGTGGCCCGTGGCGCCCATTTGGGACGCTGTAGGTTCTGTCTGTCCCCGGGTGCAGCAGGTGCCCAGCACTCAGCTGTGCTGAGTGGCTCAGAGGCGGCTGCCTTGCCAGGCTGGGGAACGGGAGTGCTGTGTGTCGGTGCGTGTCTAAGCCTGCCCGCCTCCTTGCACAGGTGGTGGCAGGGACGCGGTGATAGCTGCCCCCTGGTGTAATGGAGTGAGTGGGGAACATCTCTTCGGGTTTCTGTGTGCGCTGTGGTTCTGGATAAACTCTGTGCAGCAGCGAGACTCTGCTAGTCCTGTGTGAGAAACTAGGTTCTGAATCTGCTAAGTGCAGCAGATGTTGGGACGACAGATGCCACCAGTTCGTTCTTTGCCTGAAACACCTTCTGATTGAAGTAGGCAGTTCAGTGGCTGGCACAGGATAGTAGAGCTAAAGGATAAACAAATTGCCTCAGGACCAAAGTTACGCTCAGTTTCCTGTGTGCTCTTGCTCGTATCTGTGAATTGTATCTACCTGACTTTGAAGTGTTCTGAGTGAAGATGTGTTTTACTGGGGGAAAATTTGTTAACTAAAGCCTACCAGAAACGATTACATGTCCATGTTTGTTGCCTTCGGTTCATCAGTGTGCAACTTGGAGAAGTAGTATGTTGTAATAAAAGCAAAGCTCACAGAAGTTTGTAAGTTTTATTGTGTTTACCCAGAGAAGTGGGTAGGTAAATAAAGACACGGGGGAAAGATGCTGGAGTGGCATACCCTAGGGTGACTCCAGGGTGATTTCTGTGCGATTTAGTCTTGCCGGAGTAAAGTGAACTACAGAAACTGCAATATCTAAAATACCCACTCTTAAAAGTTGATTATAGGAAAAGGTGTTCCCTTTCTGTATGTCATCTCTTAACTGTGGTTTTTGTTTTAATACAGGGTAGCCCAGCAACATACCTCACTAGTTGTAGGCAAGCCATAAAAAGTTTCATCTGTCATTTCTTTAAGATAGAGAATGTTATGAGAGCAGGAAAAACAGAGGAATCATACTTACTGTTTCCATTTTTCATTGTAATATTCTTAGAGCTAAAGAGCTCCATCTAGCTTTTATCATGAAATAAAAAGAACTATGTGGTGTAGGTTTGGTTGAACCTAGAGAAATGTATTTGTAATTTGAACTGGGTAGTCCCAGATTTCTGGAATTTTAAGCTGGTTGAATGTAGGCTTGTTTCTAAGCATAATAGACTTGAGTAGTATTTGCAGCATGCAGTGTTACCTAACTGTGGAATTATTGTTGTTATGTCTTATGCCCTACTGTTTACAGTTTTGGATTCTGTTAAGTTATTCTAATGACAACTTACAATTATTCCTGCCTTTGTGAATGCTTAGTAACATCTGTGGGGAGAGGCGAATATACAGTAAGCAACTGCAGGAGGTTGTAATTTGTGTTGTTACAACATGCATCTGCTGTTGTAAATGTTGTACTTTGGAAACAAACACCCTTGTAGATCCCAGTACAGTCAGCCTTGTAGATCACAATACAGCCAGCCTGACTTGGTGTTTGTCACACTGATACTACAGAAGTAGTAGTAGCAGCAGCTCGCTTTAACTGCAGACAGATGTTACAGCACTGATGCAATACATTGATCCCTTTGTTCAGAGTGTAGAGAGGCCTGAATGGGACTGAACTGTGTATTGGTTTCTTTTCTAAACAGCTGAATGTAAGTAGGGAAATCTTCTACAGGTGGTTGATGGTGAACAGTGAGACAGAGGAAAAGCAGAGTAGGATGTCCCTGGCAGCAAAGAAGTCAACCTAGCATTTGTATGAATCTCAGAAACGCAGAGAATTTGTGTTACTGAAATAATGACACAAGATAGATGCAGCGTTAAGTGAAGACTGATACATGCAGATAAAATGATCTTTAAGATTCAATGTTTTCCTGAAGTTTTTACTCTTTGTAGTATACTTTATTGTATTATACTAGTTACTTTCTTAGTCCACGGCCCTCTTTTCTCACCAGTCACCTCTGAGGAAGACACTTGTATTTTTGCTAATTCTAAACACTTGTCAAATAGTGCCTCACTAAAAAATTTTACTTTTAAAAGTATTGCACAATTAACTGTTTATTTTTGTTGTAAATTGCTTGACTTCTGAGCCCAATTTAAATATATTTGCATTTTTTGCAAGCCGTAATAAAGATCCAGTTATCACATGTGCAGCCACAAGCCCCAGCCACTGTCATCCTGTTCATTGCATGTCTTTGGTGGGTTAAATAAACCCAACAAAATGAAAACAAAAAAAGCCTGTTGTGTTTCCCTGGTGAGTACAGTCTCCATCAGAAATGCCTTCTGTGACTGAGCATTCTCAGGTATCTGATGATCTGTCCAAGCATTTCACAAGGCCCACACAACTCTGTGCCAGGGTAAGCAGGTTAGGTCAAAAAGGAGAGCAGGTATGGCTGAATTATAGGCAGCTGCCCTTATCTGCCCTCTGGGGAGGGGGGATGAAATAGTTAATTGAGACTAATTGGTTTCAGCGGTACTAGGTGCTGTATAATGTGCTGTCTGATAAGCAGTTGTTGTTAGAACAGGTAAAAAAGAAGGTATTTCCTAGCCAAGTGTTCCACAGAGGCATCTGGAACCATGAACCAAATCTGCAGATAAGATTCATAACCTGATACTTAAATAGTTACAATGTTAAAAGAAAAATGTATTTAAAATATACTGAGAGTCTGCTTTGAGTGCAAAAGCAATTATTGCAGATGCTGTTCTGTAATAGTGTTTTCTCCGAGGTTCTTCCCGACTTCATTGTTCTGTTGCAAATTAGCATATGGCCTAGAGGTCACAGCAATTTAACAGCATTTCTATGTAGTACTTCTCATGTGGTGTTCTCAAGATGTTTTATCAAACACGTGGTTGACAGGAAAATAAATCTAGCACTCTATAAGATTATAATGGAGTGCTGAAAGGGTATGTTTGACAGTATGAATTCCATGTTATTACATGGATCCTTTGATCAGCATGTTGGGGTCTTTTTATTCACACTTCTGGGAACTGTTTGTGTTCAAGTGGGAATTGTATGATGCTGGGTTCGACACCGACTTTTCGCTTTGCTTTGAAGTGCCAACAGCCTTCTCAAAAGGCATGATGTTCTATTTTAGTAATCAAACGTTACGTTTTGTTACCTGGTGAGAACAGAGAGAGAAAGGGTAAATTGCATGTGTAACTGACCTTGAAATGCTGTTTTCTACAATTGCATTATAAATCTTGCTTTACATAGTCTGTCTTATGCAATATTCTCTTTTGTGTGCATTGTCTTTTTTTTTTTTCTAAAGATCAGTTTATTGTCCAGTGTGTGGATGGACTGAGCAGGTGAATCATTAGTGCACATTTTGTACCAAATGTATCTGGACAAGTTGTATAGGAGCTGGTGTTCTTGCATTACATATAATGCAATTTAAACATAAAAATTTGTATATTTTTATATAAACAATATAAATGAGTAAGGTTTAGTGAAAATTTGCAAAATATTTGTAGAAGGAGAGTTTGGAAGTAATATTTGAAGAAGCATTTTGTTTTCAGCTTGAAAATAGCCAAGGATTTCTGTTAGGAAAACCTGGAGTACCGATAATTTACCAGCAGACATGCTCTGTTATACCCTTGCTATGTCATGGCTGGCTTTTTGCAGTTCCCATGGCAACAGGGATTTTTGATCTGCAAAGCAGAATGCTGTATATGCCTTGAGGGGGTATAAATTTTCTTTATTACAGAATAAATTTTGATCAGGCGTGCTGTGGCCCCTCTTCCCAGTAATCTGTGTTTTGCCCTTAAAATTACATGTAAATGATAATTCCTATTTGACATGAATGCAGCTACCTGTTATTTTTTTACATAGTATAAGAGATGGTAGAAATCTTGTAAAGACTTGCTAAGTGATACCATGGAAAACATGTCATCCTCAGGTAGAGTCTTGACAAACAGGAGGCCATTGTGTACACATATAAATGTGTGTGGATATATGTTTGTGAGCATTGTATATGTTTTTAAAAACAACAGTTAAAGTTGTTCAGGTTTTGCATTGGCTCCTGCTAATGTGTATTTGGCTTGTACTTTTTTCTAAGATGCATTCATAAAATATGAACTTTTTTAATGGACTTACACATTTCAACTAAATAATCTCAAAATATTGTTCATGATTCACAATCTAAAATGTTTTTAATTTAATTTGTGGTAATAATTTTTAGTGGATTTGTGTGTATGTCTATCCCACGCCATTTTTGGTGAATACATAGGTGGTTTGGGAGGTTATGGGATGTACCCTGAACCAAGTAGCAGGAGAATTCTTGCTATGGTAACTTTGCTTAGGACATGAGTAATTTTTTCTAAATTAGTTAGATTTTCTCTGCTGTTTTTCTTTTTGAGCACTTATTCCAGAAAAAGAAGCCAATTCAGATATGTTGAGTTCTCAGTCTCCCCAGTTTTGTTTGTAAATGGGGAAAAAAGAAAAAGGGAATGATGTAGTTACTGAAACAAACAGCATAGGCAAACTATGCAATTACTGTTTATGTTGTCAGTGCCGCTGAATAGTAAAACTAAGGGATATTTTCATGACAACTGTAAAGGAATTTAGAAATGTATTAAAAAAAAAAAGTAATGTCTGCTGTTAGTGGCCTGCAGGTCTTCATGTGGTTTGGATGGGGAGACCTTGGTCTCCCACTGTCACCACAGAGAAGTGTAGGATTATGATTAAATAACGAAAATGAAAAATACCCCATTGATCTCTGCAGCTGAAGGTACTTGTCCAAAGATGTAGTTCTGCTGAAGGGCAGAAGCAGTAGGGCAAGTTAGTATTTAGCTATAGCTTCATCTAAATACCTGTTTGCAAAAGATTTTTCATTACTGCAACAACCTGTTGAAGTTTAACCCCAGCAGTTAACTAAGCACCACCCATCCACTCATCCCCCTTCTGCCAAAGGGGATGGGAAGGAGAGTGGAAAAAACAAACCTCCTGGCTTGAGATAAAGGCAGTTTAATAGGATAAAGAAGGAAGAGAATAACAACAGCAAACACCAAGCGAGTCACAGATGTGATTGCTCACCACATGCAGGAGGAAAGAAAGAACTCTGCTGCCCAGTCTTTCTCCAGGCAGTTAATCTGCCTCCCAGCTAGGCTCCCCGTTAGATACAGAGCATGATGTCATATGGTGTGGAATATCCCTCTGGCCAGTCTAGGTCAGCTATCCTGGCTGTGCTCTCCCAGCTTCTTGTGCACATGGCAGGGCGTGAGAGGCTGAAAAGTCCTGACTTAGTGTAGACACTGCAACTTCCTGGCAACAACTAAAAACATCAGCATAATTTTCATACTAAATCCAAACCACAGCACTATACCAGTTACTAAAAGAGAATATACTGTCTCAGCTGAAACCAGGACATCTGGATATGTCATAGTTGTGACAAAGTAGCATATATACATGAAAGAGAAATTGAGCTTCGCACCCATACCCAGGCATGAATATACTGAAGTGTATGACTGTATAATTTTTTTCAAGTGAAGCTAGAAGCTTCAAAACGAAAGCTTCCTCCCTGCAGAGAGAGGATTCCCAACAGTGGGGTCCCCTCCATATCCATCTGGGAGATGAATTTGCCATGTAGGTGCCTGTAGTTTAGACCTATGCATTGCCCTTCTCATGAAAAACAACTTTAAAATCAGTTCGGTGCTAATGTTGGGGGAAAAAAAACCCAAAACCTACAGCCTGCAGTAGCATACCATTCAGGGTCAGAATGCTCTATGTGATTTTGGGGCATCCTAGTGTTTGAGAATTCAAGAAAGTCAGCGTATGAAAATTGGAGGTTGGAGCATGGATCCGCAGTGATTTAGGAAGGCTAATAGCATCCGACAGAGTATTGCATGCTGCTGCCTCCTCCCCTGCCTCCTAACACAACCTCAACCCATTTGTACGAGTCCAGAGGTTTAATATTTTTCTGGCTTTGCTTGTAATACTAGGCTGTGTTGTTTTTCACTGAGTATTTTGTAGAGTGCTCCTTGAAATTTCAAGAGAGAAGATAATTACTAGTTTGATCTTTATGTTTGAGATATGTGCAAAGTTTAGGAGAAGAGATCCCTTAAATGCAATTAAAGAATAAGAAGATTTGTGAGTTGCAATTTTAGATATTTTCCATTGTATATGGCGAGGATGTGGGGCTGGTGGTGCTGTGTGAAGCTGTTGTGATAGGTCAGACATCTAGCTTCTACATCTCTTGAGTCAACTTAGGAGGAGTGACGATGCAGTGATGTAATCAGATTCTCTGGTTGCAGTCTCCACTGTTCCCTCAGCATGTGTGGCTCATGTTTAAGGGCTTTTCAGATCGTCTTCATCGCTATCTGCTGCATAATGGAAACAAACCAATTGTGCTGCATGTGGAGCCAGCTGACTTCCTGAGCTGAGATGGAGGTTTGCAAAGTATGTCTTCTCTCCAAGAACTCGTTTGGTTGATCTCATTGACATACTGTGCACTCGTCACTAGGCTTTCACTATGGATAAAAAAGCAAAAGGAGTGGCTCATTTTCAGGGACATGCATGTTTCTCAAGCAGATCAGTACTGCACGCTGTACCTGTGTTCTCATGCTCGTGTACAAGACATACTGTGCATCCTCTTGTTTCTCTAGAAGAAGGGAAACACCGTCCATATATGAAACATCACATCAGCATGAATGTATTGGTAACATTTGGCCTGCATTGGCAATGAGGAGATAAGCAACAGGATTTCTTAACTGGAAGTATTCACTAGGTGTCAGTACGTGATCATACTGAACTGATGTTCTTGCTGGGAAGTTCTCAGGGATTTTAAAGAAAATTCCTACTGTTGTCTCCCAAATTTTAAGATGAACTAATGATTATAAAAAAAAATAGTTCACTCTTGTTTTTAGGAGCAGTCGTATTGAAATGGTGATTTAAAAAACTCCAACCATCAGGTTTTGTGCTTAATGGAGGTAATTTTAAAGACTTAGAATAGCCCCTTTGCTGATCATCATCTAGATTTTTTGGGGGTCAATATTTTGTATTACTGATCAAACACTTTGTGGTGATGTTGCTGATCCTGAGTGTGACTAAAATTCCTATTAAGAGGAAGAAAAATTACAGTTTTCTTAGTGATACATTATCTATAACACATACACTTAATTATTTGCAAAACTGTTGTTTTCCCTAAGGGATGAAAAAGATAAGTCTGTAAGTGTTAGTCCAAGTGGAAGAAAACCCAATGAATATAGATCAGTTGCCATATCATGTCACAAGGATGAAATACCATGGTTTTTAGTATATCTTGTATTACTTGCATGTCAATCTTAGATTTTTGTGGTTTGTTTTGGTTTTTTTTAAATTAACCAGTCTTATATTAATAATATTTAGCCTTGTTTTAGTGATAGATGATTAGGGGATATGTCTTTTCCATCTCTATAGTGTGGTTAGCATTCATGTAGACTTTTAAATTGTTGCAGGGTTTTTTTACTGTCTTGTACGTGAAAGTATTTGGTGAGAACTATACATTAGTAGGCTAAAATAGCAGAAATGGTCATTCACTTGATAAATGGAAATAGCACTTAGTGACTGATAAGAAAGTTTTCATGTAAAAAGATTAGTTCTGAAAGGGCAACAGGTGAGGCATCGTTCCATTATTCCCTGGTGGCACCTTGAGGGAAGGGTTAATACTTGTGCTAATAGATGAGTGAGTTTGGTTACCAGTACATGTTTTTTTCATTCACGCTTGAAACATACTATATTGCCACTTACTCAGTATGTAGCAGAAAAACTGATGTGATGGCCAACCTTCACTATTTTACCTGCATGAGAATACCATCTTTGGTGACATCTTTGTTTATTCATACCGCTTATCTGTCAGAAGCCATCTGATCATCAGATAAAGGCATATTTCTTCCACCCTGGTGTTCCTCTGGTCACATAATGCAATATTTAAGCACAATGTCTCTCATCATGGGACACAGCTACCTGTCTGCCCAGATCTTATAACAAATGCTGATTCAGCTTCTGCAAGAAGGTCCATAAGAAGTAGGGAGGCTGCAGAGATGAAAATAGACCATTATCTACACCTCCTCCTTACACAGACATATATAGTAAATTCTAAATATACAAGAACTTGAATGATTTCTTGTTGCTTATGACCCTCTGACTTTGTGTGTCTGAACACTGAATGAAGCCACTCTCCAGCTTCAATTGCTCATTAACTTCACCAGAATTATTATCTTCTCACAATGATGCAAAAGAGAGCAGATTATGTCACTGTCTTAAAATTGTTCCTAACTAAGGCTTAACAATTTATGTGTAAGAAATGCTCATTTTCCATTTTTTAATGACATTTTTGGGATTCTCGCAGGACTTCTTGTCAGAAGTTAATCTGTCTGAAAAGAGATCTTTGCACAGTGACAAAATTTTTATCGTTCCTTCTTTGACATGTCTAGAGAAATTTGTTTAAAATAATTCTCAGTGCTTGCTTTCTACTGTCCTGCTTTTTATTGCTAGCTGTGACGTTCTGTTGGTATGGTTCCTTTGAAGCTCATGGTTCTGTTACACGTTCTCTTACAGGCTTACTGCTGCACTGAAGGTGATTAAAAAGGCATTCGCAACTCAGGAAATCAGTTTGATGGTTCTGTGCAGCTACAGTTTTTAAAGTATCACATACTGTGTTTTTAGCATAGAAACTAGAGCTTGTGTCTATGCAAAACATGCAAAGAGCAATTCAGTCATTCTGCATTTCACTGAGGTTTCCACCCAGCTGAAATGGACATACCAGCACAGTAGGATGCCTGAACTTTGAGCTCCTTTGAGTAGTGCAGCTACGTGTACTGAAAATCCAAAGCACTGATCCTTCTTCTGTGGGTGAACTCTAAATGTCATAGGATTTTCTCACCAATGATAGACATGCATTTGTTTGTTGTAGTTGAGGAGCACTTCCTAAGAAAGTGAGGCAGTTACCGTTCTTTCCTCAGCCTGAAGGTATTCAGATTCACACCTGCATCTTCCAAAAATGTACCATAATTGACAAGCTATAAAATAATTTGAGGAATTTGCTAAGTGATAACGGATGAAAAAGGGCATCACCTAATGTGATATTGTCATTCAGTTGAGCAAAAGAGTATCTGGACTTTCTTGTTAACAAGATTGTATTAGAAACAGATTAGTCTCCTGTTCCCTTCCAAGTGAGTGTGCCCTTCCAGAAGAACTGTTTTGGAAATCTATTTGTGAAGACACAGGTGGATTGTTTGCAGCACACTGTTTTCTTTGGTGTGGCTGAAGTTTAAGTCACTTGGGGAATGAGCACATTTCAGTTTAATTAGCTATCAGAACTGTGCATCAGCATTTTGAACTCCACCTTAGCTAAGGTGGAGCAAAATGGTAAATAATCACAAAATGTCAGGAGTTGGAAGGGACCTCAAAAGATCATCTAGTCCAAGCCCCCTGCCGAAGCAGGATCACCTAGTGTCGGTCACACAGGGATGCTTCCAGGAAGGTTTTGAATGCCTCCAGAGGAGGATACTCCACAACTTCTCTGGGCAACCTGTTCCAGTGCTCTGTCACCCTCGCCATGAAAGAATAATGACCTTCCTTGTTGCAGGGAGTGTGACTGTCCTGGTTTTCAACTGGCATAGAGTTTATTTTCACAAGAAGCTGGGAGGAGACAGGCAAGACAACTGACCCAAATTAGCCAAGCTGACATTTGATATCATGATACCATGCTTGGTTTATAAGGGGGAACTGGGGAGGGCAGGGAGAATTGTATTCTGGTCAGTGAGAAAACTCCATCATGTATTACTTGCTTTGTATATTCTGTTATAAGTGCTGTTGTTTTCCTTTACTGTCCTTTACTCTTTCAGATTCTCCTCTCCATTGCGTTTGGGGGCTGGGGGCAGGGAGAAGAGTGAGGGCGTATGGAACTTGGCTGCTGGCTGGAGCTAAATAAACCAGAGTAATGACAAATAAGAAACCTGAATTTTTGTAAAGGCAGCTGTTATTTCATAGAATATCTTCAGAGTTTTTCTCTCCTTTTTTAACACTGCTGTCACTTAGAAGCTTTATATTTGTTTACTTTCCAGTAGCTTAATTTTAACGATGTGCTGGTCACGTGCTAAGACTAAAGATCTTTGATGTTTAATACTCATACAATGGTGAATTTACCTTATAGAGCCAGGTATGGTTTTAAAAATAACATGCTAGATAAAATTTAAATGGAACTCGTGAAATAGTGGCTCCCAGAAAGCAACAGTATTGAAAAGCTGGTAAGTGCTGGTTAGATACATGTCCTTATAGACTGGATATGAATTCCTCTCATGCTCTCTTTCTCTGTTTTGGTGAGCTGTGCTTCAGCAGCACTGGGAAAAAACAGTGAGTACAATCAGTAGCAACACTGCACAGCCTTTCTTAAGACTATATATGGAGTGAAGGTGGAGCTCATCTATGCTAGTTGGCATATAAATGTATAGAAAATTCAAAATTTGAGACAGAAGAAGGATGACTTTCAGATCTAGTATAGCCTTGTGAACTCTATAGTAACACACGTGGGCTGGCTGATTTGGGGCTATCTCCTGATATCAACTCTGCCTGCATATAAAGCAGTTTAAGTGAATGCATCCAGTGTGTGAGGCTGAGGACAGGATAGCTGTAGACTTGTGCATGATGCTGAGCAGAAAGTTGTAGAGGGAAAAAAAAGAAACACGAGGGCTAGGACACTGTGTGCATAGTTAAAAGCAGGATGGTAGCACACAGGGCAAAACTTACTGAATATAAATCAAGTTGATTTATAATTTTGTTTGAAAAATGAGAGATGCCCATGATGCTAACTTGGGTTCAGCATCAAATTTTTACAGGAAATGTGTCTTGTTATCCCTGTTCTTAACGCTTTCCCACCTTTCCTGTCTGAATTAGATATTTGTAGATAACTGCAATAAAGCTGCTAAGGCTTAGAATATTATGTTGTACTTCTCTTTGCAGTGAAGCTTTCTGAAAGAATTTCTAGTGTCAAAAAAAAGGAAAAATATTTATGGTCTCTTTTTTAATAAACTCACAAGAATGTTTGAATACACACACATGCACGTGTCTCCAAAATAAACTTCAGGAGCTTTCTCTAAATGCAGGTTCAGTAACAACATTGTTGGAATTCATTGCCATGAGCATTCTGTGTAAACCATTCTCGCTTTGGATAGGAACTTTGATTCTGTGACAGAAATACAGATATTAAGGACTGTTGGAGTTTCTTCATCAATAAAATCCTGTATTTGTGGCCCCAAAAACGTGGAGAGTGGGAAGGGGAAATGCTTGCCATGTTTGTTCTGTGGTATTTATTAATTATTAGTAAATTAAAATCTCCAGGCAACCTGGACTCATGAAAGCGTGCTATTTTCAGGCATCTTTATGTGTAATTGCCAGCTAGGTCTGAACTGGCTTGACGCAAAATCAGCTTCAAGGTTTCATCGAGTTGGTGCATTAGCAGAGGAAGAAGGAATATAAATAAAGGAAGAAACTTGTCTAACCTGCAAAATAAGCAGAAAGAAAAAGAACCCTTATTAATCTTTCAGTTACTCAGCTGTGGTGACTAAGGAAGATCTCGTAAGGCTCCTGTCATAGCAATGAGAAGTGGTATTCCTCCCTGACCCAGCTGTCAGTCTGTGTCTCTGTTCCTTGCAAAAGGGGTAGTACCTCATCTTTTTTTCTTGCCATGTTGTGCCAACATTATGTCCCTCACTGGAGCAGATAGGGCTGAAAACCAAGATATTTTTTTAGATCTAATGAAAATTGAGTTAGTGAACTTGTTCAGGTTTGTTTAATCTTGCCTTTCAGCCATGAAGTCTAGATTATGGTTTGAAAGAAACTTGGTTTTAGTCTGATCTTTCAGGCTGATGTACTGTTTCTTGTGAGAAGTCTGTTCCTGGTTTTTGAGAAAGACTTACCTTAGTTGTATGGCAGTATGAAATAATGAGAATTGGAAATAATTTCTGTGCTAGAAAGCTGCTTTATAAGATAGTCACAGACTAATTAATGGAAATCCAGGTATACTCTTCTGCAGAAATTCTTTGCTTACCTTTTCTCTCTTTTGTGTCATATACCACTTGATTTCACTGAAGGCAGATGTCTGTACTCTAGAGCTGACTGAAGGGAATATAAATGGATGTTGGTAAGTGGGTGGGAGTCTGAGGAAGAAATTTATGTAACTTACATTTCTGAGTGATGAGAATTAGTCTGCCTTGAATATTTTTCTCGGTTTGCCCCTGAGATTTGCTCCCACGTGACACAGTTTTCACGGAGGTTTCTGGTGGGTTTTACACAGATATAGCATAGGAGAATTTGCTTTGGTTTTGCTTATCAAGGGATAAAGAAAAATGTACCTGTTTTTACAGACATGCTGCAATACTGTCTCTTTTTAGTTCTGAGGAAGGAACTAACACAATCTGCTCTTGGCATTCAGCTCCACAAGAAGCAAGTGCAATGTGGTAGTTGGTTTGTTTGTGGTTTGTTTTATTTTTTGCTCACCATCTCAGAGTAGTTCTTATAGCTGAATCCTCCTAAAGCAACATGTATTCAAGTATCAGATCCACTGAGCAGTATGGTCACTTTCTAGCATCCTTGTGTGCCTTGTAGAAAGGACTTAGTTACTGGTTTGAACTGGAGCGAGCACTATTCAGCACAGTTGCTTCTGTGACAGCAGACTCCTCTAGATTCTACTGAAGAGTAAAAATGTATGACTGCTGTGGTAAAGTTAATCCTCTTGTTCTTTGCTGAAGCAGTTTCAATTTTCAGACTGTAGGGTGATGTGTGCTCACTGTGCATCACACATAATTATCCAGCTGCTTCTCCAACCCAAAGAGTCATCCCTTCAGGCTTCATCAAACACAGTCAGTTGGGCATTGAAGCCAATACAGTTTGTTGTATGGCATCTGTATTTTAATACATTGCTATTTCTGACTGTAGAGTTCTGTTTGTTCAAAGATTTGTGGAAACTGTATCACGCGTCATATTTGATAGCTTCTTGCTAATTAAACCTTGAACTACTGGAATCTTACATGCCTTGAGGAATTTCTAAGGCTAGCAGATGACTGCATATTTCCAACGTTTTTGAGAAAGAAACCTCAGTTCTCCATTGTTTTCAGTCATAAGACACAAGTAATTTCCTTGCAATAGCAGCTCCAAACTAAGGAAACCTTGGCATGATTTATATAACCAAACATCAGTGGGTTCTAGTTCTGACCATGCAGAATTTTTCTAGGTTGAAGCCCTGAGTGCACACCAGTAGATCATACATAGCTCAGTCATCACTTCTTTCTCTCTGTGTTTACTCTGCTTGGGCACCATGCTGGCACATTTCTTAATGACACTGGATGCTGAGTTGCAGCATGGAATTGATTGATGGTGGCTTTGAAGTTCAGATAGTTTTGTTGCTGCCTTACAAGCTTGGTTTGGCTTTCTTCATGGGTCTTTCCACAGACATGTAGGTTGCTGAGAAAAGAAGTGTTGCCATGTTCCTCTCCATGCAGGAGATGTAGTAGATCTAATGGTGGAATGTGACCTATCTTCCTTAGATATTTCTAGCAGAATGGTCAGTAAGATCCTTATTTCTAAGCTGTGCAAGAAATTTGTTCTGATGTCCTAGTAACTAATCTTTCAGGAGAGTATGTTGTAGCAGATCTGACCTCTTCCAGCATTAATTGGTGAGGTGATAGCTGTTCTGCTCCTGAGCTGCACAGAAGCTGCCATTTTTTCTTAGGCAAATGCCTGATCCTGCAGTCAGTAGCCTGGTGAATAAACTGTTAACAGTTGCAAATATCTGCCTGTAGCTTTCTCAAAGTACTGAGCTCCATCAATGTCATATTTGAGCAGTACGTTAGAGCTGATCTTGTGCTTGGCAGCAGAGATCTGCAGTAATTGGTTTATAATGAAGGACTATTTTGTCAACTATCACAAAATGATGTAACCTGAGGATAAGTGCTGGGACTCATATGATGTACGAGTGCCTGGATAGATTATCCAGTGTGCATCAAGAAATGCTCCTTACTAGTCATTGGAGTTTCTTGAGATAGGTAGATCACCATTACCATTTGCCCCATGCTATTGTTTTTCTTCTACTTGCAAAGATTTCTGTTTCAGAATAAACCTAAACAGTGTAGAAGCTGCTACCCAGCATCCTAAACATGAGAGTAGGTAGGAAATCTACACTGCCTATACTAGATTGCAGAAAGAATAGTGGTCTATTTATGTGAACTGTGGTTACTAATCAGCTCTTATCTCACTATATACCATGTTTTTTCGTTGTTTATTTGTTTGAGTTTTTCCCAAAATGTGAAATAAAGGTAACTAACAGAAAACCCAATGTAAACCTTATCAAAGAGGCTCCCTGATTTGTTATCAAATACTGTTGCAAACAGTTTTTAGCATTGATTTAACTTTAAAGAATTTTAACTCTTTTATCTTAAAGTAAATCCTTCATGGTTCTAGGAAGGAAACTGGTCTGTGCACTACAAAAGCAAGTATGGGTCAGATTTGGGATGGAATAAAGGAAAGAGAAAGGGAAAATAATCTGATAAAATAGAAAAGCTGCAAATTTATTTTTTTAAAGGCATAAGGCCTAAAGACAAAGATAACTAGACTACTGGTAGAGCCTACCAAGGTAGGGGAACAGGACAGTTAGCTCTGCTAGAGGAGACTGAAAGCAGATATTGTGAGAAGGATTGTGTTTAGTTTTAGCTGTGTATGCAATGCAATACAAGATATTTATTTGAGATTCTACTTATTTACTAAGCTGTCAGTTCATCTTCACAACCGAAGTTGTCTAAATTTGTAAGATAAACATGGAGTTTATTTGTTGCTTTTTTTCCCAGCATCTCTGAGCATGGAAGTGTGCATGGTTTAATCATCATCATAAATAGCTTGTACTATAAGTGTTGTTTTGCTTGAATCCAGCGAGTCTGTGCAGCACCATTCCACTTTGCATCTGCCATAGCTTATCATTAACTCTGGACTGAAAAGTAAAATCTTGACTGATAAGCCTGGATGTTACAAAGAGCTATGGGTTGCAAGTGAAAGGTGAACTACCCATGGATAGTTTGTAATGAACCAAACTAATTCGGGAACGCCTCCAGCCCTGACAACATTGCTCTTTGACTAAATCTGTGTAGCTCTGGCAGCCTTGCAGTTTCTGATTGCAGTTTAGTTCTTTTCATGTAGTGGGTCAGCACTCTTCTGGTAAGTCATGGTGCATTACTGAGGTATTTGTTTTTTTGTTTTTTTTCTTGAAAAGGGTTTTTTTTTGGTTTTTTTTTTTTTTTTAGGAAGGATGTGAAGCATATTATCTTTCCTGTAGCATATTATCTGTCCATAAAGAGATTGTCAAAAGAAGCTTCATTCTTTGTGGAGTCAGAGAACATGGAGGCAAATATTTTAGTAGCAATTGACGTAATTGGGTAAAGGAGAAGTGAAGCAAGCCATTGCAGGAATTTGCTTCCTGATGAAGCCTTCCTTTTGCCCAATATAATAGTGCTGGAGAAAATACTTAACTTGTATGTTGTAAGGAGTAACAAGTACAGAGAAGCTTAAAAAGAAAAAGCTGAAAAAGCCAAATGAATACAAGCAAGCCCACTAATCACTTGAGTCGCGTCAGGGACTAGGTGCAAACCTTGATTCAAAAAGGACTGAATTGCCTTTTCTCTGTATGTGATTTATTCCAATAATAGCACTTTGGAGCTGGAAAGCATTGCTAAGATTTTGCAGGTGTTGTCTGGAATGGGACAGTTGGGTTCAGGTGCCATGCTGGGGAGTGGCCAGGACAGTGACTTGAAAAGGGCAGGCGAGCCAGAAGCCAGGAGTGGCTCAGCAGGGTGGGCACCACCGCCTGGTTCAGGGGTCCAGCGTCCTGGCTGTGGTGGAGAGGCGGGCCTGAGATCCCTCTGAGGCAGGCAGGCAGGCAAGGCTGTGGTCAGCCTCAGGGTCTGGGTCAAGGACGTAGCTGGCCAGGCCTGGGCATTGCTGCAGCAGCATGGAAACATATCATAGTACAGGCAAGGACGGAGGGCAAAAGACTTAGTTTCAAAGCAGTGTCCTGGCAAAGGTGGGCAGCCCACAGCTGCACTGTCTGTCCTTGTGCCCAGGCAGTCAAACTCCCCACCCCACACAGGGGGCTGGCCTCCATGCCCTAATGGACTAGAAGAAGTGAATTCCATCTACGTAATATGCATTTATCGAGTAAATTAATTTTTGGTGGGCAAAGTGGGCAAATTTCACAAGGGCTGCCTGAAACTTACGTAGAATTCTAAAGATCCCGGCAAGTGTAGGTTACAGAGATTGCACAGTCACTGCCCCACTCAGGGTGTGCAACCCTTGTAAAGTGCAGGGGCAACATCAGCCTGCTTAGTGATGATCATTTGTTGCAGGAAGCATATTGTATTTTAGAAACACTGGCTGTATTACAGTCACTTCATTCTGGGACTAGTTTAGAGGTGTTAGATGCTTTTGATAATCTCCGTTCTTCACAGTAGATTTTGCAAGGAATTCCAGTTTATTTCCTTGTACTAGCTTTTTATCTGTGATTAGTTGTTCTAATAGGGCCTCAGGGCTGGAACAGTGTTGCACCTTGCACCTGCACTGAAAAGTTTTCTATTAAATCCTGTTTTTACTACAATTCTGTATGTCTGTGCATCTCCCTCAGTAGTCAGGCTGGTTGAGAGATGAAGCCCTGGTGGTCAACTCAAAATGTCTTTCTGCAGATAAAAAAGAAAACAAAGTTGGAAATATCTTCCAGACAGTTGCTTAGAGGGGCAAAGTGTCCATTTATATTCAGTGTTCCCCACAGTTCCTTCACAATAAAGAAAATTTTACTCATTGTCTGGATTTGAAACGTAAAAGTTATTTTAGATTTTTTTTAATGCTTGTAGGAATGAATTTCCATTTTTCTAGGCATCTAGGAAGAGGCTTTATGTTAAACTGAGGCAATTTAGTTAAAAAGACACCTACTTGTTAAGACAGAATCTAAATGTTATGCACAGGATCCACTGGCAGTTCATTATGGTAAGACTGACAGCTAATTTTTTCAGAAGCTAAAACAGCTATTACTGTATAGTGAAAGTATGCTAATTGGTATAGTCTTGCTGTGGTTAAAGATCAATAATTCAGTGAAGAGGATAGATGCTCTTATTTAAAGGAATTCACAGGTAATTTTATTGGAAAGCAATAGGTGAAGAAGATTAAAATGTATAAACAGAAAGGTATTTGCAAGCTTCTGCTGCATAACATCTTCCTTCCACAGGGAAATCCTGGAGTACAAATGCTTTGATGTGGCAGTAAATGTTACCTTAGCTAAGACTGAAGACTCACTTCTTGATTCCAATTTTAATCAAACTATTATTAAATGATCTTGATGCTGTTGTCTTGAGCTGAGGTGATACCTGATTTGTATGGATATATAGAAAATAAAAATTCCCTGATTTTGAAAAGCATCTTTTCAACTAGATTTAAGAGGCTACAAGTAAAGTTAATAGTATGTTTGAGGCACACAAATTGCAAATTGTTCAGAAAGTCATGTTTTGCATTTGAATTCTTACAGAGGTATAGAGTTTTGTGTCTACAAAGTTGACAAACACATTGGATTTTGTCTAATGTGTAATAAATTAAATAAATGCATGCACACCAATTATATGGGTAGAGCTTTATATAGGTAGAACTTCAAGAAAAAAGATATAGTAGTTATACTTTTACAGGTGTTTTATAAATACTGCCTCAAACAGAAGGAAAATGTATTTAGTAGGTAATTACTGTCATCCATTTCTGAATTACTCTTTGCACTGAGATTTCAGATTCTTATTTTCTGTAAAAGCACCACTGTTACTTTGATAATCACAAAATCTGTTAAATACACAGCAGCACTTTTCCATGAAGATGTGGATAGCTGAGTCAGTCTCAAATAACTACGTTGCTACAGCTGTTTGCTTGTTTTTTCCTTACAGAAAGGAGCTGAAAGGGAGAATTGCTACTCATTAGTGGAGCTGAAGGCTATTTAATATAGAGACTGGTTTTATGTTTAAATTTTGTCATTACTTTCCAGTACAGAGCGTCCTCACTGATTACAAAGTAGCTCATTAAAGCTGTTTTTTAGATGTGCTTTTTTGTTTTGTTTTCTTCTTGCTGTTTTCCCATTTTGCTAGCGAGCGGATGGGGGTGGGGAGTGGGAAATAAGGGAGAGAGCATGTTCCAGAGGATGCCAGGATGACTGCAGTTATTGGATGACTGCTGTCTGATGGATGGAAAAAGGAGGAGTAAACCTTTCAGTCTGCACTGGCAGAGCTGAAACACAGAAACCCGTTTTACAGGTAAGGGTGAAAAATATCCTGTTTTGAATAGCTATTGATCCTTGCTACAGTGTTTCTTGGGTGTAAAAAATGCATGTGCATCTTATTGTTTGTTCCTCATTAATGACTTTGAAGCAGCTTTTCAGGATGTGGATTCTTCCGCCTAGGAGGTTTCAGCTGATGTGAGAGCCATAGACAGTGAAATCATAGGCATGCCTGATGCTGACAACTTTCTCATGTGACAGTATAGGCATTGCATCTCATTGATGCTGAAGTTGTTCAGTAAGCTGTAGGAAGAGATGCCTTTTGTGTGATGGAAATGCTCACTGTTGAAAATACAGTGTATGCTATCAGAAGGAAAATAGAGCTGGAAGATCTAAAAATGTTTTCTTTGAGTTTGGATAGGAAAAGGACTTGCAAATGAACTGCTTCTAAAACTGTATGTGTTTTTATTCAGTGATGAACAGACAGTAAGAATGGCTCCTCGGACCTACTCTTAAAGGGCTGTTGTGGATTTTTGCATTATTTTTAGGTTTGGGATGAATGTGGTTTATAATTCAGTCATAAAATTATCTTGATCATAAAAAAATGAGATATATTATGCACAAGGCGGGCAAATATTTTAGGGGCTACAGCAGTACACACCAGTTTTAATAAACTGTTGAAATGGCTCCTATGGAATCTGTTCTGCTGAGTTCAGGCGTTACCAGAACTGTTCACAGACACTGGGTATGGCAAGTAACAAGTAAATTGGTACACAAAATAGATTTATCACGCTACATTGTTAAAGGATATAGGACTACAAGCAGAATTCCTGGCCCCACTGAAATAATTGGAGATTTAGGAATTGGCTCCATGGCGGTAAAGGTTTCAGCATGTCAGCTTTCTGTTGACTTACTTCTGTTCCATGGATAGTAAATAATTATTATACTACTGGAGACCATTTTGCTGGTTTGAAGCAAAAATCCGTGAATTGTTGCCAATGTATAGTGGTTTGGTACTTTTCAGTTTGGGTTTGTTTTTTTTTTAAAGCAAGTAGACATTTGCATTGCTTCACATTAGTGATCGAAACAGTACTTTGGGGAAATATTTTGCTTTGGATAACTATATATTTGGTGTATGTAATCTCTGGAGTATGTGCAGTAGGTCCTTTAAGATAATTAAGTAACTGCTACATATTTCTAATGTGACCCCTTTTCTGAAATTTCCTGAAGTTATGATTAGGAGACGGCTATAAGCCATTATCAGTATGTGCATTTTACGGAAGAAGTTCCTTACTTTAAAATAGTGTAAGGCAGTTGTTGATTCTCATGACACTTGTCCGTTTATTTTGAATGCTGTATTCTAAATTTATCCTTTCATAGAAAAACTGGGAATGTTATTTTGTGAACAAATAGGTTTTAATTAGTTAATTGTTCATCATTGTACTACATTGAAAATACAATAATGAGATTATTTAGTTGTCACCGTGAAAAAGGAAAATATTAGATGTTTCTGCTTTGTTTGAGTGTATATAGTAACAAAATAGATTTCTAAAGCTAAAATACTGGAGGTTTTTTTTTTTTTTATACTAGAATGGTAAATAACCCTAACTGAATGGTAAATAACCCTAACTGAAAAATAGATGAGTTGTATCCCACTATTTATTATTTGTTGGGAATTGATATCTATCTGAAAGCACATGTACAACTGTTAAATTACAATCTCAAATCTATGTATTCCAATCACAAATAAGACATCTGAGTCAAAGCAGCTCCAGTAACAGAGAGGAGTTGGTGAAAACAAGAGATCTAGTTCCACATGTATTTAAATTATTCTGTCTCCTTGGAAACACCACTGCTGCAGATGGATTTGGCTTTGGGTGGCTAAAAATATCTACCACTTAATAATGACAGC
>VXBZ01012753.1:132964-145736 GCA_013399135.1 Heliornis fulica | reverse complement strand
TTTTTTTTTTTTTGGGTGTTCTCCTTGTGCCCGGAGAACAGAACAAATGGCAAACATTTCCTCAGTGCTGCATGGTAGGCTACACACATCTCTTTATTCTTTTATGTTGTTGATATATACGTGGTTTGTTGTTCCATAGATCAAAATTGTGGATGAATTTTCCATTACTGAATGAGGCACTTTTCCTTTTCTGCAGAGTTTAAAGGCAACATTAAAATATTACAAGGTATTGTCACACACATAAATAATTAATCATCTGCAAATTAAGACTCAAATCTGTTTTTAGCTGCCAACACAAATACCAAAGGTCACTTAAAGTATAAGTTGAAGTACTTGGTTTTGATTAATTGAAATGAGTAATAGGAAAGGATCTGGTATCTTTCTGTAAGATATTGTTAACATATTAATAAGGCAGGTTATTAAATGGATTATAGAAACTTTCCTTTGAGGAACATAAAATTTAATCATAGCAAGCCTTCTTATTGAGAAGAACTTTTTTGGTAATAAGTTGAATAAACCAAGTTGAACAAACCTGGATTTGTTTAATTTTACAAACTCCTTTCATGTAGTATCTAAACACTTGTAAACACAAATAAACCTAAACACTATTTGAGGATGTGAAGTTGTGATAAGTGACTGAAAGTAGTATTCTGGGTATTTTACAATGGTAGTCTAGCTGTGCCAATTTGACATTAATCTTTTGATTTCTGGATACAGAAGCAGAAGTTCTCATCTGCTGAAAATAACAATGAGAGAGTTTGCACATCATTATGGCTAGGTTGTGGAAGATAGTGATGACAACACAGAAAACTGCTTTTTTGTTTTGGCTTTTTTTTTTTTTAATAACAGGTTGTAGGCAGATACACTGAGATTTCTGCCAAGCTAGGTTTTTCCAGCAGTTTTCAGCACCATTTGTTCATGCCGGAAGAGAGTTCTCTGCTAGACAGCTGGTGACAGAACCTGTAGGTGAAGACAATCTTACCACATTTGTCACTCTTCAAGAAAAATACCCAAACTATCCATTTGTCTTGTTTCTAAATTCTAATCTCCTTACTTAGAGACTTTTCATCTTGTCACATGTAAGTAGTGCTGCTGTCATCAATAATTATGGCAAGAACAAGGTAGGAAGGATTTTTTCCTTTGATAGATAAAGCTTACATGTATGTTCCCCAACCACCCCTGAGATACGCATACTCGAACCCTCTATACGTAAGCTGTTAAACTGGAAGAGTTTGCTCCTGTCTTTTCAGATAAAAGAAAACCGTTGTTCAGAGTTACTTGTGCAAGAATGTTCCAATACACTTGTTCAAATTGCACTTCTTGGATTTCAGGTGTTCTTGTTACAGGGTATTGGGAGGTTTTGGGGTTTTTTGTTTGGGTTTGATTTTGTTTGAGTTTTTTGTGCATGTTTTCTTTGAGCTTGGTTTGGTTGGTTTTTGTTTGGATGTTTTCAGGGTTTTGGGTTTTTTGTTGTTTTTTGTTTGTTGAAACTCTGTTAAATGCTACAGATTTCAGATGAGACACAGGTAGTCCTGTGTCAGGATGCATATATGAGGCAGAAGGGGAGAGCTGTTGAGTTTATGTTCTCTCTGCTGGCTTTTGGCATTGGTGAATGAGCTGCCAGCCTGTGTGTTAAATGCCATGCAGAGCTCAGTAGCACGTACAGTAGCTGCAGAGGTGTGAGAGCCCCTTTGCATATACCAGCCTTGACTGTGCTGCTCTTTGGCAGAAGCATACTGAGATATACAAGATAATCGTCCTATGGTGTGCAGTTCCTCTGCACGCAGGGCACAATATTGATGTTCATGAAAGAACAGTGTAGACGATCAGTACGGAAATAGTGCAAAGGCAGGTTGCAGTGTTACAGTTAATGTTACTGCCTGGGCTCATCAGGGCAAAATTTATATTAAAGACCGGTTACTTCCAGCATTCTCTAAGTTGATGGCACCACTATGGAGCCAGACCCTACTACCATTCTTGTAGCTGGGATCAGCATAATGCAAAGCTGCTGTGTGGACAACCTGGCTGCCAATCTCAGAACCTCGCTGCAGTTGTTGGGGTGCAGTTAAGTCAGCCAGATGTTCTCTGTCCTTTTGCAAAGAGATGCAGTCAGATGTGGTGTTAGTATGCTGTCTCCCATAGAGCGAGTGGACCAGTTCTTCCTATCACATGCATGATTACTCTTCTCTAAAAGGCTGCTTATCTGTAGAAGCTGGTAGGACTTGTGGCAGTGTTTTCTGTTTTCACATTTCAACTTTATATAGAGTTGTGATATCTTCTGGCAAGAGCAATACAGCCTAAAAAGTATATGTATATGCTGGGTGCGTGCAGGACCTTATGCAGAACTAATGGAACCAGGTCTACTGCCATTGCATCTCTGTTGCATCTCTACATCACAGGATGGGAGTATATGCCAACATCCTTTCTGCATTCTAAATTCATTGCCATTGGAGCTAGATGGTGTGTGTTAGAATGTGCAACAATGTGTAGGCAGTCTAGAAGATAAGTGGATTAGTATTCAAGTGTGAAATCAGGAGTCCTGTAAAGCGATGGTATAGAAAGACTGCAAAGAGCAGACTTGGCAGGATTTGGCTTGCAATGCCTGAACAGATTCCTCAGGTTGAATTGTGCAGCTTTATCTTGCAGGATTTACTTAGTGCTATGGATTTAGCAGGACTGAAGCAAACAAGCAGAGACGCTTTTCCCAGTTTGTTTGTGTAACTTGACCACGGCAGTAAGCACAAATGTATGAATAATACTAAACTAATGGCATGCCCTGTGCCTATGCAGAGCAGTCTTTTAAGCAAAATTTGCTGGCTATGTGTTTTTAATTTTTACATATTGTAGTTGTGAAACTATCGGAACCTACCTCTGGCAACTGGTGCTTGTTGATTAGAGCTGCCAACATGTATTGCAAACAGTAATTTGAATTCTGAAGAGCCGTTTGATTCATGTTCGTGTACCTCTGTTGTTCGCTGTTTGCAAGCATTCATGCAAATGGGTTTTTGTCTGCATTAATGCAGTCCTTCACATGAATAGTCATTTTCACAAGCAAATTATATTCTTTATGTGAATGATGTTGTCACTCTAGATGCTTTTGGTTTTGACTCTTCCCACCTTCTCCCCACCCCCCATAACTGTCAGTTACACAAAGAGCAGAATAATTAAGTACGATGTGTGGAACCAAGCAAACACCTTGATTAGTTCACAACCATCTCTGCTGCTGATATTTGTTCCACAAGTAAGAAAAACGTCTGTTAAAGAAATCCAGCTTTGTTTGCAAGCTACAAAAGAGACCTAAATTAAAAAAGAATATTAATCATAACAAATAATCCAAACATCTCTGCTTGTGAGCATCAATATTAATGATTTAACTGTGAAATTATTTGCCAAGTCTCCCTAGCTAGTTATAGTACATGCTGACTGGCCAGTGGGTGGGAGTTGTTTGTGATGAGTACTTTGCAGTAATGTTTTATGTGTAACATCTGCTTTCTGCATCCTCCTCTTTCAGTTTGCAGTCATTTGCAAAGAAGTGCTTTTCAGAAGGAAATCTGTATTGCTATTACAGACTTTGTCTAAATTTTTCCTTACTTTCAGTTTGATAAATTTGAGTGTGACTAATAGATCAGGTCTTTGTTTGATGTCTGCCTTTTTATTTTCAAGTAAGAATTTTTATCCAGGTAGACTTTATGTGATCAGCTCTCCAGAGGAATTAGTACAAAATAAGGCTTCATAAATTAATGGAATAGGCAATTAATTTGATTTCTTCCTACTAAATGCCATTGTGTTCTTGGACTTTCTCTTGTTTTTCCTGAGCTTTAGTTAATAACCAATTCCTATACTGAGACTTTGCTCTATATAATGAGGATGGGGCAATATAATTTGAGGCAGGGTCTTATTTTCTGTTTTGTTACGCTTACTATGTTGTATGTATTTGATGTTTACAGCTTCACAGGTATGTGCCATACCTGTTCTGTTTCCTATGTGATGTTGTATGAGCTGTATACTCTAGTACTGAATTTTGTAAAACGGTCATTTATTTGAAGATTTTTGATCAGGATGGAAATGTCTTTCGATTTGTCTTTGCACAGCAAAAAGATTTTGGTCTGTTCCTTATTTCTATATTGCAGCTTGTTGTCCATTTCATTAGTGTCTTTCATCACATTTCAAAGCATTAGCTGAAGTGAAAGTTGGGTGAAATGCTTTTACTTATCCAGTGTGTTTGTTTTGTGGATTATTTTATGTTTTACTTTTTTTCAGTCCATGTGTGTCATTGAAACACTGAGATATAGCAACTAGTAAGTTTTGTAGAGCAAGTTTGGCAGTGTGTGTTTGGAGAGGCAGCTTCTCTGGGAAGCACAGGTAATGAATGCAGTATCACCCTTCCCCTCCACTCATTCAGTAATTCTAACACTGCTCTTGTGGGGCTTTTCACTGGAATTTGAAGATACCTGCTTTCTAAAGGACTGCTGCAATGAGGGTGTGTGGTGGTTTTGCATTGTGGCTTTTTTTACGAAGTGGCTAGAAGTTTCTTAAGGGTCCAACAGAGTAAAACCCAGCTGGGCTAACAAGGCCAAACTCTCAAACCCTGTTACTGGCAAGGCTGGCTGGGCCAATCAGTGGTGGTTACTGCACCTCTGAATCACATTTCAGAGAGAAAAATGCAAACAGCCACATTTTGCCACTGGAGAAGGGAATGAGAAGATGTAAGAAACTTTTCAGATACCAAGGTCAGTGAAGCTGGGGAGGAGGAGGCACTGAGAGAAGATCCCTGCAGCCTGTGGAGAATACCATGGTGGGGCAGGTGTCCCGGCGCAGCCCATGGAGGATGGAGAAACCCCACTTGCAGCCCCTGGAGAGGCAGCTGGGTCAGGCAGGAGCCACCATGGAGCAGGTGGAGGAACATGAAAGAATCTGTGACCTACATTGGAGCAAGTTCCTGAAGCCTGCGGAGGGAGATAAGAGACACAGAGAGAAATGGACACCCACACCAGAGCAGGTTTGCTGGGGGAGCTTGTGACTCTGTGGGGGACCAGGCTGGGCCCAGCAGTCTGGGACTGAGAGACATTCTATGGGTTTATAGCAGTGACCCACACTGGGGCAGTTGGTCCCAGGCCCTAAGGGAGAGGACTCACGTAGAGAGGGTCATGGAGGACTGTCTCCCATGGGTGGGACCCCATGTTGGTGCAGGGAAAGAGTGTGAGAAAAGCCCCCCTCCTCCCCCCCAAGAAGAACAACTCATAAGGAACTGACCGAAGACTGAAGCCTCCATTCCCTATTTCCCCCCCTTTCCCCTGTGCCATCCTGGGGAAGACAAACATCATGACCAGAGTGAAGTCTGCAAAGAAGGGAGAGGTGGTGGGTGGTGGTGGTGGTGGTGGTGTTTTAAGAGCTGCTTATGCTTTTCATTATCTGATTCTGGTGTCTCTCTGTGTGTAGTGTAATAAATTAGAGTTTTCTTGCCTTTCTTCTGTGTTGAGCCTGTTTTGCCCGTGACACTAATTGCAGAATGATCTTTCCCTGTCCTTATCTCGACTCCAGAGCCTCTCAACATGTATTTTCTCCCCTGTCCAGCTAAGAGGGGAGTGATACAGTGACTTTGGTGGCCTCCAGCTGGGGTCAAACCACCTTTTTAGGTACATTGTTTAATTCTCTAAGTTCCAAGTAGTTATTGTGACTGTTTTAAATATATCTCTTCCTGTCTCCTTCCACCCCCTACCCACCCTCCTCCCCACACCTTTGTTTACTTGCAATTTTTGTCTTCTAGTAATGACATGTTGCCTCTGAACTTTTTAAAAGTATGGTGCCTGTCAATTACCTGGCATTATAGCAAGGCAAAGCCGGTTGCCATGGAGCTTTGAGGGCTTGCTTCACCAGTCAGCCTACCTGCAGCTAGAGAAACGGTTAAATGATCTCTTTGTGGCAGTAGTTTCTTTGTGGTGGAGAAAAACTAGCAAAGAAAGAGGAAAAATGGATGGTGCAGTGTTTAAGAAAGATACAGCCCTCTCCCAGCCCACATTCATCATATGTTTCTGCTGCGGCAAGTTGCCATTTCCTTGTAGAATCCTTAACTGTGAAGCAATTGGTGTTTGACCTAGAGGTCACAGCATGATGTTCCTTACTTTAATACTGTTCTCTCTGTTTCAACTTTGTTTTGCTTTGCTGTGGATTAATGCCACCTTAGCATGGTGATGAGCATGGCAGAGGATGATGTATCACATTGCGGTGTGGGATTAATTTTTTTAGTGGAGGATACATCAACAAACAGGAAAGCTTCCAGTGCCTGCTTGTTACTCAGCTCTGTGAATCAGCAGGATGCTACTCCAAATCAATCTTCACTACTAGACAGCTGTTTAATAATTATCCAGAAAGGTCTGCTTTTGATTAAACTTTTCAAGCCAACTTTCTCCCTTTTTCACCGAAACTGAGTTTGATGTAGCAGTTCTCTTAGCTGGTGGTTCAGTTTGCCTCTGAAGGCTGGACCTCATTGGTGTCCCATCAGAAATCCAAAAATGTTGGCTTACCACTCTATGTTTTT
This sequence comes from Heliornis fulica, assembly GCA_013399135.1. Taxonomy (NCBI): domain Eukaryota; kingdom Metazoa; phylum Chordata; class Aves; order Gruiformes; family Heliornithidae; genus Heliornis; species Heliornis fulica. The sequence goes on along the minus strand of VXBZ01012753.1, from coordinate 139,198 downwards.
CTCAGTAACGTGATACGTTTGTTTCCTATGGTCAGTCATGGACTTTTATGTACTGGATTCTATGCAGAAATACTCATAGTGGCTCATTTTTTTCACAATATACATATTGCTGTAGTACTTTTGTATGTTTGAGAGTATTCCCATCGTAAATGGTGTACAATCTTGTACATCAGAAGTTACTTTTGTGTTAGGAAAAATGTGCCATTGTGTAGTTATATTACTCTTACAATTCCTGGTGTCAGATAGGAGGTCTATTTATATTTTTACTTTCCATTCATGTATTGAAAATTTGACTTTTGTAAGCCTTTGGTGCCTTCAGTTAAGATGAGGTTGGGTTGGGATTTCTTTGTGACTGCATTTGCTTCGGTTTGATTCCTCAAAATCTTGGATTACTGAATTCAGTCATAGATACAGTGCAGGAAAAAGTATGACAATTTTAGTTCCCTGATCCTGGACTTCAAGTACCTTTAGAGACAGCACAAACTTCATGGCCTCACTGCTGTTACAGGTTTGAGCGTTGCTTGTTCCTCCTGTTGGTCTCTATCTTATCCACTGGGATATATCACATCATCAACAGAGAGTGCAAAGTAATTCTTTCATAAACAGTCTTGGGTTGTGTGTCACCATGTTTATTATCTCCTAGTTCCTGGAGTTGTGGTTCTCACTCACCTACTACAGGGTGCCTATAAACAAGATGTGGGTTATACGTATCCAGTAGAACGTGCCTTGCACTGCTGTGCAGATGTGCCTCTTTTTGAAGAATATTGGCTTATGGAACAGCATCTGTTTATGCAGATGTTATTCTGAAGGGATCTCTTGCTGGCACACAGTGTGTATGGTTTTAGATACTTTTAATCTTTCCCTGTGACAACCAAGTTCTTGGGTAATGGAACCTTTATTTCAACCTTCTTGATAATCTGTCTGAAGGGATTCTAGGAAATTGGCCAACAGTGATACTAAATATATATAATGGATAGCTATGCCTTTGCGTTGTGGTGATACTGTGCCTTTACAGCTACCAGGTTGTGACACTGGATTCAAATGTAGGCCATGCTAAATGCAGAGAAATTTAAAACCCTTTGGTGTGAAAAATATTTCTTCTACTAGAGATTGTCACAATCTGCAATGACTTTACTGATGTTCAAGGTGGACGTTAGTCATCTAGTTGCTGAGTGGTATACCTGCAGAAGACAGTGTTTGGCAAGAGGGCTTCTGTCTGGAAGTCAGCTTGAGCTATGAAATTAGTTCTTGCTCTCTGACAGTGCACAGTAGTGATGGCTGCAGCTTTTGGGTTTGCCTTGCAGTGCAGTTATGACTGAGCTTTTTTGGACCAGGAACTTCATGACTCCTGTAGCCATAATTTCAATTGACTTGGATGTGGATTGACCCAGACCTCACTTGTATGATAAAGTGTTTCAGCACATATCTCAATCTCTTTGAGGATGTTTGAGTGTAAGCATTTTCTTCCTCACACTCCAGCTGCTTCTTTACCCTCTTCTGCAGTCAAGCTATAATCCTGTGGTTTTGATATTGCAGGCTGTTGCCATGGAAATAATGGTGATTTCACAATTTCAGTGCTGTAGAGCACTGCAGGAGGCAATGGTAAAGGTGGTTGGCAACAGATATGGTGAGGGCGTGGGTACAGTTCAGAGGAGTTATATCTGAACCTGGTTTGCTTGTTTGTTTGTTTGTTTCCAAAAGGTGGAGGGGTCTGTCCCCCTCTCTGTTATTGTGGATTTTCTCTGTTGATCTTTCCTCTATATATTTGTCTTTTTTTTTTTTTGTAAAAGTGATTTTATTAAAGGTTGATGCTTAAGAATTTTATGTATTCTTACATATTTTGCAGAGGTTATCACAGAATGATGCTAAATGCTCCTTTCTTTATCCTGTGAATAAATATATAATGTTTCCTTTGCAGTTTACATTAATTAATTTTTGGACAAAATAGAAACAGTTGAAACCTGTTTAACTCATGTCTTTAACCTGGAAAAATCCCTTTCAGGAAGAGAGGTTTTTTTTCATAAATAGTAGAACAAGCTGAGAACATTGCGACAGACATAAGCATTTAAAGCTGTGTGACTAACATAAAACAAGTTCAGTGCTGATGATCATCTTATGCAGGATTTGTTCTTAGCTTTATGTCCTGATACCATGTCTGTACTGAAATCTTTTCTCTAAATTAGATGGACCCATAAAGATAGAGTGGAACTTACTGGAGGAAATCAACTTTGTTATAAAAGGAATTGAATTGGCAGCTCTACAAGCTGAAGGCAAGTGGCATTCAGAAGAATGAGGATTTTTGATACTATACGCTCGAAAGCATCAAACAGCAGCCTTTTTTTCCCAAGCTATTTACAGCAACGTTCCACTGATTAGTGGAGTAAGAGAGCAGATATTATCTGTAAATTTTAAATTAAGAACTTAGAATTAATTTCCAGTCTTCAGTAGGATGTAATCAGTAACGATGGTGACAGTAAACTTTAAGATCTTTTTTTAATTAAAGATAGGCTGAAACAATTTTTCCCTCTATTGGATGCATTAAAATGATCTAGTTATTGCTTTGAAATATTTTGATTTTTTCTGGTTGGTATTCCATAAATGAAGATAAGAATATCAGCTGTTAATATGAAAGAGAAACAATAAGGAATGTTCTGTGTGACAGTGGCTTTGTTGGGCAGTGTTATTAGGGAGCCAGATTCATAAGGATAGATTCAATCCTTTGATGCTTCATTTGTGTGAATGGTAATAGTCTACATGTGTGCCAGTACTCATATCTGGATTTCACAAAAGCACTGCAAGAAACTTCTGCATAAATTAAAATGTCAGAATGAGCCAGAACTGTGTTTGCAAGGCCTAGCCTGAAATGATGTTAAGTATCTCATGCTCTCAAATCTAAGTGAGAACGTGGCCATTTGATAGTACCGAGTATTATATCAATCAGTCCTTTACAACAAATAGAACACTTTCTGAACTGTCTTTATTATTGAACACTGATTTCTGTTTTGTAATGTCTCTTGGTCCCAAGTAAGTTTTTGAGGGTTGTATAAAATTGTATTCAGTATAATATAAAATGTTGCACATTTTATATTATACTGAATACAATGAATTATATATAGTATACTGAGTTATTTAATGAATTTTATATATATTATATGTTTGTTCCAAATTTTTGTAACTGAAATATTTATGGTGGTTTTGCATGATGTTTAGTGAATTTTGTCTGTACTGGTATAACACTGGTAGTATTTACCTTCTCTTTTAAGAGAAAATGACTGCCCATAAGGAAGTCAGTAAGATGATGAGTAATATACTGATAAGTCCTTCCAGGAAAAGTTGATTATAACCCTTGGTAAGGACCCATTTAGCTACAGGCAGTAGTACCTGATTGGTACTAACCTCTCCATGACGAATGTGAAGACCTGGACCACAGGCAAGTGTTTCAGTGCCTCATTGCCTCTGTTGTGTTACAGGTGCATGTGACAGCATTGCAGTAATGAGTGGGATTTTAAAGAGGAAGTTTGAAGAAGTTGATGGCTCCTCACCTTGTTCCTGTGTGTGGGAATCGGATGATGACATTTCTAGCAGTGAAAGTGCTGACAGTGGAAGTAATGTCCATCCATCTACTTCTAATCATTTTACCCGTAAGTACTGAAGTGGTGTGTAAGGTGTATTACTCCTTTTTATACAAGCTAGGAAAGGTTCATTTTACTTGGAAGAAATACAGTGTAGGCTATCTGATTTTATTTTGAAAGGTTTTTTTCTGTTTTAGTACATTTAAATATTGTCACTGAGGAGCTACTTATTTTGAAAAAGTGTATTTCCTCTGGTAGTTGTTTCTTATTTAAAAAATTGTGTATCTGTGAGTTCTAGAGGAAACTCCACTTTATATGGTATCATTTTCATTCAGATAGTTTGATATGTTTTAAGTATATAAGAGAATGCTTTCTGTTGTGGGTGATTTTGGGTAAGAGAAAGAATTGGCAGTAACAAAGCTTAAGGGCCAGCACTTCTGATTGACCCTGTCTGTTCAGAGTTGAGAATAGCCAACATGATCTGTGACAGAACAGCTGACCCCTCTGGTCATTCATGCTGTTACCTAAGGCAGTGCAACCACACAGCCCTATTGTTCCACACATTACAGGAGCAAACAGAGAAAGACGTGTAATTCTCCCTGAGATTTGTATTAGATATGTCCATGAGACACTTGAACAGAAATCTTTTTCTTGTTCCAACCAGCTGAACATTAATTCTTAATTTACAGCCTAATTTTCTTTTGACTTCTCATGTTGAGGTTACCAGTTACTAATCTCACATAATTTGTGGAAAATACATAAAGCTTCATATCTGCAGTAAGCTGTGTGTGTAAATGTGCATCAGCAAATGATCTGGACTTTATATGACAATTCATATGTAGCAGCTGGAAGAGTGTCTCCATTTTCGTATGTTTTTAATTGTCTGTCCATTGAATAATAGGTAGAGCTATTTGATGTTACAGAGGTAACAAAGTTAGTATAGTTTTTCATCTGAAAAGGAAGAAAGATGCTCTGCATAATGAACACTTCTGTACTGCCTTCTCTGAGTGGACTTTTCAAAAGCACACTGAGGAGCTGGGTGTTCAGCTGAGGGAGGTGGTGGAGGTACTCAGCATCAAGGGGGCACCACAGGAGACTGTCCTGAAATGTGTTCCATTTAACATCCTCTTGTCAATCACCTGAAGGAGGTAAGCAGTGACTTGCATCAAATCTGCAAAGTCACATTAAGGGGAAGAGTTGATACCTTTAAGGGAAAAGCTGCCATTGGAGAGACCTAGGCAGGCTGGAGGAATGGGCTGACAGGACAGACAGAAAATTGAGCAGGACAAGTGCAGAGTTGTGAACCTGGGAAGGAAGAGCCCCTTGCAGTGCTGTGGCGGGGGGGCTGTCCAGCGGGGGAGCCGCTCTGCAGAAAAGATGCTGGAGGTCCTAGCAGACAGACGGCAAGGGGAAGGTGAGCCAGCAGTCTGCCTTCAGGCTGTGTGAACAGAAGCAGCACAGCTAGCAGAGCAGGGGAAGTGACTGTCCCCCTCAGCTCAACACTCACTGGGCTGTGCTGAGAAAATATTGTGTCCGAGTTTGGCCTCCCCAGTACAAGGAAGACACTGATAAATTGGAGCAAGTTCAGCAGAGGGTCACCAAGGTCATGAAGGGGCTGGGATATTTGTCCTGTGAGCAGAGGCTGGGGGACCTGACTGTTCAGCCTCAAGCCTTGGTAGAAACCATGCAGTACCTATGAGAAGCTTAGTCAGAATGTAGGCAGGCTCTTCCCAGTGGTCTAGATGGGAGAGCAAGAGATAATATGTAGATCAAACCAAGATTTGCTGTATTAATGTAATGAGAAACTGTTAACCTGGGCACAGGCACAGGCTGCCTACAGAGGCTGTGTGGTTGCTGTCCTTGCAGGTTCTCAGGACTTGTCTGACTGAAGCTGAGAGCAGCCTGGTCTGGTATCTTAACTGACCTTGCTCTGAGTAGGAGGCTGGCATGAAGTCCTTTCCAACCTGAAATATTTTGTGGTCTTAAGGTTTGCACGCATCAGAGGTTCAGAGAGAGCTGAACTAGCACTGCTTGTTCCTGTTGCAGAACCAGGTTCACCAGGAATCAGGGGCTGGCAGCGGCAAGCATGTGTCCAGGAGCAGTTTGTACAGTGCTGTGAAACCTTGGCTAGGCTGCTTTTGGACCTACTCTGATAGGTCTGTAGGGAACTGTTCTGCTTCATCAATGTACTAGCTTGAGAATCTGCTAGCTCTGGGATGTATTTACTGCTGTCCACTGCCAAATGTGTGTATACATCTGCCTGTGTTCTCATTTGGTACTTTCAGGTTTGTTGTCTCACCTCTGTGAATGCAGATGGCAGCTAATTTTTTGTAGGCTTCTTGCTGAATTTTAGAGTGCTAGTGGGAAGAACAGAGGCTGGGATGGCTTGAGACACAGGTAGATACTTCTCCTCCCGCTCCCAAAATCATCACCCAGTTTTGATTGTGTTTGAGGGTCTTCCTGTTGGCTCTTGAACCCTCCATATTTAGTGATAGGATTTTCAGCCTGTTATTTCTCCCACTTGGCAGTCAAAAAAGCTATGTTTTTGTCTACTGAATAGGCTTCAGGACATGATGCAGATAGATGTATTTTCTTCACTTCCATTTGTTTTCCATTTTTATTTGGGGTTTTTTTGGTTGTGTAGTGCCTTATCCACCTCCCC
>VXBZ01012753.1:37332-132956 GCA_013399135.1 Heliornis fulica | reverse complement strand
CCCCCCCCCCCCCATTGTTTAATTCTTGACAAAGCCACAACCTGTTTGCTCATGTTTTTGTAGGCAGTGGTATTACTTTTTTTTTTTAAAAAGCAGCTCAATCTAGCTAAGTATTTTGTAAGGTTTTTGTAGGACAAAAAACCCCAAAGCATGCCTGACTGCTGACACAGCAGTCTTTATAAATCACAGAGTAAATAAACTAGTTCAAGTGTTGTTTATTTCTGCTTTACAAAAACAAAGATTGAATTTAAGGAGCTTGGCTCTTCACAGATGAGTCTTGTATAATTGAGTAGTGTGAAAACAGAAGCCATATCTACCTCTTTTTACAGTGCTGTTTATATAGAGTGGTGAAGAATCAGACCTATGGGATATTTCATGCAAAATAGCAGATGAACTTCTGGTTGTTTTCATATTTTTTTATCTCAAAATTGTTATGTAACACTTTCACTAGTATCTGTTCAGGGTTTTTTTGAAGTATACTTTTATATTTTTTTTCTGAGGACAGTGGGTTTATTGGAGTGAGGATTGCAACAGATTACTACTTACTGAAAGTTTTTCAGAGGATCTAGAATTGTTCATTTTGTATCATGACTTGTCTCTTTCTTCAATCAGATACTGGTAGTAGTGGTTTTCAGATTCCTGTCCTCTGTTGCTGCTGTTTTTTTCTACAGATCATCAGCTTGTGACAAACCCAAATAACAAAATCATCAAGAGTGCAAAATCTGTAGATGTAAAATGGATATAGGAACATTTGCAAATTAAGATTGTTTGTGAGACTGTTGCAGGATTGGGTTGCATAATGTTTGAGTATGGGGCAAAACAAGAAAACACACCTTGCTGCAGACACCTCTATCCTCACTAGCATACGTTACATGTATAACAGCTATAACAGCAAGCTTTTAGATTCTGTAAGACATGTTTGCTCTGGCATCTGAGATCAGTGTCAAGATCTTTCCTACTCAGCCAACTTCATGCAGTAATGTGTTTATTCTGCAAACATATTCTCTGAGGTTTGGGCTCCTACTGTGTGCCCAAAGCCACTCTGCTGTTCAGAAGAATCTAAAGAGATTTATATATATTCTTCTCGGTCTTCCTTATCAATGTATATACAGATTCATTCCTTCTCCAAGGGACTGCTGAGACACACAACAGCAATCTAAAAAATCTTCTGTTATGCCATGAGCTCCAGTAATTCCTGTCAATACACACTAATTCTTTGTGATAGTGTAATCTAATAATATGACAGTATTTTATAAGCTGCATATAGAGTAAGACCTTTGTTAACAATTAATACTCACTGGTTTACATTTATTTTTTAACAAAAAATGCTGCCACAGGAAAATAAATATAAAAATGTATGTTGACTATATCCAAATCAGTTAAATGATTACAGTAGCATTATATTGCTTTTCATTTCCTTAATGACATCTATGGAAATTAATGCACCTTCATTAAAAAAGAAACCTATAGGTCTGTGTGTAAACGTGTGTACAGTTACAGCTTGAAAAAAGTGTAACTGTATATGTGTATGTATATGTAATTTGAAAAAGTATGTCCATATATATTTACACAAACACAGGAATACAGTAAATGTGGTAACAGCATAGAGAAATGTTGAGTGATCTTTTAAGTATAAATCTTGTGAGAGAATGCCACAGAACTGGAAGGAGAAGCTAGACATACTGTCGTCTAGGGTCCCAGTCATGGTAACTTAAAAATCTATCCATCTCTCTCCCTCTAACATTTGGGAATTTGTGTGAATCAAGCAGTTCTTTTCTAGTAAGAAGCCCACACAGTATATGCAGGAAATTTGCGCTCTTGTTAAGGAGAGGTGATTTGTGGTGGGTTATTTGTTCCTTGAAGAGAGTTTACTGTTACACTCATGCATTGTTTGCTAGTCATTTTACTGCAAACAGGTTTTAACCATGTTTTACATCAGAAGTCTTTTCTTGACTCATGGTTAGGGAAGTTGACAGGTGAATTTGTGCTGCCCCAAACTTTCTCAGGTGCAAGTGGGAAGTTTATCTAATTTTTGTCAGTTAACCTTTTCTGGATTGCTGAAGCACTTTACAGACCAACTATGTTCACCCCTGCTCTAAGTAGGACTCTCAGGCAAGGTTTGTGAGGATGTCAGTGAAGTTGTTTAACAGATCTGGAAGCCGCTAGATGCGATCATTATAAAGCAAGAGGTTTATCTTTAAGATAATTCTAGGAAAGCATAGGGAATACCAGCACCTGCTTGCTCTCTGTTCAAAACGTGTTTGAATAGTTATTTGAAAGAATAAATTAAAGCTACAGAGTGGAAATATGTCTTAAGGAAACTCATCAAGAACGAAAACAAGTGCCTTAAATTTTTCCATAAAACTCACTACAAGACTTATGAGAGTTTTGTGGGGGTTTTTTTGTGGATTTGTTTGGTTTTGTTTATTTGAAGATCTGAATATTTTGATGTTCACACTGCTGCTTTTCTTTATTCATGGATAAACCACTCAGCTTGATCACCTGCAGGCCAGCCCAACAGTATTTCTGTTCATTATGATTATTTTCTTTAGAGCAGGACAGTCTCTGCCTCAAGGGCAAAGGTTGCACTATGCCAGTGCTGTCAGTAATTATGAAGTGTCAAGTGGTTCTAGTAAAAGCAGAGAAGAATGTGGAGTTGGTCTGAGATTTGGCTCTGGGAGATGGAGAGTGAAAGGCTCTTGTAGCCTTTTTTAGAACAGAGTTTTATTTTACTGATTTTCACATCATAGGGAAAGAGCCTGAAATAATGTGTGGCATGGAGCTGAACCACCTTGGGTTGGTCTGCAGATTATAAATCTTTTTTTCTGAACAGCATACGTAAGAGATAGAAACTAATGGCAATATAGATTTTTAGAGTTACATGCCTCAGCTTAAAATGCCAAAAATAGGATCTCAGAAATGCTGAGAACACTGACCAAATGTCCCTCCAGGGTATCTCAGACATGTGGTTAAGAAATTCTGTCCTCCTAAGTGGAGGCTTATTCTGAATGTTCTGGGAAGAGTCTTTTTGCTGTTAGTGTAGCCAATGTGCGGAGCAGGAGTAATAAATACTACTACTTTCCAGACTCTATACAAACTATTAAAAATGATCATACCTATTTTTTGCAAGGTTTGGGGCACTGCTTGCCTCCCTAGTTAAATTCACTGAAGCATTTCCAGCATGAAAACCTGAGCCAGCAGACATTTTACATTATCCTGTTGTCGTGAGTGACTTCAGTTTTTACAGTTTCCATGACAACCGTGATTTTTGATTGGTAAAGAATAAAGTGCTAAAGGATTTTTTTTTTCTTGTACAGTATTTTTCCATCAAAGGAGTAGAGAGAAAACATCAAAATGTTCTTTGCTAATCAGTATTGTAATTGAATTGCTACCTAAATGTGGATACCTGTTTCTGGCAGACAACACACACTAATTTTTCAGACAGGGCTGTTTTCTCATCTGTTCCATTACAGTTGCCAAATAACTTTCTGGAAAATCAATGATAATTTATACTTAGAATTTAAGAAATTATTTTTCATTAAGACATTATTAATTTTCAAATAGTGTAGATATTTACATTCCCATGTTAACCCTTAGAGAAATGTACTTGTTAAGCCATGGCTCAAAGCCACATACTAGGTTGTTTTCTGAGATTCTTTGGCAATTTTTGCAAGTCTTGCAAATCAGCAAGCAAAATGGTACTTGGGAACTAATGAAAGAATTTCATTAGGTAAGAGTCCAAAAAAAAAAACCCAGAAACAAAAAATGCAATTTGCTGAATTATAAAAGAACAGCAAGGAAGGTCAGAAATGCATGGGGAAATAGGAGCTAATAAAGCTGATCAGGGTGAGAAGATAGCTTGCTTACTATGTCATGTATGAAGGAAAAGAGAGAAGGAGGTTCCCTGAGACAAGAGGAGCTTGACAAGCAACAGGGTGTTTATCAGTAAGAGCAAGAAAACAGAGGTAACAGATTTTTTTACTTGGTAAATATGTCAGTTTGCAGAAAGGGCTACAGATTGGCTGGCTCATAACTGGGAAAAGAGGGAGGGCTAATGAACAGAATGGGGATGAGCCAGCTCATCAAGATCAAAGGAACTTAATGCTCCAGCAGTTTGCAAATTCTTACTCAGTGAAAGTGACTCATCCTCTTTCACTACATTGATGTGTGTGGAACACATTTCAAAAACACAGTAGAAAATTACTGGAAAAGGTTGATTTGGATCTTACAGCATTTCTAGATCTCTGTTAGTTAAAGCACTATGCACTAAGGCTGTATGTATGAATTCTGGTCTATATTCAGGAGCATCAGTTGGTCTAGAGCCATCTTTTACAGACAAATAGGTTCCCTAGTTCAGAATAATGCTGATTCAATGTTTGAAATCATGTTTGATGATTATCTTTTGTCTCTGAGATTTGCTAAATACCAAACACAGTGGTTGGATTTTGTCCTTTATTTGTGATGCAGAAGAAAAATTAGGTTCACGGTTGGAGTAGTATACCAGATCAAGTCAGTCTTAGCTACTAATTTTAGACTTTTTATAGCAGTTGATGTCTCTACATGCTATTAAAATATGCAAAATAATTTTAATAACTAATTTATAGACATAGAATGTTAAGTTTCTTTATCACCTGTGACATGTACATACAATTTTAGAAACACAGAATCATGGTGGCCATGTCTTTCTCAATAAAGAGACTACAGCCTTTAAAATACTTCCAGAAGTCTTTCTTTTCAGCTAATCTCCACTTTGGTTTGAATTTGTTTTAACATCCTTTTCTGGAGAGACCATAACTTTGGGGTGTAGATGGGCTTTATTGTAGTGCAGAGTTGCTCCATGGTCTCTGATAACTAATAGCACAATTTTAAAATGGATTGCTAAGAGTAAAACCTTAGATGTCTTGGGTACTGAAAGCCTGCTTTTCAGACATGAAGAATCACTGACAGCATTTGGATACCAGTGAAAGCTGTGGGTGCCTGATACCATTACATTAGCATCTCTAGGGAAATCATTCATGAATCAAATCACAAAGGAGGGAGAAATGGATTTTTCTGTTGCCAGTTTATAACTTCTAATAGGTTCATTTTTGTCTGAAAAAAATGTCTTAGTGCTTGCTTTCTCAAGAGTGTTCTATCCTAACACAAGCTTTTATACCCAGTGAGAATCCCAGTGGCCCTTCAGCAGCTTTCTTTGAATTTTCTTTCTCTGCTCTTACAAAGCAAATGAAGCTTCAGAAAGACTCTTATAATATCCTCTCGTCATATCTAGCGCCATGTTTTGTTCCATATATTTTGTACACGTTCTGCATTTTACACTGGTTGACAGCTTTAACTGCCAGTCTTTAAAATGTTTTGAAATTTAAAGCCAAGTTAGAATTACTGCTTTTAACAAAATATATCATCTTATTGTCCATAACTATAAACTTTATAATATGTGATATACTGCCCTCAATACACAAGCCATTGTGTGGTGTGTTCTTTGCCAAACACTGCTCTGCTGGCCTTTGCTCATACAAGCAATTGATGCAGCAGTAGGCATGACCGAGGGGAGTTAACACCACCTTGAGGCAGACATAAAGGTGCAGTTTCTGCTGGTGGTGGATCTTCTTTTAAAGGTTCCTTCCATCTAGTAACTTATTTCTGGTCAAAGGTCTTTTTCTTTTGGTCCAACACCCACCCCCACCCTCATCATTTGATGCAGCTTCCAAATCAATTGTATGATCATGCTGTAAGAGATCTTAAGTGTCTAGCAATGAGCGGAGAAGAGCTTTCCGTGGGGGTTTTGTTTTGTTATGTTGTTTTTGGGTTGTTGTTGTTGATTTGGGTTTTTTTTTGTTGTTTTGGTTTGTTTTTTTTTTTACTAGATTAGCAGATGTGCTTGCAAAGTGGAATTAACAAGCATATGCATTTAGGAGTTTTAACTTTTCTTGGTGCTTCCTGATGAAACTGCTCTAGTGCTTACAAGAAAGATGCAACTCTATTTTCTTATTTGTGTGTGAGTGTTACCAACCTTCAGTGACCAAGAATTTCATATTCTGATTTTTATGTCATCTGTATTGTAACAGGGCCTTTTGGCTGTTTTTTGCATAGACTTGGACCTGATTAAGATGAATGTCTGTGTCTGTATACAGAAAATACAAACTTCCTCAAATACTTTACAGTCTTAGACAGCAAGTACATAGAGTAAATGTAGAACTGTAGAGAGAAATGGATCAATGGAAATTACTGACCTGTGAGCATAAAAGTAGAGAACTTCGAAGCATCATGGAAGAGAAACCTGGAGACTATATTGGCTTCTTGCTTTCTTCTCACACCGTAGACCTTTATCTCCCATATATATTATATTCTTGCTCTTTGCTGAGATGTTCTGGTGCTGGTGGCAGTCCACTGATGTGCACCAAGTGTGAAGTGCACTAAAGATCCCGATTCTTACAGAAATATAGGGAAACCAAGTATTAATGCCCCCAGAAATACTGGAGTGACAGTTTCAGTGGTTGGGAGAATATATACAATTACTTTGTGTTATTTTCCAATTCACTTAAATTAAAAAAGCAGTTAGATGGATTCTTTTATTTTTTTGCTAAAGCTGTGATGGACACCAAGCAGCTTTCTCAAACTTTATCTGTTCCATGACAGCTTGTCTGTTTGGCTTCCCATCGTTCGTGCTGTGGTTTTGAGTTTACGAGGCTTTAAAGCAGGTGAAGGGACAGGATTCTCCATTTATGCTCTTCCATGCTATGGTTTAGCATTCTTTTGTTTTCTCAGTATCTAACGTGTTTGGTGTTTTGAGTGTGCAGTGAATACTGATGTTACACTGTCGCAGTGTATTTGTAGCACCAATAGAATTTAGGTGTGTAGATAGTATCCAGACCTCAAAGCTTGTACTTCAGAGTTTTCATAATACCTCTAAAAACAAACAAAAAGAGATAAGTAACTAATGGGTTTTTTTGAGCTCACCTCATAGTGAAATGACTGTTCTAAAGGGGAAATAAGTGTTAGCAGTTGCAAAGGTTGTTGGCCTGTCCTGCTGTTTCACAGTTCACTATCAAAGCCAATTAATCTTCTTGTAGCATAAAGTCTTTTGTATTTTAATGAATTCATCATCAACTATGCATGCCCCAGAGTAATGGTGGTGAGATGATTTTTACCATCAGACTGTACCGATTCCTTCCAAGTGAAGATTTAACTGCTACTATCTGTGGCTCCAGCCTTGTGACACAACTGGGTTTCACTGTGGTCTTGTGTGCAGAATAATGCCTCCTCATTAACACTCACTTGCAGTGACCATACTGAATCCACCATCACAGAACTCAGTGTATGCTTATCAGAGACAGTTTAACCTAACTTCACATTACTTATGTTTAGTGGGTGGCTCTATATACATATTTTTCTTATTTGCAACTTCTTGTAAAGTTTATTGGCTCCATTTTGGAGTCTCCAGGCTTCAGATGAAGACAAAAGATTGGAGTTTTAGTAGTGCAGATTATTTTTGTGTGGTTCTGACTGGTTAGCCAGGTTTATCTACAAAAGTATATTAGGATATATGAAAACGTTAAAGCTGGGCTTCTTATATTTGGAAGTAAACTAATGGCAATTCCAAGCACTTCTTGAGCTCTTTCTTATTTTGAACAGAGGCATGGCTGTATTTGTACATCACCTGCTCACAAAGAAAGCAGCCATAGGCAGTGGTCATCTGTAGAGCTATATAGTTCAGCAGTGGTTACTATGGAAACTGTACATGACCTACATTTTACCAAAAACTGATAAAGTTTCTGTGGGTTTTTTGCTGTGGGGTTTTTTGGTGGGTTTTTTGGTTTTTTTTTTGTTTGTTTGTTTGCTTTGTTTTGTTTTTTAACACCTATTGATTCCTACTACTCTGTTTCCATCTTTACACATTGTTTTACTCAGGTAGTATTCTTAGTTTTGAGTGATTCGTAATTCTGTATTCTTGGGAAGAAGGTAGATAATTAATTATAGCATTCATTATAATAATGTATTAGTTATATAACTACTAGTTTATGGTCTATAATGGCTTGCAGTAGAAAGTCTCATTCTTGTGAATGTCTCTATTTGACCAAAATCACAAGTCAGTAGACTACTGTATGAATAAAGTTGCTCAAACTATTGGACTTAAGCCTCATAAATTTGTGGCTTTAGTAAACTCAGCTTGTCATTGCCTTTAAGAAAGTGAGAATTCTCTTAAACAAGAATATACTGCAGATGTTCTTAGAGAAAAGAGCAGTCAGAAGAGAGACAATGTGTGACATGGAAATAAAACTTGAGTTGGGATTTTACATATACTTTTTAATATTTTTATATATATATATATATTTATTTGGGTGTCTTCTTATTTAGATAAAACCCCTTTCTACTTTGTATTGTTTGTTGTACTTTGTAGTGTGAAGGAATGTGTACTTTCACAGAAATTAAGTACAGAGAAGCTAAAATGTAGGCTTGTTTGGGACCATTATATTTTGTCTCATTACTTTATGATCCACCTTCTAATTACTGAATCCTTTCTCATAGCCATCAGAGTTGATCGTGACATTTGGTGGGACTACACAGATCCATAACTACCCATATTTTCAGTCCTTCCTCACTGTTCATATGTACAAGATCATATACATCCTGCAGCTGATAATCGAGCCACCTCCTGCTTTTTTCTTGGATTTGCCACTTTCTCTTCTCTGCCCGTGCATCTTTTGTAGCCCTGTTTATTGCCCTACAGTTCATACAGCAGGCTCAGTTCAATCTATACTGCCTGGCATGCTACACTTCTGTCCATGTGTTACTGGATTAGTGACCAGCTCATTTGTTTGCATACCTCCAAAAAGTAAAACATTTTTTGTTTACCTTCTTTCTTGCTCCAGAAAGCTCAAGTTGTATATACTGTGTCCATCTGCCTACACTGTGATACATGCAAACAGAGGCAGTAGTGTTGGCAAGAAATATTAATTACCAGTGTAAACCAGCCAGTATTAAATGCTTTCAGCAGTTGATCTAGTTTGTGTTTAAGATACAATTTTAATTATCACCTAAACTTCCTGTGTCATGGTGAAAGCTTTTGTTTTTCCAAATAAATTTGGAAATAAATTTCCAAATTTTGTTTTTCACAGAATGTCAGGAGTTGGAAAGGACCTTGAAAGATCATCTAGTCCAACCCCCCTGCCCGAGCAGGATCACCTGGATTAAATCACACGAATGTGTCCACATTGGTCTTGAATGTCTCCAGAGAAGGAGACTCCACGATCTCTCTGGGCAGCCTGTTCCAGTTCTCTGTCACTCTCATGGTGAAAAAGCTCCTCCTTATATTAATATTGAACTTTCTGTGTTCCAGCTTGGAACCATCTCCCCTTTTCCTATCACTGGCCATCACTGAGAAGAGCCTGGCTCCATCTTCCTGACGCTCACCCTTTACATATTTATAGACATTAATGAGGTCACTCCTCAGTCTCCTTTTCTCCAAGCTAAAGAGACTCAACTCCCTCAGCCTTTCCTCATAAGGAAGATGTTCCACTCCCTTAATCATCTTGGTGGCCCTGTGCTGGACTCTTTCAAGGAGTTTTATGTCCTTCTGGAACTGAGGGGCTCAGAACTGGACACAATACTCCAGGTGTGGTCTCACCAGGGCAATTTTGATCCTAAAAAAAATCTCAAGTATGCCATAAGTAGAGAATGGTGCAGTAGCAGGTGTTGCATAGCTGTTGCTCAGGAACACAGCAAAGAGAGTGTGTAGGAGCTGTATACCCAGTCATGGCCTGTGCTGAAGAAGGGTGTGAAAACTGCCAGATATCTAACTGGAGTCTGTACTACAGCTTCTTTGTAATGATGTTATTATAAACTATTTGTGAGAACAAAATACCTTCCAGGCACTTTTGAAGTGTGTCTCTACTGTTTCTGGCTGTAAACCTGTCTCCCACTGTGCTCAATCTTCAATGCCACAGAAGGTGAAAAATGATCAAACTGTAGAAACCAGATTCTACATTCAGAAATTTTGAAATGAATATTCCTTTCTGATCCTCTGCAAGTTGAGCTGAATTACTGAACCAAGATAAGATTCGAATGTTATTTTAAAGCAATATCACAAGTGGTAGGGGCCAGAATGGAAAGTGGCCCGAACAGGCATCTGTTATGTCTTGGGCCACCAGCCCCTTCTCTCTTTACCACAACCATGTCCGTGAGTGTGTGGTATGAATCAAATGATACTTAATTTTTTCTTCAAAAACTATATACAAAGATCTTTTTTAGAAAGAATTCAAACCTGGCTTTAAGGACTCCCAACAGATGGCAAGTCTGTCACCTGCATTGGTAAGCAGGATTAATGTTTAATTGTCCTTACTGTTACTGAATTTTGTTCTGTTCAGTGAAATACCAGGAGGTGTACAGGCTCCCTGATGTGTCAGAGAAGAAGTAGCTCATGTACCAAAAACCAAATGTGGATACTAGCTGTTTACTTAAAACTTGTATGATCATTTACATCAAAAAATAGTTTGTATTTCAGGAGAGCAGACCTGACTTTTTAAGTTAGTCAATAATTGTTTGAAATAACAAATAAAGAAAATTAATAATACTTTGTTAAAGTAACTGGCTTAGACATACATACATGTGACTCGCGTGCTGTTCTGACTTTTTCTCCCCTAGTATGGTAATTGGTTTCATTGCAAAAAAAAACCCTGATTTTTCTGTTTGGTCTGTGAGTATGCATAAAGCATCACTAATACTTTGATAGAAATTCTGAAAGTTTGTTGGTATTATTTTAACAGTAATGAGACATGAATTTCATTTTTTTAAGGACAGATTAAGGAAATGTCTACAGACTGAAAACATGATTTCAGAGGTCTAAAAAACTCCTGAGAGAAACTGGCGTTGAGATCACAAGGTCAGTAGTACAGTAGCAGTTATTCACGTGCATATTATCTATGCAATTATACAGGCCCAATTTCACTTATGTACCATTTGATGGTACAAAACCCGATATTATATTTTATGTCTCTGCAGAGATTTTTATTAGCAACTTTGTAACATCATTAGTAAAAAATTCCAATTTCCAGCTGCAACTTTATGTTTAAAAATGCTTAAAATTCATGCTAAAAGCTATTGGATTAGTATACATGAGCAGCTTCCAATGTAATTAGGTTTATACAGGAAAAATGTTCCTAACTTGTTGCCTGTGTTTGTAAATGAAATAATTATTGTGTATTTGCATCTTTCTTCACTTGCTTGCAAAAGTAAAAGCTGTTTAGTATTTTGGAAAAGGAAACAAAGTTATCTGAAGAGGTACTTTCAAAGCTTGTATTTTAAGTTGTCACATCATGACGCTATTTATGTTTTCCAAAGACTGGAAGTAATGGATATAATTTATTCAGTCATAAAGAACTAGGCAACACATTTCAAGTAGTAAATGTGTTCAGAGAACTGTGTGTAATCAGTATAATATTTTAATAATGTCACAGAGTAATTTAAAATGCTTTATAAATAGCAAAAAAATATGATAGCATCTTCTCTTGGATAACATGTTCATAATTTGTAAGCTATGCTCAGATATTGGAAAATGTGTATAATTGTTATCCTTTAGGTGCTTGTTGTTAGAATGTTATTTTTAAAGGCTATGTGTAGTGATGAAAGAAAAATCAAAAAGTGTAGCTGTAATTACTCTTATCCTGAGGGATCTCTTTGGATTATGGGGAACCATGATACCAATGCAGACATTAAAACTAGCTTTTTTGTGAATGACTTGGGGTCTAAATGTAGCATTATGTTGTTTATGTACAACATGTGGCCATGCATGTGTAGAGCAATAGTTCATGACCACATGTTCCCTTTTTTCCTGTTGAATCTTTGGAGCCGTACTCAAATGAATCTTTTATATAATTTCTTTTACCTTACCTGGGTTATCTTTATCACAGATTACGGAAGGCAGTTGGCAGATGATTCTTTCAGTAGTTTAAACCTTAGATTATGTGGTGTCTGATTTAGATTCAGATGAGTTTCTACAGTGAAGAGGAGGATGCCCACTGCTTAATGAAGGCTTGCTGTACAAACTTTCCTCTTCGTTAGTGCATTAGATGAATTAATTTTTTGCATAATACTCATTTAAAAGAGAATACTACTGTTGATATTGAAATAATTTTCTTTTGCTATATTCCAGTGACGTGAAGTGTGTTCCTCTTATTTTTTTGCTTATCATGCAGTAAGGTGGAACTACAGTAAAAAAAAAAAAAAAACCTCTCAAAAATCCCTCAACCAAACCAAAACACAAGCAACTCTAGGAAAGAGTATTGCTGACTTAAGAGGTGCTCCATTTTGCTAGATGGGTAAATGCTGCAGGAAAACTTTCCAAATCATTCTTGATGATGTTCCACTACTGAGTGCAATTAAAAATGTGCTTTAGAAAGGTAATAGACCAATATCTCTTTAGTGGCTGTATCAGAGAAGGGGGTTGTGGGGACCATGTGATTTACTGTAAGGCAGCTTGAATAGCTCACGGTAAATTTGTGCCCTTATCTAGACAGATAGGTTGTGTATTCAAAATTCTAGGAAAATACTCGTAAGGGGTGTGTTTGTGTTGCAGTATGACAACTTCAACTGTACTTGAATTGTGGTAGAGAAATACATCTTTCCACATAAGGCTTAAAGGTACTGTGAAGGAACCAGTGTTTAACAACCTCAGTTTACTAGATACTCGCCCTGATCTTGCTTATCATATTTTAGTATATGTTGTTTTGTTGGAAATAGAAATATGAGGGAAAGAAAACATCTGGCAAAGCCACCTAGACTAAATGCAAACAGTGGAATTGGTTGTGTAATGCATTTGCACATGGTATGTATGCCGTATGTTACCATTTTATGTGGAAAATCTGGGACAGAGTCAGTAAATTGAACTTTTGGAATCACTTGCCAAACATTTATGAGAAAAGGTTGTTAGCTGCTTTTGTGTAAGTAATGTCCTGGAGAGCCTTTCATTCACTGACAACTGTGGACAGGACAGAAAAGGACCTTGAGCAGTCCCCATAGAAGACCCCCAATTCCTGTAGCAGCCTGGTCTTGCAGATTTCCTGCCTGCTAGTAACGCACAGCCAGTAGGTAGAGGAGTTTCTGTTCTCATTCATGGCCATGGATAAATGTTTAGGTAAGACAACAGCTTTTTTCAGTTTTGCAAATTCTCACAATAATGTATGTAAGAGGAAAGCATGTGATTCTTGACTTACCATGTGATTTGGCAAGAATCTTAGGTTTCTTTAAAAATTGCCTTTTTAGTAAACAAAATGCTTCATTTATTTCAGGAAGCATGAAACCACGTGTCAGATTACTGGAATTAATTTCTTAGACACCTAAATGTTACCAGACTTGGAAAACTTGATACAATTGTACCTAAAAACTGAGTCATCATCAGACACTGGAAGACAGTTACTGACTGCTACTAATTCCTGGTTGTCTGCTATCGTAATCCTGCTGTGTGAAGCCAAGCTTTTGTCATAGTGTTTGAGATGTGGAGGAAGGAGAAGAGCTACCACTCTCTCCCTGCTTTTCCTCTTGGTATGTCGAATTAGATTTCTGGACTATGCAAAAGATCAATTGAAAGAGGTTTCTTTTTCCAGGAATTATTTAGTAAGTAGGAGCATAGGAGGTTCCATTTAAACATAAAGTGCAACTGTTTCACTGTGAGGGTGACAAATCACCGGAACAGGCAGCTCAGAGAGGTTGTGAAGTCTCCTTCTCTGGAGACATTCAAAATATGCCTGGTCATCCTTTTCTAAAAAGATCTAGATGATCTTCCGAGGTCCCTTCCAACTCCTAACATTCTGTGATTCTGTGAAATAAAACAAGGGACCTATCTAATACATGAGATAATAGTAAAAATATATAATGTAACAGAAGCTATCTATTTTTGATGCTTTTTTTCTCTTGCCTTCCCTTTTGTGAATGGGAATTTTGTTCTGGTTGCTTTTTAAACAGCTGATTAGCTGCTGTAGATAATTCATAGGAATAAGCAAATCTCAAAATAAGGACAAGATAGAAAAAATAATAATTTAATTAGGTGGGATTTGCACAGGATTACAATGAAAAGGTTTTTGCAGAAGATTTTTGTGTTAATAGTTTAAAGTAGCTTTAGATGGGTTTATTCTGCACTTTTTCCGTGGCACAGTCTGCCAGTTCAACTGTGCTGTCACTTCTGTGCCTTCTTCCCCAAATAGCAACCATGCTTTGTGGACACCCTCTCCTTCCCATACTGTCACCACTTTATTCCTCCTCGTGGATCAGCCCTCCTCAGAATTGCTGGCAGGCATCATAGCCTCAAGAGGAAAAGTGTACTAAGGTATACACTGATGCATCAAGCAAAGCCAGGTTTCCCCTCTGTGTCTTACTGGATTTGAATTTCTGGTTTGGTTATGGGACAGACAAATGATAGACACTTCTGTACACCTGTAAAATAACAAATACAATTTTGATGAGATGGGTTTTGTCTCTACTGTGCATAAGAAGGAATTGCTAGCTGATCTCTCTCTCTCTCTCTCTCTCTCTCTCTCTCTCTCTCTATCTATTTATCTATTCCATGTCCAAACACAAGGTTCCTCTCTACCATTTATCTCTATACTGCACACACTGGCAAACAAAGCGGGGAGGGGGGAACCCAAAGCAATGAAAAGTCAAAAAAAACCCCTAATAAACCCCAAAATAAAATCAAAATAATCTGCAACTCTTGAAATTACTCTGTATTTACAAGGTCTGAATGGTGGTGGGGATGAAAAATGTACATATTTAACTCTCAGTCCACTCTTTTAAATGCGGGGGAGCAGAGACGGCATAAATCACTAATCTAATTTTCCTGGACCAGCTGCCCAGATTTAGCAACTGTGAAATCTGTAGCAGGAACCTGATTTAGTTTTTTAACCACTCCATCATTTAACTTGGCTCTTTGTGCTGCGTCATAATATCTGGATCTAGTTGATGCTTTAAGACATTTTACCTGGTTGGGTAAGCCCCAATGAAAGCTGCTGCACAACCGCATTATATACATCCTCTTCAGTAGTGTTGTCTTGGTGCTAGCATGTGTACTCAGCACAGGAGAGATGTGAGACATGCAGACTTACCAGACTTACCAGACATCAGACTTACCAGGATGATCCCCACCACCACAAATGAGATTTTTCCCATGCCAGGATCTATAAAACTTGCAGGACAACTGAACAGAGGATCTTTCAGGAATCAGTGGCATAGATAGCAAATCATAGCCTTTTTTAAAAAGGACATAATTTAATTCTATGTGCTGGTGCCTGCATTTTAATTCATAGCATAATAAATGCTGAACCCTTTAGCTGAGGTCAGCCTATCTACTAGTGTCTCCTTTTAGGATTATTTAAGGACATAAATAAAAGTTATTCTCTTCCCTAAACATTTTCCGGTGTTTCAGTGCGAAGACATACACATTTTGTTGATACTATGATGTAGTATTTGAAATGAGACTCAGAGATTTGTGTTCAAGGCTCTACAGTTTCCTCCCTTCGGGAATCTGAAAAGTTCGTTAAATAAATCTGTCCAAGAGAGATTAAAGTCCTCTTTTAGCAAGGTGCTTAAGTTACATTCATGCTTAATGAGAATACCTGTGCTAGGACCATTGGGTTTTTGGACCATTGTTCTCAAATGGGACCTTAAAGATCCAACCATATTAAACTACAGCAGAATAAATGATAAGGATACTGATGAGCAATTTAAAAATTATATATAATTCACACTTTAAATATTTTAACAATCTATTTCTCCCTTCCTCTGTTTCTTCATCATCACCCCTATTACCATTTTGATTGTTTGAAAAGCATTATAATTTAGTGGTCCAGTTCTGTACTTAAGTAAGTCTTAGACACATTCTTGTTATTTCTAATCCATCAAGAGTACCCAACAGCTCCTTTATTTCCTTTATAGCAGTCTAATGAGGTCAGAAAGGTCAGAAGAAACTAGCAAGGCAGGTCAGAATGGCTTATACATGGGGCCTTTTCTGTAGGCTGATGCTCAGCATGCTGGGAATGGGTCAAGCTCTGGTGTTTGGATTGTGTGGTGAAATAATGACATGACCGATTTGACAAGTCTTCATTATCGTTTCCCACAGAATGTGTTTCCAGGACTAGAGCAATTAGTAGGGATTATCTTTGAGAAGAGAAATAAATGGTTTTTAACTGCTTTGTGTTAAAAATAATGCTAGATGGCTTAAAGTTTTCTGTTTGAAGAATTTCTTTTTTTTTTTTTGTAAATTCAAGTGACAGGTTATCACTTGGTGTCAGAAGAAATGGTACTTTCCCATCCACTTACTTCTGTTACTTAGGAACAGAATTGTAAAGTTCAGATCATGCTTAAATTTCAGATTTGCCACTATGGTTTTCTTTCTTCCGTTTTCTTTTTTTTTTTTTTTTTTACTTTGCTATTGACAGTAGTGCAAAATAACAATTTTTCTTCCTCTGATTATTCTGACTTAGTGATACAGATCCTCTCTGGCAGTTTTGAAGTACACCTTTTAATCATTAAGATTGCAGTTATGAAATAAGTAACAATAAACTGTTGCTTTTTTAATATGGAGAAGATGGAATGGAATAAACTCCTCCAGGTATTAAAAATTACTCATTAAAAATTACTTTCAGGGTTTAACTATTTATGGAAATTGATTTCAAGTCTCTGCTGCCAGTCCAATGCCAGCACCATATTACAATCCAGAGAGAAGTATGAAACCTAACCATTCCTTAAAGTATTAATGACACTTGTATAGTGAAAATAATAATCCTGCGAAAATTCATAAGTGCTTGGTGGTTTCTTTGTAATATTTCTGTTTCTGGTGTTTTAGAGTTCTGCAAATGTTTGGGGTTTTTTTAATTTTTTTTTGGACCACACCTTTATCATTGTGTGTATAAAATTTTCAATTGGCATGTAAAACAATAACTGTTATGGAAAATGCTTTGGTTTTGTTTTCTGTGCAATCCTGGCTCCTTGAATCCATCTTTGTTACCTGCCTGACTCTTAGGATATTTAGCTTCCAAGGCTATATATTTCAAAGCATTTTAAGACTATCAGGCTATATATATATATCTTCTAAGGCTTCAATACTATCATTATTGTTGTATGATAATTTAAGGATAAACTACTAGTCAAGGTTTGTAGGGAACTCAGTATTTTTTTAGATTTGTTAGAAAAATAGATAGGCCTTTGTGTGTATGACCCGTTCTTCATGTCCTCAAAAGCTTCAGTTTTCCTAGTTATCTCAGCTTATCTGTGTAAAGATACTGCTTTTCTCTGCAAGCTCTGCCTCTGTCATTGCTTTGCACTCTGAATGTCACAACAAGACTACCAATTCTTGGTCGGAGTCTGTTCCAGTATGATTATGAATGTAATTTTTTTAAGAGCTGCTTGCAACTGCTGGAAAAGAATTAAGATCATCAGTACAGAGTATGTACCAATTTGCTGTTTTAAGTATGTTACAAGCTGAGTATGACAGCTTTTCAGGAATTGTCACAGTACTGGAGATAATAAGAAAACTGTAGGATACACAATGAGGAGTTACGAACTCACTGCTATTGGAAATGACATGAAATACACTTTTTGCATTTAAATTGGCCCACTCCTGTCTGTCAGTCCAAGACATCCAGGACAGTGAGAATGTCTTTTGTTCTGGAAAAGTAGTTGGCCCTGGCAACTCTTTATACTTACTGAGATCTTAAATGGCTGAAGTCATCATTTACGTTGCTGTATCCTGGAGGCTTACACAAATGCTACCAACAGCGTGCTTAGTGCAGAAGGAGACCTGTTCTAGACAGACAGCTAGAGTAGTGTCAGGGTCATTACAATCTGCCCAACCCAGGAGATGGAATGAGATGAGCAAGGACCCTGACTTGTTGCTCTTGAGTCACAATACTGGTGAGTTCCTCAATGAGCTCTGTGCTGTTGATCTAGTGGGTCCATGGCAGCTGGTGTTGTCAGCCTGCCCCTTTGCTGGAACCTGGAAGGTCAAAACAGACACATTGGCCACATTTGCTAAATATCTGACTAGTGCTATGTCCGTTTCTTGGAGAAATAAAAAGAATTATTTAAAATTTTGACTTTAAATTGCAGAAATAAACAGGGTCCTCATGTCCTGAAAGGAAGAATATTGTGACAGAGACAATATTACCTCAGAGCTTAAAGATGTTGACCAGAGGTATAAATCTGATTGAGAAACCACATTTGATACAAGGATGCCAAACAATCATACTGAGGTAGTAATTGCTGCTTTTCTGCAACACGGAAAACTGCCAGATAATGCAGTGTCTTTTCAGGTGATATCAGGGGCCCCTACAGTCCAAGTTTTGTCTGCACCATGAACTGTTTGCATTATTCAAAGTGGAAAAAATGAAACCAAAACCCCACAAAAAATGCAATACACAAAATTTCCTCTTCTGAAAATGCAGCAACACAAGAGATTGAAAAAAATGCACTCTTTAGGTCCTGTAGTCAGACATAACCCATGGATGGTGTATTTCAGTCAGCCTGATAAGTCTGTCTACTAAATCCTGTGAACAGAAGTCATCTGGAACATTAAATAACACAGCTAGTAGTTATCAAGCAGTTTAAAAAAAATAATCATGAAGGCTTCTGAAATGCTAAAATCTTGACAGATATTTGGGCTATAAAACACTCTAATAAAAATCCTTTTTTAGTCTTGATGCCATTTAGGTAGAACTCTCAGGTAAAACAGCCATTTGATTACCAGTTGTACAGAAGAATCCTCCTCACTTTAGCATTTTGCAGAAATGTTGGTCCTTGCACAGTCTCAGGCCATGTGACTGCTGCAGTTGTCCTTTGTACTCTTGGAAAGTTAGACTGAAAACACAGTATGTCTTTCAACACCAGTTGCAAACTGTGTACTCAAATCGTAAATCAGTGTTTTGATCGTTGAAGTCATGGATTTGTAGCAGTACATCTTAGAACTGACTACTGACTTGTTAATATGATTGGTTATTTAAAATTGCTAACTGATCATCTTCCTATATGAAACAAATGGCAGTCAGTGTTCTGTAGAAAGCATAGTTCTGAACGGGAGTGGCTTACTGTCTGAAGCTTTACAGCATTAGAATGATAGGGTAAAATGGGAGTGGCTATAGTGGTTCAGGCTAACTTGGTGAAAATCTTGTATATGTTCTATGAAATATACTTTGGATGCTAAAATATATGATAGGATTTCTCATTTAATCTTTAACACTGATTTCAGGGGAAGCAAAATCATTACCATGTGTTTTAGGCTATGAGAGGAACCTCCTGCAAAATACTTAATGTACTCTGCTGTTATGGAACATATGGGGGGAAAAGTGTGTTGTGTGCAACTGATGGGGAAGACTCCAGAGGTAACATTCCCAACATTGTGCTGATGCTATTATAGATGCTGGTAGACGAAGAAAGAAGTAAATAAACATTTTTGAGTTCTGATGGATTCACATAAAGCCTGATAGAAATGAACAGAATTATTAAAGGAGAATTTGTTTCTGTGCTTTAAAGGTTATTTGAAACAGTTAAAAGTTACCATCCAGCCCCAAATTCAAAGCTTTAAGTGACAGATCTAATGTGGTATGTGAGATGTACAAAGGTGGGAAGAAATGTTGTAGTAGATTCACTTCCTGTGGAATAAGATCCTAAACTGATGTTTAGCAATTCAAGGTAGACATCTTATTTTAGAATTTGGGTATCTTCTTGTCTAGAAGAATCAAAGTCCACTATGTGTTTTATTTCAAGTAGTGCATTGATAATTTTAAGTTGGGATGCTTCATAAACTCTCTGAAATAAAATTTTAAAAATTGTTGCTGCTTAGATCAGTGTGCCTACTATATTTTTGTGTCTGTCTCTGCTCGAATTAAAATACTTGTGTTTATGGTAGACAGGAACAGATTCAAAGATTGTACAAGGAAAAATTCACCTTCCGGTGGAAGATAAAATCTAAAGGGTTTGCGAGCTTCACTATATACATCGTGAAAGCAAGGAATGGGGCAATGCCGCTGGTTGCAGTGGTTGCAAGGAAGGAAAGATGGTTTTCTCCCTCCTGGACAGGTTTTACTTGTGTTTCAACTGTGTTGACTTGGTAAACAACTTTTGGGCTGGCTTTGGCATGAAGGGGACTAGAAGAACCAAATAGTCGAAGAAGAGAAAATAATAGCTATCATGCTTGCTTTGAATATCTCTATTTTAAGCTTTTTGTTCATCAACAGCCAAGTGAAATCTGTAAGATAGAAAATGGCAGTAGGACAGAAGGTGTGCTTTGTAACCAAGAAAGAAAAAATGAAATGAAGTAGGGAGTCAGTTAAAAATGAAAAAGGACCTTTGTTTCTTCTGTTTGTCTTGCAGTTTCTAACCACAACAAGCATAGCTCTATGTAATTCTGAATTGCTCCCCGGCATGGATCATGTTGCTATGTCTGAGCTGTCATGGAAACTGGCTGGAGCAAAGCTGGCTTATGAAGCACATACAAGAAGGCACAGGCAATCTCTCTTCTTAAAGTATCTGCCCTCTACTAGGTCTTTTTTCTTTTTTTTTTTTTTCATTAACGATAACAAGGAGGTTTCTTGCTAAAACAGAATTTAGTTTAGAAACCCCATGTTCTGATAGTGTTTTGGGCCTTGCATAAGGCTGATGGTAGCTGTATCAAGCATTCCATCGACAAAAAATTAATTCCATTATTCACATCACCTAATGCAAAAGCAGTCAAGAGATTCTTTTGCTGCCTGCTATACACCTCTCAGTACATTAATTTGCATGCCAAAGTTAATATGTTGCTTGGTTTTAGTAGTTAACCACCAGGTTTTGAGAGCAGGTGTGAAAGGACAAAGAAACCCTGTATGTTTACTACAGAGGAGTATTTTTGCTTATGTACCGTAACTCTTCTAATGCATAATGCCAGTCAGTGGTATTTTCTGAAAGGAAGTGTGCTTTCCTTTCAGATATCCCTCCTGTTATGTTTGCTTTATCTTAGAAAATGCAGGTACTGTAAGATATAGCAAAAATGTCTCTTTGAAAAGGAGATTGTTTTCAAGGGCTGTTGTGCTGAAAAATCATCAGGAAGCAGTATGCTGTTGTATGCCTCATGGAGTCTGTATGCAGAGTTCACTGTTACTCTGTGTCTGCTCTGCACCACTGATTCGGGAAGCTGCTTCTGGTCTAGGAGATGCTGATAAGAATCAGAAAGAAAGGAAACTGCATAGTGTACTTAAAACTGACATGACAGGGCAAATGTGCCAGAAATTGGAGTGAAGGGTGGCACCAGCAGCCTTGAATTGACATGTTAGTGGTCACTGTATGAAGTTGGGAGATGAGTTTGCTAGGGTGTCAGAAATCAGAACAGCTTCTCACAGGTCTGACCTTCATTTATAAGCTGCTCTCCATCTACATGAGGATGTCATCTTACATTTCAAATAAATTTTATCTGGTTTCCTGTGTTTCATTGACTAGAAGCAACCATTTCAAAATACAGTGGTACTGCTTTGTTGAAATTTCATTTGGGAAGGAGTATTTGTGTAATTCAGGAACCTGAAGTATGTTATTCTTTTTGGCAAGCAATTGATAAAATCAATCAAGCCCCAGAGTTTGGAACTGACTAGCTGATGTGGCACTACTTGAAGATAGTATAGTATTGGCTGTGCTGCATCTGCAGAAAGGAAGACATCTGGGGCCAGGGTGAGGAAATTTGGTTTAATTGTATTTATTCTGGAAGGAAATATTTGGAATCCATACTTGATATTATCATTCAACAGTATTACTGATAGTAACTTCAGGTGGAGAGCTCTAATATTACACCCTTTCTCTCACAGATATGCATTTGTAATTCTGTAGAATTATTTCTGTCTTAGTAGACTTCCATGGGAAATTTGCATTTATGCCTTACCCTGAGCTCAAAGTAGAGGAGTTTGCATGGGCAAGGTTTATAGTACTTACCAGTGGAATGATCACAAACCATCTACTTCCAAACCCAAAAGCTAGTGCTGAGGCATTTGGAGTTGCCACTGCTGTAGCTCTCCAAATGCAAACCATGGCATGCAAACCATGGTGTTTCTAATAGCAGGGCTAGAGCGTGTATGGTGCACTGACAATGTCTCATAAATCCTGGATTTCAGAAAGGTTCTAAAATGCAAAAGACTTTCAGCAGTTTCTTTTTCTCAACTGGTGTTGATGTCGTTGCATTTCTGGTGTTCTTAAAGAATAGGAGCTCTTGTCTTTTATTGCAAGGTACAGGATTCAGCCCTGTAGAGTAACTAGGTATTAATTGAGTGCAAATTGCTGCCTTTTGTGCCATGAAATTGAATGGTGCTGTCCCAAGAACTGCTTTGATTCATATCTGATTTATCCAGAATACTGAACAGCAGATTAAACTCAATACCTAAAAAAAATAATTTAGTTGTATAAGTTGAGAATGAGACAAAGTTAAAACTATAGGCTTACTCTGTTTTGTCATATATGGGTAGTTTGGGGTCACAGTGGGGGTTTTTTTGTTGATTTTTTTTTTGTTTTTTAATTCTGTGCAAGTTCTGTATTTCAATGCATATAACCTGTGTAAAAGTGCTCATGTTTAAATGTGTGTAGGGTAGAATAAACCAGGCTTTACCTAATTATCCCATACTAATGATGGAGATGTTTTCGCGTCTGAATTTCCTTAGTGGAGCCCTTTTGCTGTGGCTTCTGTGAATTTTCCTGTGAATTGCTTTTCCTGCAAAGCAGATCAGGGATCTGACAGCTTACCGTTACTTACAATTTATCAGTAGGTTTTGATTCTGTTTTCACCTGGATTCACAAGGAACCTTTTACTAGTGAAGAGAGAACCCCTGCTTACCTCAACTCCCATGGGAGACCTTGAATGAAAGAGACTGCTAAGCATTAGCATATCATTCTCACACTGTTAGTTTGAGAGGTGAATTTGGGTTTTCCTGGAGAAGTCCTGTCTGTTACAGGAGGGATAACACGAAGTATTGTCTCATTTGGAGATCTTCCTACTATGGAGTGTCTGGACTCTGGCTCCTGTGAAAGTCTTGCATGATCTAACTCCTTTCATGGTGGCAAGAAGGCACTTGCTTATTAGTGTGTCTGGACAGAAATTCAACAAAAGGCAGTGGCAAAGACTTCCTTCTATTTAGTAAGCCTGTAAGAAGAGAACATGAGATAGAATAAAATTTAGCTACCTAAAAATATCTAGTTTGAATTAGGAAATACCAAATGACCAAATTCCACTGTGGAGGACGGGAGCTTCCTTCTTTCTCCCCCACCCCTGCTCCTAGCCTTGAAGAAGTGATTAACCGAGGCTGCCTTTTGTACAGCATGAGGACTGCTTGCTGCTATTGTCTCCTGCAGAAACAGCGCTTTACTGCTAACTGGTTTAACTGTATCGTGTCCTTGAAAATGTTTTCCTCTAATGTCCTTTCAGGGTTTGAGAAGTGTTCCATAGCTTATAGAACGACAGTCAGAAAATGTGACAATAGCTTTCTTTCTGTGATCAGTTTTTGTTCTTTGCATCTGTCAAACACTTGGGTTTTCTTTTTTCCCCTAGTGCTACTGCAGCAAAAATGCCTGCCTTTTGTTTATGTCTTCCTACACTAGCATCGTGACATCATCAATGATATTGCCAGGGGAAAAAAATATGCATAGCTGTAGCTAAGCCAGCTGTTCGTTAGCAACCCATCTAGTCTGCTTTAGTTTCTTCTCATTAACGTATATGTGGTAGTGTTTCCTGCCTAAGAGATGTAGATGGTTCTCAGCCATGAGCCATCTGCTCGACCCATGTCTTTGGGTGGATAAAAATGGCACTTTAAAATGTACTCATTCTTGTTAACGGAATTTTTATTAAATAAAACAAACGTGAGAGTCTAGAAGATAATCGTCACAGGATTTAGTTGTGGGTAATTCTGAATCCTTTACTACCAATCTCTTGTAATTCAGTGTAATCAGAGAGACTACTTATCATCTGTTAGAAAATAATACATGACGAGCAAGATAGTGAGAACAATAAAGAAACGGGGAGTTTTGTCACTGATTTGCATGACGACACACTAAAGTGCATGAATCTGTGTTTGTCACGCTTGTCCCCTCTTCCATGCAAATCAGTAGCAAAACATACACAGACTTCCACAGGACCAGAATAATGCCAACAATGAGCAACAAGCTGTCATTTATTCTAATGAGGGAGATTCTTATATGGAATAAAAAGGTATTGCATTTGTGCAATGTTAATGAGGAAACATTTTCTTTTTACCATGATATATTTTTAAAATGCTATGAATTATTTGAGAGATAATTGACTAATTCTTAGAATAGCTGCATCTTTGCAATGTTAATATTATGGTTAATTACATGTTCAATGCCAGTTTTGAGAGGGAAGATGTTCATTTATCATCACTAGCTGTATGTTAACTTTTAAATGAGAATAACCTGGGAATTCATTCTGCGGTACGAATTAACGTATCTCCAAATACCCCAAAATTTATCTCTGGTATTGAAAATGTATCAGTGAAAAACAAAATGTATTTTTTAATGTACGTACTTTTGTAATTTGAATTTTGGTTATCCACTTATTTCTGTATGCTTAGGTAAATATTAAAATTTTAGTCACTATAAAATGTTAATTAAATATAGATTTTTGTGTTTAAAAAAGCCCCATCAAAACCCAAGCCAAACAACACTCCTCCCTCCCCACCCCCCCAAAAAACCCAACAAAAATTGAAACAAACCACAATCCAAACACCTAAGTATCATCAGCTGTTATCAAGAAGAGATTAGATTTCATTGTCCTATATAATTTATCATTTGTATTAGGGACTAATCCTTGCTCAAATGGCCAATTCTTACTCACCTGAATAGTCTGACTGAAACCAGCAAAACTAATTTTATGACCAAAGATTACAGGATAATGCCCTTGACTGATGAGACAAATTTAAATCAAGGGGCTGCTATTTAGGAACAATTTTTCATTCAGAAGCTTGTCCTCTACATAAAGGATAAACACTGGGAGATTAAGTGTTGGCAAAATATTACTTCTTCAGAATATTAATTTTGGTGTGTGCTGTGTGTGCAGCGATGCAGACAATGCATGGGTTTTGCCACTCCCAGTAGGAAAGAAAAAAAAAATTAAAAATTTACTTTTAACAACTCTCTTGATTTTCTGCTTGAACCTGTGTTACGATGCGAGGAAGAATAAGAATAATGGGAAAAATAGGAGAAAAAAAAAAGTTGAGGGGATTTCTATAATGACTGCTGTCTTAATGAGCTGAAGAAGCTTTAGAATTTGTTATTCCTTCTTCATAGTAGACCTCAGCTGATAAAAATATCCATAGCGGGTGAAATCAGTGGCATGCCTGGCTTTCTCAGACAAAACTCCCATGTGATCACACAGGCAGCCTCAGTGAGCCTGAAGCTGCTCAGCAAGCAGTAGGTAATGAGTCTTTGTGCAGAGCGAAGCTCTTGTGGCTGAACAATAAAGCATATGGTACCAGCAATAAAGCACAGTGCTGGGAAATTTAAGAAGATCCTGATGGAACTAGGAAGACAGTGAATATGTCAAACATTATAAAACGATGATCAATCTGGTTTGGTTCCTAATTAATAAAAACAGTGCATGGATTGGAAAAACAACAATTTGAACAGGTCAGTTGTTTTATAGATTCTTCACACACTTTAGTGTTTTAAATGTAAGTGGGGGTTTTTGTGTTTCCTTATTAGTAGTAAAGGCATTTTTTTTTGCATTTTTGTTGGCGGCTTTGGAAGGATGCACATCAGCGTGATACCAGGCTAAATAGCGTAAGTTCTCTGATCAGATGCATTGTACAAAATGTTTTTACTATTATTCCTCTGCAATTCAGACTTCAATTATGCATGAAAAACTGGATAGCAAGTAAAATTAAATTTATACTAGATGGATCATTTACCAATATCATAAAATATTTAGTAACAGCAATCTATTTTTCTGCTATGTATTTGAGACTAATTCTTTCTCAGTAGGAAATTTATAGCATCTGTTCGGTTAAAAATCATATAAAATAGGAACATATCTAGCAGCATACTTAGATATGTCTTTTTCTTTTCTCCACATTTTTCTTGGATAATTTTGAAAGTGGTGTTTTGTGTTATTTTAAATGCAATTGTACGCACAGAGGAATGATATATTATAACCTCTGTATTTATTTCACTCTAACATTAAATGCAAAATGTCTTTGTTGTTTTTCAAGAAGTGTTTGTTTCTCACAGTTGTTCTTAGTTAATCACACGTGATATTTTACTGATTCTGAAAGCTGCCCCAGAAAATTTTAGTGGCCTGTGTTTGACTTAGGCAGAGAATTCGTCCATGGTATCACATAGAAATTAACTGTGTAGAAGTTTTTATGCATAGTGCCCTTTACAGTAGCATCTTTTTTTCTTCTCTAGCACTAGATGTGCTAGCGATGCCTTGAGGAAATACAGCTGTTGATTTTTGGAGGGCAGATCCGCAGCGGCGAGGTTGGGCCCTTGAACAGCGGTTGGGAATAGAGTAAAGGCAAACTCTGGAGAGCACAACGTGTTTCGTGTGAACGTCCCGTTTCAGCGGGCTCTGTCCCCTGCAAATACCGATCTGAGTAGTTTGGCAGCACTGTTTTGTTCGGGTGACTCCGGGTAACGAAGCCCAGCCCGGTCCCTGGGCCGCGTTTGGGCGCGTTGCGCGGGCACCGCGCGCCGCTCGCGGCGTTATTTGTAGTGTGTGACTATTGTGTGCGCGTGACGCTGATTCACGTGCGTGAGGAGACACGGGCTGTGCGTACATGAGGCCCCTGCCCACCCGGATTGAGAAGGGGGAAAGGGTTAGGGACGGCCGCGCTCTGGCTGCGGGGCTCCTTGGGCACCGCCGGGGCGGTCCAAGCTGGCGCTTCCGCCAGGCCCCGGTGCGGGGTTGGGAGGAGGACGGGCGGCCAGTAGTAGGGCCGCCGTCCCGGCGGGCTGGGCCCGGCATGCCCTGCGGCGGCGGCAGCGGCGGCGGGGTAAAGGGCGGACCCATGCAAATGAGAGGGCGAGGCCCAACGCTGCGGCGCGGGGGGCGTTCCGCGGCCGGCGCTGCCCTCGGGTACGGCGGGGGTGTTCGTGGTTCCTCGCCTGAAGCGGAGCGTGCTCGCGGGACGCCGTGGGGCGGACCTTGCTCTTTCTTCTGGGCTCCCCGGGCGCGGCGGCCGCGGGCCGTGCGAGGCGGGAGCTGCCCTCGCAAACGCCTGTGCGTGGCTCCTCTGCGGCGGGGCGTGTGCAGCCCACGCGCGTCCGGGTTCGGGGATTGGGCGTGTGGTCAAGCGCCGGGTTGTCCAGCTTAGAAACACTGCTGAAGCCCAGGCGAGGGATGGCTTGGCAACCGCTGTACTGAGGCGTTTCTCCTCCAGAAAGGAAGTCAGTGTTAAACCCCCCAGGCACAGCTTGGCATCTCTCTGGAAACGGGCTCGCTCGGTTGGCTCAGACGATACGGTTGAAAGCACACGGTAAAGGATCTGCTTCATCACACTTGGCTGTGCACACCTAGCAGTTGGCTAGCAGAGAACGCAGGTACGACGGCAATGATACCTGCAGCGTTTACCTTCAGATTGGATGAGATGCACTCTCGTCGTTTAAATGGAGAGCATAAAGCAGCATATGGTAATGCAGTTATCATATAACTACTGTGTTTGTCTAGAATGAGTATTGCGGATTTTAAGTTTAGATTTATGAGGCAGTGAGGTACTTATGGCAGGCATGTGCATAG
Organism: Heliornis fulica; assembly: GCA_013399135.1. Classification (NCBI taxonomy): domain Eukaryota; kingdom Metazoa; phylum Chordata; class Aves; order Gruiformes; family Heliornithidae; genus Heliornis; species Heliornis fulica. The sequence goes on along the minus strand of VXBZ01012753.1, from coordinate 105,220 downwards.
ATGAAATGAACAGCGTGCACTGAAATGACAATGTCAACATCCCCATGGAATGGCATTCCCACTGTTACAATGGAATCGCAGCCTTCAATCACACCTGCCTTTTCCCTATATGCACGCAGGAAACAAACCCAAATGTTTCTCCCATGGATCAGGACTTCATGTGCTGAAGTGCACCCAAGTACAAAGTTAATTAAAGAACTTAAAGGAAAAAAAAAATCCAAAGAATTCCTGAAGGAAGAGCTTTATTGCTGCTAAGTTAAGTGATTCTGAAATATGGTCTTTTCCCCATCTACACCCTATTGAAACTGTGGTTTATGTAAACATTTTACACTGCAGTTTGTGTGCTGGATGTTGAGCTCCTTTAATCATCATAAAGAGAACCAAATCTTTCACCATGCATCAGACATTTTGGAGACGATCAGCATTACTCAAGTTCAGTGTTAACTTATGTCTAGGTCTGAGAAGCTTAAATCTGGCATGTAACGTTTTGGTTTGAGCATGTGCAGTATTTATTGTGTGTCTTAGATCTTTTTTGTCTCATTTGCTTGTTGGGAAGAAAAAATTACTTTTGTTGAAAAACACATTGATTTGGAAAGGTGCAATAGATGAATAATGAAGTTTAAGTTCAATGATAATTGAAGATATATGTGTCATGGTTTAGGGTACATAATGGTAAATGTTTGGAAGTTCATTCCAAAGCTTAAATATTTTCCCTAAAATATCAGCAGATGATTCTGCTATCTAAAACAGTTTCTTGCTCTTAAAAGGTATTTCTGGTAACTGAAATTTAGGTGTTTTTTTTTTTTCTCCCCAAACAAGCAGATTGACGATAATGCTGAAGCAGGGTAGGTATAATCTATGGCAAGATTGGTAAAGCTGTCTGAAAGATAAGTTTACTTGTAGTCTGTCAGTATCTGTCTTCGTCCCTTCTCTGAACCAGCTATGATGCTGACAAAAACTGAATTCTAAACGTGCCATTCCCTCAGTAAAACATCACCAAACACCACCATGTGTTTAAACACTGATGCCATTTGAAGGCCCACCAGTGAGTTTTGATCACTGTTGCTTCATTGCTCTTTTGTGGGAGGTTTTTTTACCTTGAAAAGGGGATTGAGTGTAGATAAAAGACAGATATGACTCATCTACAAATGCGCACAAGCCAAAAATATGGGTTCAAACAGTTCTGGGATAAATAGCATGAGTTCAATTTCCTCACCTCTTCACAAATATGAATACAGTATTTTGATGAAACCAGTGATAAATGGAAGTTATGAATAATTGCTAAACCCCCCAAAAAAGGAAAAGTCTTTTTTCTCTTTCAGATTTACATATAATTGTTTCCAACAGCTCTACTTCCTCTAATCTTTGCCTCCACCCTCCTAAAAAGTTTACAGTTCTGTGACCTCTGATTCAGTTCTTCATCACTTCATATAATCTTTTCCCACAATGAAATAAAGAAAATGGGGAAAGGAATGTAAATGTGTATCACTATGAAAATTTGGTGGAAAACCCACTTAACTCGCAAGTTATTTAAAAGCGAAATTAGTGGTAAGAAGAGAGGCTGCTTGAGTTTTCCACGTTTAAATGCAAAAATGTAAGCAGGGATTCTTCTTAAAACTTCACATTGAAATGCACTGGACCACTTGCACTTAGGCTTCCTCATGAAAAGGTAGATGGCTTTTGGTTAATACTTCATAACTCATTTCCTGAAATACTTAACTTGATGCTCTGATTCAGTTTGGGGCCACGTAGTGTCCTACTCTTCCCTAAGCAGTACAGCTTTGCCTATTTATTTTATTATCTAGTGTGAAGTAGGAAGTGTGGGCTACGTGGCATGGAGCCTGACCCTCATTTTTTCTGAGGGATGTGGGCAGTATTTACCCATTGTAGCTTCACCATCCTTGTAGCCCTTGGATTTTGATAAGGAAATGCAATCAGGTGATGCTGTTATTTACATAGGGTAAGGCTGCAGAGTAAATAAGCCTCTGGTAATTGTAGCATTCTTTGGCATGCTGCCTCTTTGAGGGTGCTGAGAAGAGTTTGGCATTGTGTTACATTTATTTGCTTCATATTGGTAAATCATTTCTGTGCATGACTATAAATAAGTCATGTTTTTATCTGTGCTGTATATCAGGATAAATTGGCCTGTGCTGAGCACTGTGCTGCTGCAGCTGCTCTGGTGTCAGTGCCTCAGCTAGCTGGGCCAGAGCTGACCCAGAGATCTTCAGCACCCTGCAATAAAAGTGCTGGCTGCAGAAAGTGAAAGGCGCTGCTGTGGTGTCTCTGCAACCGCCATCGCAGGACCATGCCAGCTATAAAGGAAAGGCTGACAGACCAGTACCGGGGCTTCAGTTTCCAAGCTGGGAGTCACAGCTGGGGCGAGAGGGCTGTGAGTGGGGGCCAGGGCTCCTCTGGGCCCCTGGGCAGCTCTCACTTGAGGAGCAGCTCTCTGGTGCTTTCACTGACATTGCAGTGACTTCAGGAAGGGGTCGAGGGCATTTTGAAGAGGGATCTGAATTTGATAATGAATTTATTAGTGATTTAAAACCTGTTCTTTATTATAATTGAATAAAGTCTCCATTTGATGTAGCACAAATGTGTCCAAAAGTAAGGTGGATTGCAGATGGTTTCAGTTGTACTTCCTAAACGATCACAATTGGCAGTAAGTGCTGTTTGTGTTGGGGTGAAGGGGTAAAGCCAAAAACGTTGCAAAGCACAAAAATGTATGTATTCACTGTTTTTAGTGTGGATAACAAATGATAGCACAACTTGCTTCCAGCATGAACTGTGACAGCTGAGCAGGCTGTTGCCAAGCAAACGTTTTTGTCCTCATGTATTTTATTATGGGGAGGTAGGGGGCAAACCCTGTGACTCCAGGGAGCTTGGAGTGCTCACAGGGCTGCTGTGACCAGAGTCTTTATTGAACCATTTGCTTTCACAGCAGCTCAAGGTTTTACTTTGTAGCTTTCAGTGAAGTCACTCGATTGTTTACGATTATGCCATCCTCTCCCACTTTTACTTCTAAACAAACACAACAATGAAATGGAAAAGTGAACATTGCAGAATATTAAGCTTCTCGCCTTAGTTCCCCTGGAAAAGACAGAATAATAAGAGATTTGGTGAGACAAAATATAATAAAATAAATGAAAAAGTACCTCAGGTTCATAGCACAAGCTGCATACCTTTGCTGCAGTGCTTTTCAGGAGAGCATAGGGCACGTAATTCATTTTGTCCCCGCAGAGTCCTCTGGCTGAGATGTCACTGAATGGTCTTAAGGTGCTTACAAGTCAGACAGAGCTGTGGGAATGGACTAGCTGCTTAGTTTCCATTCATCGCTGTCTTGGTGACAAGAGTGCCTTGGGAATTAGGTGGGTAGTATTATTAAACCTGCAGCTCTTCTGTCAGCCTTCTGGAAGAGTTTCAGATTTGAATTACAAAGTGAACTGAAAGGGATTTTTAGAGATGTTTATTATGATGCCAAGTCAGTACAGCCATAAACTCCAGATGTTCTTTATTATTAAAAACACGTGAAGAGAGTCAATGTACAATTTTAACACAACTGGGATCTAATTTAGGTCAGTCTTTCTGTGGTCTGTAAGTTTACACATTCATCTTGTGATAATACCATATAACCTTCCTCCAACTGTTGAATATACAAAGGTGCACATGCATTGGTGTGGAAAGGCTTGCGTGTAATTTTGCTGGCCAAAAGTAGGAAGTTGCTAATTGGAAAGATTGGCCATAATTGAATATGTGCTGTAAAAATCCTACCTTTTGGGGGAGTGGTCAGTTATTAAAATTACTGTGAGTTTATTGATTACACATTTTCTCTCAGTAAAAGTCAACCATCTCCTATGTGACACTGTATTCACTAAAACTGGGAATTTGAAACCTTAGAGTCGCTGATCTTTTTTGGATTTATTTCTTAAGGGAATAGGATTTAGATGGTTATGCTTTCTCTGTGCCTATCATATTGCCCAATATGTCTATTATATTTTCCTTTGTAGCTTTTTTAACCCGTTAATCTCATTTCAGCTGAGCTTGAAAGAGTAATAGTAGATTTTCTGCAGGTACTGTGCAAATGGATGGTGAGCTGGGAAAGAGAGAGACTGGGAGTTCACACCAGTGGGAAAAAAAAATCATACTATGACTAGATCCCTGATTATCAAAGTAACCACATGGAGGAATGCATTAAGCATCACAACCCTTTGTGTACCCAATGCCCCTACTGTGCCTCAGGCAATCCATGCAGAAGAGGCAATTCCATGAAGAATCAGGTTCCATTCATTTATCAAGATTTTTGTTTTTTAAACTTGAATAGTTGTATTTTCTAGCTGATTTTTACCTTGCAATGTTCTTAGAAGAGAAAGTGAATTGTCAACACTCTACGTGAGGGTCAGTGACAGGAGGGGGAACTTATCAGTTGTATTGTATAAATTCACTGTTTCCTATATTCAGTAATTTGTTGTGTACGTAGTGGGGTTTTTTCTGATGAATTTGCCCAATCAGTGTTAGTTGTTGAAATAATAGTATTGCTAAAAATCTTTTGTTTTTTTTTTTTAATTTGAAAGATACTGGTTTTCCTGGTTGAATACATGCGCCATAATAGAAACAAATATTAATTTTACATCTTTTGTTTTTAAATGTTATTTTTTTTGTGGGCCTGAACACCTACCTAGGACTGCCTTGGGGTGTGCATTAAACCTTCAGATTGGTTGTGGATTGTCCTTGATTTAGATAGGAAGCTTGAATTATTATAGCCATAAAACTATTTTTGAAGATAGTAGTTTTAAAACATTGCAGCCTTCCAGTACATATTAATAATTTATATCTTCCAGTACGAATAGTTTTATTGACTCTCTTCTCCAGGGAGAAAGATGCACTTAAACATCTTTTTGCTAATTTTGGCTTCACTTGAGGCTAAGTCTTGAATGAAGTCATGATTTTACTCTCATGCCACCGAGCTGAATTAATTTCATTGGTGTCAGTTGAATGTTGGCTCCTGCTGACCAAAACTGGGTTTTGTTTTGTAGGGGCCTGTTTCATACACTGTCCTTCAAATATTTCTGCTGAAGAAAGGTATTTTTGAGCTGGTTAATTTCGAGCATTTTCTTTGAGCTTCCCAGTAGAAAAGAAGCCACAGAGTAACCTCTTCATGAGGTGTTCTGGGTTATGAGAGATGCCAGTCTGTTGCCAAGTTGCTGCTGGTAGCCATGACAAGTATTTATTTGGTGTCTTAAAAACATACAAAGCCCCTGTGAGGGTGTTAGAAAATGTGGTTAATGCTGTTCTTTCTAATTATAACATTTATTACAAAGATAAACCAAGGTCTTATGGGAGATTTTTATGGTTTTGGTGTTTAAAAAAAAAGAAAAAGAAAAAAAAATAAAGCCACCAACCCAAAATCTTTTGATTTGTTGCTTGTTAAGTTGTCAAATGGAAAGAACCAAACTCATACCATAACTTCTAAATTACTTGTTGAAGCTGGAAGAAGGGGATTTGAACATTGTAGTGTCAGGTGCTCCACACCAGTTTTCCTGCTCTCCCCCACTGCAAACCTGGAGGCTTCTGGAGCGCACATAGACATAGGAGAAGGTATTCCTTCGGCTGTGCCTTTCCTTCCTTCGGTGGATGTGACAAGGCAAAGGCAGTAGGTTGGACAAAATCTGGAATTTGAGTGGTGAATTAAGGAGAGGAAAGTTGAAGCAGTCTCCATTAGGGAACGTGCTGAGCATGCCTATTGTATAACGCTGCAGCAATGCTGAAACGCAAATGGCTGCTGGCAGTGCACAGACAGTTCTTTAATATCTCAGGATTTGGTGCATAGTAAGCTAAGAACATTTTTTCATACTACCAATGCAATATATTCTTATTAAAAATATTTCTTAAGACATACTAAATGTCTACCTTAAACATGTATATGTAATTAAATTTTACTGGTGTGTTACAGAAGGCAACCTGTGTTAGAAGAGCACCAAATTTGCAGAGCTAAGCAAAGAATAATTGGCAAATAGCATAATTTGTGCAATCATATGAGGCTTTACTGTGTATTTATTTTAATACCCAAAGCAATGTATATTTACACTTCAGAGATGGCTGCTGAAGCTAAGAATATATTTCACAAGGGTACTGCAAACAGTCTTAACTGTATTAGGGTAGCATTCTGCTTCACAAGGCAGTGCTGCTGAGGAGTAGGGTCTGTTAGTATGACTGATCTGCTTCTGCTGATTGTGCTGCCTTGTTCAAAGTGAGCAAAGCCTTAGCTGTACATTCATATGCACAGCACAGATGAATTCCTGATGCATGGTAACACTCGCCGTCAAAGACACATGCACTTTTTTAGATTGCCTCTCTAAGTGGCCTCCAGTGATCATGGCAGCACGTGGCATGGCTGTTTTGTTTGTATTATTTTGAAATCATGAAGGAAACTTAAAACTCAGTGCTTAGGGATCAGAGTCCAACTTCTGCAGGAATTTTTTTTTTAATAATCTTTTACCTTAAGCCTTCAATCCTTTATCATTTTTTTCCCTCTCTCTAGTTTTATCTCTTCCATTGTGGCATTGTTAAGTTCTTATTGTGAGTTCTCAAAACCTGACCATTTTAGGGAAATTTTCTTCCGTTTAGGTACATCTTTGTCATTTGAGATAAGTCTCTACTAAAAATTGTAAGTCTTTCCTGGAAAAATGTTCTTGAGAGCAAGGGTTCTTTTCAGCCATGGCAGTTGAAAAATATTTTAAAATCATGATTATTTTTAATACAGAAAACATCTCTTTTTTTCACTTTGTATATTTACCAGTCTTAAACATACATGAAGGAACTTATGACACTTGCAAATGAAATGAGAAAAAAATGGGCAAAAAGTGAGAGAGTAAGAGCCAAACTCTTCATGTTCCCCTTTCCAGAAGAACATATTTAGAGGTCAGAATAGCCAGCATAATTGATTCTTGCCAGAGGCAGTATGAATTTATATCTTTACCCTTGACTTGACTTTTAGCCTATATTTATTTAGCCATTTAAATGGTTGTTGCCGTTTCTTTTGACCATACCCGTAGCAGTCTCATTGTTGACACTTTCACTTCCTTCCTATTTGAAGTCATAATGTCTGGAAATATTTTTGTAAGCAAGTGTATAGGCCACAACTAAATACCGTGTCCCTGTTATTTCAAGTGCTAATGTTTTCTCAATTAAAGCAAGCATTGTGTGGTATAAGATAATTTCCTCAGGGGGGCGAGCGAGGGGGAGTGTCTGACTAAATATTTTAATTGTAATCTTGACACTACATTTGCTGTAATATGCAAACTTAATATTTTAAAGATGTAATTAGGGGTGTTAGGAGAACTGAGCTGATTTTTAAGGTGTCCAGAAGATAAATTAAAGGAATCTAATTGTCTTTTCTTGAAGGGAAGTGGGATCAATATTCAGACAAAGAATTTTGAAAATGGCCGAGCTGTTTTTCCCCCAAACATCCTGCTTTGGTTTTCAAACATTTTCTTCTGAAGGATTTTAGAATTTATAAAAATCCCAAAGTGTTTGAAGACAAGTCAAAATCACAGTGCCAGCAGAGCTCATTTACTGATGCAGGGGTGAGATGCCACACTGTAAGGAGGGGTGTATATTTCTGGGCACTGTTGAGATGGCTGTAAAATACCCCCGTCCTTCAGCAAGACTGAGCAGAAATCCTTTTTTTCATGCAGTAAGGATAGGCAGTGGTCATTGAGGACCACAGGTCTTTTGCTTCTGAGTAAGGTTTCAGGAGGAGTCCATAAGTCACTTTCTCCTTAATGAAATAAGAAGCAAGACAGTTAGAGTTTAGATGCTTGAGAGTTAGATGTCTTTATCCCCAGCATGTGGGTGGTTACCCTTCAGTGTGGAACCTCTGCTCAGCTGTTTGCTGTCAAATCTCTCTGGGGTGGTCACAGTGCAGTGTCTGCTCCTGAAGGCAAGTGCATAAACCTTCCCTTTCAAGAACAGAGCATAGGTCACTCTTCTTAAAATATCTTTCTTGTAAAGATCTGCTGCTGAATGGGTTTCCTGTAATTTACACAGTAGTTCAACAGCTAAGGATGCTGGGGAGCTGCATCTGTTGTTCAGTAACTGTTGCCTCTAAGCTATAGCTTAATGGAGAGCACCCTCATCCTTTTCTCACTCTCAGCCATTTCACTGTATAGAAAATATATAGCGTGCAGAGGTAGCATGCCAAATGCAATAATTTATTAACTAACCTTTGGGTCCAGAAGCAATTGCTCATGAGTTGGGACCTGGCTCAGCCATTCTGTCCTTCTTCTTACTCAACATGCTCTGCACACATACTCCATTTGCCTTTTGTTCTTAGACACCTTGCTTGGAAGAACACCCAGTTTCATGATTTCAGGGAGACCTGGATATGAAGTTTTTCAGGCATGTTAGTTCTCTGTAACATCTGGGTATGTGCAGGAGCGACCTTTACGCTAGGGGAAGTGAGAAAGTGAGATCCTGAAAAAGTGTGGATGCCTTTGAAGAAGACAGTTTGGTGACGGGTGGATCAAGCCTTCTCGGAAAGGGGTTTTGATCTGAGAACCAATCAAAGACAAAGGCCTTGGAGTCATGGAATCTCAATTGAAAGCAGCAGGTCCTCAGTCAACAGGCAGTAATCAACCATTTGCATGTCGCTGTGCCCTTGCAAGGTGTAGACTGAGCAGGTGTAACTGCGACTGGCAACGTGTACCTGTGGAGATTGCACATCACCCTGCCCCTGCTTTTGTTTTCTGGCCCTAGGGCATCTGGCACCAGCTCCCAAAGCAGACTCGAGGTGGACGTAGCGGGGACCATTGCTCCCTGTACATTACTCTCAACCCTTTCGATAGGACATCCGTGTCCTGTTCTGGGAGTCACTGACCTTGTTTGGATAGGAACTGAGAGCACAAGTGTTTCCAGACCTGCATGGGTTTTTGCTCATTTTCTCTCCCTTGTCCTGGCTGATGAACACGTCAGTTACCACCTTAGAGATGCAGTAGTGTCAGCAAGAGGCTGTGGTGCTTTGGGGCCTTTCCTGGAGGCAGCTCTTAGGGGCTGCACAGCCATGAGTGCCTAGGCAGCGATTTGCTGGGTACTTCCTGGCAACTCCATCGGTCAGACAGACTCCTCAGCTTTGGGATGAGTGACGCAGTGCTGCAGTTCCCTTTGTGCCTCTATCACCATTCCCTCCCTGCACACACACACCCACCCACCCACACCCACACACCAAGTGTTTCCTAATTCCATGTGGGATCAGCAGATGCACTCCCCTTGTCACAGAACTGCTATTGGTAATTGCAACGGGAATGTCACTGTGCCGACAGCAGGGCGGCCTCCGTGACTTCTCTTCACCTATTTCCACTTTGTGGGGAGTTCTGTCTGGTACAGTGTGGTGCTAGACACTGTCTGCTGTTCACTGTCCACTGTCCAAAATAGCCTAAAGACAGAAAGTGGTTTGATTCTGAGGGATTTGTGGCTATAGTTTTGGGAAATGTGTTTTATTGTGAGGTTTTTCCCCCAGTAAGCTAGTGTGAAACCTGTTGCTTCAGGAGAGCAAGTCAAATGAATTTCTAAGAGCCTGCACACTGTCATATATGAGCGTTTCAGCCTTATGCTTAGGGGAAATTGACTGCAAGGATGAGGAAGCAGCCATGTATCTGCAATGGTTATGGCTGGATTTCTCATCCCATTGCTTTCTGCTGAAGCGTTTAACACTGGCTACTGCTGGAGACAGGATATTAAACTCGATGCGGTCTTGTATGTGCTACTTTTGCTTCCTAAGAGGTGAGTGAGCTCCCTTATTATTAAACTTCTATTCTAGTCCTTGTCATTTTAAAATGTCATAAAAACATTGTATATTTTGGCTTACAAAGGCAAGTTTAAATCTGTGTATAATTCCCTCCTGCTGTGCACAAGACCTGATAGGCAATTTAAAATGTTTTGTTAGCAAAGCAAAACAAGCAATTAGAAACTTTCTGTTGCATGGAATGATAGTCTATGATATTCTTGCCTTCTCAGTCCCAAGATTTACTGTAGACAGACCTAGCAATGTTTGATGAATTGTGATTTTGAATTAGTGCTACAGATTTTGTAACCTGGTGAGCCCACTGATTTTTTAAAATTATTTTGGTTTTGTAGTTCAGTTTCATATACCCACCCCTATCCTGTCCTAGCTGCAGATCAGGCCAAAAATTGGTTGCAAACCTTTTCACATGATCACTTTGTTTTCTTCCAGGAAGGAAACTAGTGTTGAGGCTTGAAGGGAGCTGTAGGATGCATAGGAGACATTGAAACTACTTGGTATTAGACCAAGTGTGAGCAAAGATACCAGAGAATCTCCTGAAGTGCTCTGCTGACAGGGTCAGAACACAGCAGCTACATCACTGAGATGCTACCTCTATATTAAATAAAAAGATAAAGCACAGACATTCTGTTGCTTCTGCTGCCAGGTGGCAAAGTACAGTTCTTGTCCACAGCGGCAAAGCTGTCAGTCCTCTGCCAAAGCCCAGGTTCCTCATTCAGCCTGCCTGCTGGGAATATTCTGGCACCTGCTTCATCCTGTATTATCCAGGAGAGTGCAAGGTGACCTGGGCCAAAACTCTGAAATGTGCTAATTGTTCAGCATTATGTCCAGTACTGGAGCCTCTGATGTACCCTTGTCTTTCTTACTAGTCATTTAGTCCAGCATATGTGAGCTTCTTGTCAGGTTTTTGGGGTTGTTGGGTTTTTTTTAAACATGTAGCCAGAAAAGTGTTGGTTGGAAGGTTGCTCTTGAGGTTATCTATTCTGGCTTCCTGGATGGAGAAGAATGCAGCTGGCTCATAATTATTAAATCCTAAAGGTAGCTGCAGGGATTAAAACATGTCTTTTTTTATCCTTGTTGTTTTCTTGCTTTCAGTGGGATTTGGCAGAACCCCTGTACTAAGTCTGTAGCACTATGGAGGTTGTGTGTACTACTCGTTGAGTCTATCATGTCATCAGTCCTAGACAAACTTTTTGCCTGGATGAGCCTTTGCAGTGCTGCAGTGGCACAGTGGCGTATTGTGTCCAGGGCAAGCTTCAGCTGAGGTTGATCTCACCTCATTTAGTGAAGGGGACACTTTCCCCGTATTTATGCACAATTCCTGTTATATTTCTACCTCTGCTGCTCGTTTTCTGCTCGAACAATGTTTTATCATCATCTTCTCAACCTCAGGACTCTCATTTCTTAATGTGGGAAGGAGAGAGTTTGGGAGGCAGTTGGTGTCTCAGATTGCATCGGGGAATTTCTGATTCTGAATGTATTGAGCACTATACTGGTATATGGTCTTTATGACTGTATTGTCTTGCCTGTCTATTATATTGGAATTATCAGATGGACTTCTTACAGGGGAGTTGTGAACACTAACTACATCACATGTTTTTGGCACTGAGAACTCCAGTGTTCAGTATGGTTTCATTTTATCTAATCCCATCCCTGACTGTGAACTTCCTCCCGTGGCAGTAAAGGTAGGCACCAAGTGAGGGTGTTTGAAGAGAAACTTGTTTGAAGTTTCAGAGTGTAACCTAGAAATTAGGGATGCTATTGACATAATAATGTGAAAAATACTCCTGAGAGCAATCTGTTACTCATAATTCTAGTGAAACAAACATCTCCTTACATAGTAAGTTAGAGTATGAATTAGGATGTTTTTTTTCTTGCCTATAGTTTCACTGTCTCTGGTTTACATCTGATTTCATACTGAATGGTCACTCAAGGCTAGAAGTGGCTTCTTGTTTGTACTTCTAAGTGAAAATGATTCTGGAGGTTATGACGGTGTATGCCGCAGTTGGATGTTTCAGTGCCTCATTACCTCTGTTGTGTTACAGGTGCATGTGACAGCATTGCAGTAATGAGTGGGATTTTAAAGAGGAAGTTTGAAGAAGTTGATGGCTCCTCACCTTGTTCGTCCGTGCGGGAATCAGATGATGATGTTTCCAGCAGTGAAAGCGCTGACAGTGGGGATAGTGTCAATCCATCCACTTCTAACCATTTTACCCGTAAGTACCGCTTTGTGTATCTAAAGAATTTGTACTGTTCCTCAAAATAAAATAAATGTTATGGCTAGATAGACACAGTGGTTTAAATTGAATAGATGATAAATTGAACTCTGTAGTGTTGAGTTTGTGACTTGCTCAAAATGGTGCTGCATCCTTTTCCTTTCTTGTTAACTATATTAACTGTCACTGTAAAGTTTTGAAGTCACTTGGAAGCTCCATCCTGTTTGCTCTTGGAATTATGCAGCTGTTTGTAGTTAATGTTGGGAGTTGTGCTTAAGGTGTTTTGAACAAATCCTGTAGGGAAGGTGCTTTAGGTAAGTTTGATTATTTTCTCTAGATAAGTGTGGTGCTGCTGGCAGCTCTCTCTGCAGTGTCTTATCAGTAAGAGTTCTTCTCCAAAGAATATAATGAGCTTTCTTTTATTTGGAATTGAGGAACATTGTGTATGAACATTATAATAGTTCATGTGGGGGAGGGTATCTCTGTACTAGGCGTATCTGTACCTGTAAGAATTTGGTTTTAAGTTAGCAAATCTATCTGTGCGGCATATGTATCTTGGAAGAATAAATATAGAGCTTATATTTGTAGTTTGTGATACTCATTTTGGGTGGTTGTACTACTTTAATATTGAACTGCTTGTTTAAAAAAGGAGGGCTTTGCCACCTTGAACTCTGCTGCATATGGATCTCCACACTGGAGTTAGTGGCTATAAAGCTGTTTTCTTAAGACTGCTGGCTGAGGAGTGGGCGAAGCTCCTGTTGCTGCCCACATGATCCTTGTAACTACGTGGTTTAGGTTGCACCTAGAAATCATGTTTTTAGCATGCAACGTGAACATTCTCCTCCCTGATTTGTCTGCCAAATGCTGCTCTGCAGTCTGGGTGGGGTTTGGGTGCGAGGGCCTGAACGTGTCGCTCTGGTACGGAGCATTCCTGTGCGAAGGCTTACAGCTTCACAGGTGGGTGTACCTGCACAAGTCTTGATGCAGTGAATTATATTTAAGATGCAGTACTGGCAGGGGACCTGCTTTATAGAAATGCCACAAAGGAGTGTGTGACCCAGTAAATCTCTTTGGTGGCATTAAGAAATAGCTTGATGAGAATATTAGCTGCATGCTGATCTTTTAACTTTAGCATCTGTTTAAGGACTTAGATGACTTATTCATCATAGATTGAAAGCAGTCCTTTCACATCAAGCAGTCATTGCCACCCACATAGAAGACAGCAATTTTATTGTGCACACACAGATAATACAAAGCGAGCTCATAATTCAGGGGAAAAACTTGGAAGTTGTAATAGGTGCATGTAACAATAAGCTTTGATTGCAGTTGACACAATAATTTAGTTTTTGAATAAAATCTGTAAGGGAAGCTATAGCATTTCAGTGTTATGATTAATGGTACATAAAACTGACATATTTGTGGCCCAAGTAATAAAAAATGTGTTTATCAGTGCACACACACAGAAATTGTACATATTACATTTTTAAAAGTACACATATATCACATATCAGTTGGCAATAGGAAGTAAATAGTTTACATGTGCATTGATAATGACTTTTTAAAAAGTATTGTCTTTAATATGGATGCAGCAGCCCAAATTCAAAAAGATGAATACAGAATAATCCCAGTATTACATAAGCTGGTTTGGGAAGAAAACAATTGGACAGGTGGCCTTGGTGCTACAGTTGAATAGGCAAATCTCAGGGCCCTCAAGGAAAAGACTTTTAGAGTTTCTGTTTCTGTGCCACTTGAATGTGGCATCTTGTAATGTCTCATGTTCTTCTTTCCTCTTATGGTAATGCAGTGTGCTTGCAGGAGCCTGATAAAGGTGATAATGTTTTACTCCTAAGAAAAGAGAGGATGTTGATGTTCAAATGAAGTATAGAACAGAAAGATGCCGTTATTCCTACCTAATTAGTTGCATCTTGCGTTCTGACTTTTCCATTGTGCATTGTTAATTTCTGACTCTACCAAGGACACTCCATGTTGCACCTGATGGGGAGGTCAGATTTTGTTAATTTATTGCTAAAGTGCTGCAGTTAAGATTTTGCACCTACTTCTTTCTGAATATTCAAGAATATGAGATAGTCAGTTATGTGTTCACAGTCAGCATCTACCGGTTGAGCAGTGCTAGAAAAATCACTGGTGAGCTGGCCTCAGGCACATCACTAGTTATAACAGCCACTCTGCACTAAAAAGGTGGGTCTCAGTAATGATGTAGGATAGTAATAATTAATAACTGTTTGCAATAAAGTTAATCATGTCATACTTAAGTGCAAAGGAGTAAAGATACTTGACAAACACTGAAAGATGTTTTGATAACTATGGAAAAAAATGGGTTTTGTTGAGATTGGACTTTTGTTCTTCTCACATTTTCTTGAGTCTTCATATGTTTTGACTTTGGAAATAATGTTTTAATTGGACAATTAGTGAAATTTTTATACACACAGTTTTTTGGTTTGTGTCAGTTGGCTGACATCAGTTTTGTATGTGATGTTGGGTGCTCCTCAGGGCAGGAGCACTTTTCTTTGTATGCATTGAGATTTAATTGGGTTTTAACTCCTAGATTTTCTAAAGACTATTATTTAAAAAAGATTATTTTGAGTTCTAGAAATTGATTAGAAATTAACTGATCCTACTGAGGTATTTGTCCCTGTCTGATCAAAGCAGAGTATGTGGAAATTGTCAACTCTTTGTATCTCTCAAATCACCAGCATCTTACAAAGCTAGTAAGTGATGCCCGCTTGAAAACTACATGCAGATGTATTGTACAATAAGAAAACTGTTAACAGGGTACGTTAAAGACTGAACAAAACACCTTCCTAACACATTCATCTCCCAAAATGAAAGAGCTTTCCCGTGTTCAATATTTGAATCCTGACTTTTAAGGGAATATGGTGAGGAAGAGTTCTGTGAGACGTTTTCAGTCAACAGACTGCAAAGAGCCAGTGCAGAAGAAAGGCTGGCCTGATTTCTTGTCTCTTAATGTCTGAGTACCTCCCTGGTGGGGGTTATCCTTCTAAGCCTTTTCCTGACACTTTGTACCATTTTCTTTTCTTTTGTGAGACACTGTCAGATCCTGGTAATATTTTCCTTCTGGTCTGTTTTCCTGCAAGTAAACCTGAAGTTCAGTATGAGTTCTATTTTGCTGACTGGAGGTGTAGGGGTTGTAGGTGACTTGTAGTAAAGACTTATATGGTAATTCTTTAACTGAGCTTTTTAAAAAAGCCTAACTTGGCCCTCCAAGTCTTACTTTTCTAATTGACCTGACAAAGGGATAATATTTTAATCACTTGCAGCTACAACTCTTTCAATGCTTCAGCAAGCAGGCAGTGTATGAATCTATCTAGAGTAGCCGATGCATCTTGGTATTTACACAACCCTTGAAACAATATGTGTTGGGTCAGATAAACAAGAACCTTCCAGCTGTCTCACCCCATTAGCCTTAAGGTCAGTTTAACCTGCCAGCTAAATGAGGCGCACAGCTCCTCTGCATCATTCAGGTGGGGCAGAACAATCAGAAGATGGTTTTGATTTCAACAATTAACCCTTTACTGTGACAGTAGAAAATACTTGACTGAGGTGGGAAGTGGTCATAGCACTGAGCTTCGCTGAATTAAGAAGCATCTGGTCAACATGTGCAGTCATGTTCGCTGACTTGTCTGGTCCTGTGTGGAGTCAGGAGTTGGACTCGATCTTTATGGGTCCCTTCCAGTCCTGGATATTCTGTGATTCTGTGCAATGTCCTGAGTGCTGTTTGTTGTGACTGCTACAGAGTTTCTTTAACAATATGTCCATTTTAATAAATCGAGAAGGCAATGACAACAAATCCCTAGTCTAAGTTACAGGCATCCCTTTCTGAGTCAGAAAATGTATTGTCAGGTTCATAACCAAGAAGTAAAAGAGTGTAATGCTTTCCTGGTCAGGTGTGTGTATGTCTGTGTATAGGCATACATGTATATATAGACATATACACACATCTGCACAGTTTTGAGTCTCACGAAATGGCGATGCGTTGTCTTCATTACAACGGGCAGGTACAGTCTCTGTGTCTCAGTCTGTTAGAGGTCATTCCACTTTGATTCAGCAGGCTGCAGATTTACACTACGGATTAATGGATGCCAAACATACTACTAACTGGTGCACATACCTGTCCCATTTCCTGGGCACTCCTCTGCATCAGAGGGATGTTCATCTTCAGGACTAATACTTGTTCCATTTTTCCCTAGCGGTACGTGCAGTACCGGGTGGGAGCACAGCCAGTGCTATTTCAGCTCCTATGAATCTCCCTGTTGGATAGTGCACCCTCCTGCTGTGTTTCATCAGCTCCAAAGTTGTCTTTGGCATTGCTGTTTGTACAGTGCCCTGACAGTTCGCTCCTGTGACTGTGTGTGCCGAGGGGCGCTGGGTTCCACACTCCAGGTGTGAGGGATGCATCCAGCCTTCTGGAGGTACCTGCCCATGAATGTTTCATCGATTTTTCTGATAAAGAAGTATACCCAAATTTAATTTGCAGAATTGCATGCAATCAAAAGACCTTGGAAAACCTCATCGTGTCCCGTCTCTTGTGTTTTGGTGCTGGTAAAAACTCCCCATACCACATGAAGCACAGGCACATCCCTTAAGACACATATTCTGAGGAGCAGCTACTGCTTTCCTCTGGCATTTCAACTTCAACGTAGCGAAGCTGAAACTTTTGGTATAGTGTTTATATTGCAGAGGCAGGAGAAATCTCCAGTACCAGCGTGTCTGACTGGAGGTAGACTTACTGCACAGTGTGGTCGATACTCTCCATTAGTTGTCACTATATTGCCATTAACATTATCAGTCATTAGCAGGTTATTCCGCAGCAGCCGTAATCACAGGTCCTGTCATTCTGCTAATTAGGGTACTGACTTGGAGAGTATTGGATGCTTTAGTTTCATGATGAATGTGGTTGGTCTCAGTGGGGGTTGTGAGAATCTGGATAATGACTGTTATTGAGGTAATTTTAAAAGAAATGTAAAGAAAGGTTAGGAGGCACTTGTTTTCAGAGAGTTTGTGCAACTAATTTTTCTGTATTTTTGGAAAGTGCATTTCATACACAACACAGACGGACAGCTGTGGCTTTACATGATGGCTTTGTGGGTTTAGATAGCATATAAACATTTTTTTGTTGAATATGTTCATGACAGGTAGGAAAAATACATTTATAAATGCAAAATCATGGGCAGGTAAATGGGAGGTTGTGTTTGTATCAGCTGGCTGTTCACAGATGTCACCTGTGAGATGGGACAAGGGATGGCCTGTAGTGTCTTAGGGGAGTTCAGCGAGTACAGCCGTTACGAGTGGGTATTCCTGCAAGGATCCGTGGCAGTGCCCTTCCTCACACTGCTCAGAGCTGGGCCCAGCTCAGAAACAACCATCTCTGAAAGGGCAGCTGGCAGTTAGAGGAAACGGTGGGGCAGTGAGCAGTTAACTGACTTCCCTTCTCCCTGCAGGCTGACAGTATTCGCAGAGGGAAGAAACCAGACTAATGTGATGAACATCATGGAAATATGTTCCAGAGAGAGTGCTGAGGAAGTAAACTGAAAACTTTCACTCGGGTTTTAGCAGTAAAATTCCAGCATTTAGCAGGCATCCCAAGAATTTAACATTGCTGTGAGAAATTAGTACTCTTACAGGGAGGTAAAATGTTACAAATGTTACAAATGAAGTACAAATGAAAATCCTCTCTTATTCATGTCAGACTTGTCTCTGATCTAGCATTTTTCAAAAAACTTTCCCAATGTGACATAAATAAATGTAGCGCTAGGCAAACATTCGCCCTGAGCCTCTCCTGTGAGGTGAATTTAACTTTGGCTTTACCCAAGAGGAGAGTGCCAGGTCAGAGCAGTGAAATGCTGCTCAGGTAGGTGTTACTGTTCCACAGCATTGGCCCTGTCCTTTCCAATTGCCACCACTCAGCTGACACCTTTCTGAGTAAGCAGTTCCCTTCTAGGCTCCCAGGTCTGAATTTCTTTTAGAAAATATCTTCTTGCCTTCAAGCCCACACGCTTCTTTGGGTGGGTATATTGTATGTGACAGCACTTTATTTTAATGTGGATTTCCAGCATGTACAAAGTGTCTTTCATCACTAAAGGTTTAAAAATGTTAAGTACATGGAGACTCTTAGAAAAATACATCTTGGGAATCACTGAGGTAGAAGGAGAGATAGGAGACAGAGGTAGAAGCAATTTCTGGAATACAACCTTTTCCCAAGTCTTTGTTTTCTGTGAAAAATTGTGAAACGAACTGGCTTTTATAAGTGATGTTCTGGCCTGGATTGCCATGACAGATTAGGCTTTGCTGTTTTGTGGTGTTAGATTTGATGAAACACCCTGTGGAAACATTCTCCAATGTGCAGTTGGAGAATGGCGTTAATCATTCTTGCCCTAGTGGCTTGAATGGCATGGAGAGTCTGTAAAAAGCAGACAGATGGGTAGAAGAGGAGAGGAAAAGCAGCATTTCCCTGGTCTGAGATAGAACTTTAATCCAAGAGGTTGCTGCAGACGCGGTTTTTTCCAGCCTTTTGAAATTTTCATGTGCCTAAGATATTTATGCGCTGGTGACAATGATTTGCTTTGCCTTCAGTGATGCAAGAGTGCTAGTAATCTACTGGGTAGCCATATGGTTCAAATTTATTTTAATGTGTCTTTGACATCAGGAGAATGGCTGAGACAGCAGAAGAAAGTACTTATGTCTTGGAATTCAGCCAGAACTGAGATTATTTATGTTTTGTAATCAAAGAACTACCTGTTTTCTCAGTAAAAAAATGTTTGAAAAACATGATGGGCTTAATATGTCATTCCTATCAAGATTTTATGAAATTAGGAAGCAAGCTTTGCATTTCACAGACAAATACAGCCACAGCAGGATCCCTTTCCAGGTGGGAGGGTTGGATTGTTCTGGCTGCTGAGTGCGCAGAGGGAAACACTCCCGTCATTCACAGGTTTCACACTGCTGTAGCTCTGCTGCCCAGAGAGCAAAACCAGCATGTTCAGAGGAGAACAAAACCTACAAAACAGCTGTGTAGTGTGTTATAGATGTGAGAGCAACTTAAGAAAGCTTTGCCAGCACGTTATTGCTGTTGCTAACCTATTTCATCAGTTATAATATATTCACATATAAATGAGATTTGGATGATTCTCGTAAGGATACACTGGTCTGTTAGTGCATATACTGATTTTCCCTTTTGGAAGGTGACTTTTCTTGGGTTTTGGGAGCTGGGTGGAACCATGGTGACAACTGTTACTAAAGCATTAAGAAATAGGTTATGAACGAAGAGGTTAGAACGTGAATTTTTCTAATGTGGGGAGAGTTGTGGACAAAGGGGGTTGTGTCTTTAATTTTTCCCAAATTCACAAATAGGTAAATAGTGGTTAATTCTCGGGGTACAGAGCAGAAAATTCACTCTGAGGTGGAGCAGGAGGGCGCACCCANGGGGGGAAGGAAGTGCTTGGGGATGTTTGGTGCAGGTGGCACCTACTAGTATCCTTGCCCTGTACCTCTTTGGGCTGGGAATTCTTAGCACGGATAGTCCCCTGGCACAGAGAGGACCAGCTTCCCCCTTGGCTTCCTGCTAAAATACCATGGCTTGAAATTACCTTGGTGTGTTGGGTAGGGAGAACAATTTCAGCAGTAAAGAGCTGCTTACAGCTAGCTTTGAGATATATATATACATATATGTACATATTGAAATGTTTTATGCATTACAGTACTTACTGTATCTGTCAGAAATACTGAATTTCACATAATGTTGAAATACAGAACTAAAATTTATATTAGTTGTTTAAATACATGACATGAGACTACACGAGAATGGAGTATTTTTTCCTCCCATAGAAAATACTTGTAGTGCATAAAAGTGTTAAAAAAACATGTGTGAGCCATAGAACAAATTTAGGTGATGTGAGTGAATATTCCTCTCCCCTCTGGCATCTTTGAAAGAACTGCTAGACCTAAGATGAGGGCATTCATTTTCAAAACCCACCTTCTAATTCCTCCTGACAGTGTGTGTCCAGCAGCTGGCAGACCAATACATCTGTGCCTGGCAGGCTGCAGTCAGCATCACCGCTTTCATGCAGAACGGATGATGGTGGCATCCACTGATACCACTTGTTGCACGGGCAGGTGGCACGTAAATACTTTCTTGAGACTGGCCAAGCCAGGTTGCTCTGGAGAAGAGTGAGGTTTATGCTCTCTTTGGATAAACTTTATAGCTTTTGTTTCCCTGGAAAACCTTTGAAACTGCCTCCAAAGAGGTATGCAAGCCACACACAATCTGTGTCGCTCATTCTGAAAGGAGTTTACTAATTGATTAACATAAATTTTGTCTGGGCATATGTTCATGCGTTGTGATTTTTTTATTTTTTTAATGTCCTGCTCTGTCTTGTGTTAGCACTAATTACAACGTATTTGAATGTGCTATTGAAGGTACAGAGCATGCAAAAACCCATATGCTTCTGACTCTTGATAAGATGATCTGAGATAATCTGAGTTGTGTCTGGCTTGAAGCAAAAGGACTGAATGCATTACAGAACACTTGTTGGGAAAGATTCAACATTTCCCCTGTAGATCTAATAATAATTCTGAGATCACATTAAGGTAGGCCTCTGCTCAGAGATTTGGGGAAGTACAATAGAACAAGAACACAGCGCCTTTGTGGTACCGACTGTGCTTCCCTCCGTGCCCTTTGTTTGGTGGGGTAGTCACAGTTCCCCACGCCTCTGACATAGCTAATCTGTGCTTTGGGTAACCAGATAAAATCCTGTCATCTCTTCCAGTTCCTGCCTCATCTGTTCTTGTAAATATCATTCTCACAAATCTGCTGTATTCTGACTGCATCCTAGCAGTACCATAGAAGACTTATTCACAGTATTGAGGACAAATAATACTGTTTTGGTGTTTCGCAGAGCCGCGGGTAGCTTTGGGATGACGACAGTAGGACATACTGTCTCTAAGTTGGTTACAGGACTGTATTTTCCATTAGGCTTTTTCTTCATATGGTTAGGTAGATTAGGCTGGTTTTTGGACTGAGTTACTTCATGTAAAAATGGGGGGGAATTGTATTTGTTGTGATTAACATTTCATTACATAACATTAGTAGAGAAAGCTGTTTTCTAGCTGTGACAGCAAACCAGACCTGTTACCAAACCAAGGCTGACGGCCAACTGCCTCCGAGCTCTAGAGACGGTGCGGTTTTAGATGAGCAGTGTACATCCTCCTACTGCTTTGATGGTCCAAAGTCTTTAGGAGTGGTCAGGAACCTTTTAAATTATTTTATTACCTGGCAGTTGGGTCTCATTCATACCTCCCCATTTGTTGCTGATAAACTGCAACACATGACTTACCTACATTCTCAGCATTCTCTTGCCATTTTGCAATAAATAAATGAGGCTACTCATCTAACAAATCAAGGAGTATCTCTTGTCTTTCTCTAACATTTGTGCTTTTTGGGTTTTTTTTTCCCTCTAAAGCCTCACCACTATTACCAATGAGAAATAATGGATCAGTATCACTGGAAGGAGTTAAATACCTGTAAAGAATATTTAACAGTTAAAATTTTGTCATTTATTTTAAACAAATGCACTTCATATAACTGCATATGTTTACAAGAAAAACTGAGCAAACAAGAATGTGAAAGGAATTAGAAAAGAATTAGGAGAGACTAATTTTTGGTCACAATTGTATACATTGGAATGCATATACACACGTGCATTCAATGGATGGGAGCAGAAAGGAGGATGAAGTATAACGGAACTGAATCTAATCAGCAGTATTGCTGTGCTATTCTGCAGGAATGTTGATGCTGTGAATTTCAGAGTCATACTAAGCAAATTGTCTTCTTTATAGTTTTTCTAACACAAAGTTATTGAATTTTAGGTTATAAGGGATAGAAGTCTTTAAAGTTGTTTTAAAGATGTAGTTACAGATCCCTGCAGCTAAGCCTGGCTGGCAGAACAGTAATGGGTATATAGACCTATGAG
The DNA here is from genome assembly GCA_013399135.1 of Heliornis fulica. Lineage (NCBI taxonomy): Eukaryota > Metazoa > Chordata > Aves > Gruiformes > Heliornithidae > Heliornis > Heliornis fulica. The sequence continues at coordinate 83,201 of VXBZ01012753.1, read as the reverse complement.
AGACTGAGTCCTCTGTTCTCACTGCTGTCATGTGCAGTGTTGTTTTGCTGGCAGGGGGCTGAAGAGGAGCCAGTCAGTGGATCGCTGCCTTTGAGAGACACTGTGAAAGATGTTCCTTTTGCTGGGATTTATTTGCTTCCTCAGTGTAAAAGGATGAAACGTATTGATAATGCTGTGGGAAAGCTCAACTGGCCTGAACAAGAGTTTCTGCTCGAAAGTAGAAAGTAGTGTTCATGACTGTAGCAGGTGGTAGTAGACTTCTGCACCCTTGGTAATAGTTCCCAGTGTTATGTCCTCGTTCAAACTGCACATCCCAGAGCTTCTTGTGTCAGGTATTGTTAGGGCAGATGGAAATTTGCTGTATGACTGCAAGTTACCATTCATACTGTGATCTGCATCTGTTCTAGCTTCGTCAATCCTGAAGAGAGAGAAGCGGAAGAGAACAAAAAATGTCCATTTTAACTGTGTTACTGTGTACTACTTCACAAGGAGACAAGGCTTCACCAGTGTTCCCAGCCAGGGGGGAAGCACGCTGGGAATGTCAACTCGCCACAACAGTGTGCGCCAATACACGCTTGGAGAGTTTGCAATGGAACAGGAGAGGCTTCACCGAGAGATGTTAAGAGAGCATCTAAGGGAGGAAAAACTCAATTCTCTGAAATTAAAGGTAAATGTTTTTCAAAATTTCAATACCTGCCTTGTTTATGTGAGTGAGCAGTGTCAGGGCTGAATGGGCCTGATGTGTTTGAAACAAAACCAGTTCCTTTCTAGCAACTCAGCTGCAATCGAAACAATGGTGGGGTTTTCCCCATATATTTTACTGAAGACATATTTTTGTTGGCTGTTACCAAGTGTTATTGATGCCTACCCCAAAGTGCTTTGTAAGGAGGTGGTTACTTACTCCATAATTTCTACAGAGAGGAAAACAATGGCAGAGAGGGGTGCAAGTTAGCATTGAACTGGGTGTTCAGCAGAAGTCTAGAAGTGCAAGGAAGAGACTGAATCATCTGTGCCCTTGCACAGTGCCTTTTGACAAGGGAATGTGGCATGAAATGTTCCCATTAGGCAGGAGAATGGTAATGTCCTAAGCACAGAAAGCAAACCAGCTTATTTTCTAGGCCAACTAGAGCAAATTTGCCAAAAAGTAAGGAACTAATACTGTAACTGGGTTCTCGGTGTACAAATTTATATGCTCATGTATCTTTAATATTTCACCACAGGATTTCTGTGTTAAGAAACGTGTCCGACAATTCACTGGCTATATCGGGTTAGCTTGTCAGAACACATCTTGGCTATAGCTTTGAAGCTGTCCTTTTCAGTATAGTACAGGAAAGGAAAGAAACAGTGTATGTGAGGAGAGTAGAGAAGGGGCTTGTGCTCATGAAAAGTGTCCCTTCTGCCTCTTTAAAACTAGTGGCAAAACTTCTGGTTTTGTTGTGTTAGTAGTGGCTGAAACACTTCCTGCATAATGGCTTGTGTTACATGTATTATGGGCTCTTTTTCAGTTGAGTATTCTGAATTGTAATGGAACTGCTGTGCTCCAGAGCCCCTTCTTCTGTGATACTGTACCTCTGTTTCAGATACTGCTAGAGTACATAGCAAATTGGCACCTTCCACGTTTAAGGAGTGCCTTTCAGCATTCTTCCCACAGCCTGAACAATGGGCACGAGTTCTCTGTCCAAACTTCTGAAGCAGGGCATATCTTGTTGTCATGACTTCTTTCATTCTCGTAATTGTTTTTGGTTTTTATCTGAATAGCTAAATAAATTCTTAAATAAGCCATTAAATTTTAACTGTCATAATGAAAACAAATATAAACCTGCTCAGGACAAAGGCCAATTAAAGCCTTTGTGTTTTCTTAATTTTCCTCTAGTCTGGGGTGGATCTCATTGCTTCATTAACTTTGCTGCAGCCCACTCCTTTTTGGGACATGGACTACTTTCTGCTCCTCTTCCAAAAAGAAAGTGTTCTTCCATCTCCCTGGTGATGGCACTGTTAAGTTCTGCAAAATCTCTTCATAAGTATTCAGTGAATAAGGAAAACCTGGTTAGCAGTCCTCCCTCTGTCCTAGGTTTAGTTGTTTTCTTTTACCAAATAGAAAAGTCCTTTTTCCCTACTCTTAATTCAGCAGTGATGGGATTCTCTCTTCATGGAGCCTCAGCAGCTGATATGGGAATAGTTTTCTAGTGTGCTCTGAGACTGGTAAGCTGACTCCAAAGTTTCAAGTCAACTATTAAGAAATTGTGGTTAGGTCTTCAGGATCCTGAGTGTAGCTTAGAGATGGCAACATCTTGCTGGCTTTAAATCTTTAACTAATATGAAATGTTTCTCTTCACTCTGTAGCATGTATAGAAACAGAGAACATGAAAGTTCCCTTTTGAACTAGGCCATTAGATTCGCTCTGTTGAATCCCTGATTTTAATCCCTACACATGGTATTTAATAATAATAAAAAAAAACCACAAACCCACACTTTTCCTTCCAAAAGTGAGTCTGGGACTCACTGAATTGGTGACGAGTCACTGTAAGGCACTGAGTGTATTTTATGTACTGAGCTGAGCCTTGCTGGTTGCCCAGCACAGAGACAGAGAGGCTGCTTCGTCATTCACCTGGCTTCTAAGTGAACGCAAAAAGGAAACGCTGTAGCATTCTGAGGCCAGCAATTAGTCTTTAATGAAAATGTACTAATCAGGAGATCTGCACAGAAACATGAAGAAAATGAAAAGGATGTACGACAAGTAAGTAACATATGACTCAGTAGGTAGAAAGTATACTCACATCATAGAATTTGTTTTAAAAAAATAGAAATACAGGAAGATACTGGAATTGAGTCCCCATAATATTAGGTACTATTACTGTACTTGCTAAAAGTGCAGAGCCAAATAAGAAACTTCTCTTAATTAAAAGCAAATAAAGACTTTAAAATCATCTTTTAAAAGTCACATTTGCCATTTAGCACCAGCACTTTGGTGTAAACTCTGTGTGGCAGTGGCATAAACCCTTGTTAGCAGCCGAGTGTGAAAATTGTAATGGCAATCTGGACATAAAAGCTGTCTTGTCAAGATGAAAGGTACAAGGTAGGCATTACTTCAGTATGTTGTCATTTGAGAAAACATGAGTAAGCACAATAAATTAGCTGGAATAGTCCTTACTGCTTACTCATTATGCCTCCTCAAATTAAGATCTATTAAAATGATTAGTAGGACCCTAGTGACATTAAGGTTCCTGGGTCCGTGGATGCAGTTGGTTGCCTTTGTGAGAAATTGTGAGGAATAATTTCCAGCTAAAGCAGGCGAAGCATCTAACCTAAATTTTTGATGCTTTGCAGGGTTGAATTTCACCCAAAGGCTTCACATAATCATTGCCTTTTTCAGCTGTTAGGTTGTTACCCTTTAGCTTTAGGAGAGAAATTATACCCATCTACATAACAAGTTTATTTCAGATGAGCAATATTATGACAGTCAAGAGAACCTGATGTTCCCCTGATGTTCTGTGTTGGAAAATGTATTTGATGGTTCTTGATCTTCCTTCTGTAGCTACCCAGCTAACACCTGGTTTGTGAAATGCTCAAACCTTTGATTTCATTAATTCATTTGTTCTTTGTGTGACAAAGCTTGAGAAAAACCCAGAGGAGATGACAAGGAAGTCATCTAGCAGAGGCATCAGGAGCTGAGATGCCTTGAAATGGCAAACTGCTGCCTGACCTTTGGTGCCCAGGCTTTTGCCTTTTGAGCCAGCTGGATGTGTGCAGCTTTCAGCACATGGCTGGAGTCCATCCCTTTATGCTCTACTGCTGTGTGGCAAAGCAGTTCAGATGTGCATGAAAAGAAATACTTGACAGGTTTGGTATAGTTCTATAGGTGTCTTTCTACCTGAGCAGTTATAACATTCACCCCTTGGGTAAGAGCTCCCACAGATTTTTATTAAATAGCAGTTGAATAAAATACTAAAACGATTGTAGAAGCAGGGATTGGAATTTTTTCCTCTCCCAGTTTCAGCCTTAAATTCTGATAAATGATCTGCACAAGGAGTGGTTTAAGCCTTGTGTATTTATAAGTAGAGGATCTGAATGCTTAGGTTGTTCTCCTGTAAAATATACATATAAAAACATAATTTTAAAACAAGGCAGGGACACATAAGTACACTGTACTTAGCTGTCTCATTAACAAAAAGTGAAAAATATATTAATAAAATTCAAGGATGCCATTCTGGATTTGAATATTCAGGCTGAGTTGCATGTACAGTGAAGTATTCCCTCGCACCAGCTTCAGAGTGCTAATTCAAGATGCATTTAATTACTCTGGGGATTCAACTGTGTCTCACTGTAGATTTTTCAGAGAAAAAGGGCAAAACTAATGTTATGTTATGCTAATGTTCTCTTTCCTACCTTACTGACTAATATGTTGAAATAGCAGGTGTAAATAATCTTTCCATTGGTGCAGGGCCAGTCAGCACTGATTAGGAAGCTATTACCTGCTTTTTGCCCAGCCACTGTAATGTGAAATGAGTGACAGAAAACAGACCAAGAAACCAGTGTGAAGAGCGCTTGAGAGGCCATACTGAAAACACCTGCATTTAAGATGAAGAAGGAGCGATACTGAGAAGGCACTGAAAGGAGAGGGACCCCCACCACCAGTAAAGCAGAGCTGTGGGAGCGGCAGAACACCTCTGCAGGGACTGAATACAGTGCTGAAAAGCGAAGCAGGGATGGTTACTGAGCTCAGGGGAGCTTTTCTTTGTGCAGTGTAAGAACTATGAGATGTGACACTACTACTCTGCTCTGGCAAAGGGAAGAATATTGCTTTTAACCTGACTTGTATGGGGTTTTTCTGTGATTGTCTTGCATAGTGGTTACAAACACAAAACTGCAATTACAAAGCAGAGTAAGCGGTCAGTAGGAGCCCACGATTGAGTAGTTCAGTAACACTATAAATAACAGTTGCAATCCAAACTAATATAAACTTTACACGGAGCAGGGTGAAAATTGGGAATCTGATTTTTTCATTTGTTTGTTTGTTTTTCAATTTTTAGCAAAAATATTTCATAGGACAACAGTATTAAAAGGGATTTCCAGCTCAATATAAGGAGGAACTTTTTCACTGTGAGGGTGACAGTGCACTGGAACAGGCTGCCCAGAGAGGTTGTGCAGTCTCCTTCTCTGGAGACATTCAAGACCAATCTGGACACATTCCTGTGTGGTTTAATCTAGGTGGTCCTGCTCGGGCAGGGGGGTTGGACTAGATGATCTTTCGAGGTCCCTTCAGACTCCTGACATTCTGTGATTCTGTGTGATTTATTATAAGATAAATTTTATGACTGCACTTAGTTTACATTTGCTATGTAGTATGATGTGCAGTCTGAGTAATTTGACATTGAGAACATTTAGTGAATGTGATCATCGCTTTGAATTTTGTTTTAACATCGGATATTCTTTTAATGGTCAAGCAATTTTCTCTGTAGAAGAACTTTATATAAACACTGCACTTGTGTTGCCTGGCAGATATGACTGGTGAGCTCTACCATGGATGGAAAATTAACCTTCCCTCAGTGCAGCTTTTTTGTTCTTTTCTCCTTGATTGATATATACACCCTGTATGCATGTTACAGGAGTAACAGGAATAAGGTGCACAAGTGTGGTATCTTAGGCAGTGGCACTGGATCCTCATGCTTGATGCTCATGGCCATTTAATTTTGAAACATTTTTTAAAACATTTGAGAGCTTGACTATACCTAGGTAATGATGTAATGCCAGGCTACTTACAGCTACAGAGGTTCAAAAATCCACACCCCTAGGAAAGAAGCTTGAATCCTCCAAAAACTTTCTCAAGATACTCCATAAGAGTTTAACAACTTATTTCCTTTTTCTAAGTTTATTCATTAAGTAAGTGCCTATGGTTAATCATGCCAGATTAGGGAAGTACTAAAGTGTATGACAACACAAAGCTAAATGGATTCTTTCTAGGAGCAGAGGGGACTAGAAAGAACTTCAGAAGCGCTAGGTGCACCGGGACTGTGAACAGCTTTGCAAATAAACGTGCAGTAACATAGGTAGAGAGGGGCAAAAGGAAGTGACTTGCAGGCTTAAAATTGTCCACTCAAGAAGCAGATACAGGCACCCACCCAGAGACTTAAGTGGAAAGAAATAGTACTCTGTGACCTCAGCTGTACAAACATCAGAAACTTGTCAGGCCAAAGAGGAAAAGGCTTGGGAGCGAAAGGCTCCATTTTACAAGTCTGTGATGCATTGTAATCTGAAAAGGTGTTGGTAATATAACTACTGTCTCAGAAGTGATACTGAAGAATTTCAGAGAGTCCAGTGACAGGAAATAGAATCAATGAAGGGCTCAAGAATTTTCTTATGAAACAACCTAGAAAAGCCTGGAATTTTAGAAAGGCAAACAATGACAAATGATAAAGGACATAATAGATAAGAAATTAGAAACTTGAAAAAGAAAATTGGCTTAACGACATGTGGAACTAAAAATGGAATTTAATAATTCCCACGTTAACTGTGAAAGAACTGCCTTTCACCCCACCTGCATTCATACTCTGCAACTTACTGGCAGTTATGCAGCTTTCGTACATGTGGCTTTCCATGTTCATAATGAGTCACACGCATTTACATCCATGACACACAATTTCAGGACCTAACATGCTAATTGTTCTATGCAACAGATGACAAAGAATGGTACAGTGGAATCTGAGGAAGCTAATACCCTGACACTGGATGACATTTCTGATGATGATATTGATCTAGACAACACTGAAGTGGATGAGTACTTCTTTCTACAACCCCTGCCGACAAAAAAGCGAAGGGCGTTGCTGCGAGCTTCTGGAGTGAAGAAGATTGATGTGGAAGAGAAACATGAGCTGCGGGCCATCCGCCTGTCCAGAGAGGATTGTGGCTGTGACTGCCGTGTGTTCTGTGATCCAGAAACGTGCACCTGCAGCCTCGCAGGCATAAAGTGTCAGGTAAATGTCTCTGCTGGTGGTGGTCTCATTTTACTATTGGCGGGGGGGGTGTGCTTGCACATGTGTGTAGTTATAACTCCTGGATAGTAATGAATTTAATTATTTAACAATAACATTTGTGGATCTCAAACCATTTTTTAAGGCCCAGATTTAATAGAATACAGTATGCAATACAGTCTCCTTAATCATCTTTATTTTATGACAGGGTTTTAGATACATACACTCCTTAGGGTGGTTTTTGTTTTTATACAAATACTCTGCTCCTTACATTCCTCTTCGGCCTTTATCTAAATACGGAGATCCAGGCAACAGCAGAATGAGTAGCCTGCAGATTTCAAAAGGGATAGTACCTTTACTTTAAAGAGAATTCACATACTGCCAGAATAGGAATTATGGTCCAAGCTCAATGAGTAATAACAAATGAACCTCTGTGGTACCATTCTTCATTTAACATGCATGATACTTCAAATAAATGCATGATAAATTTGCATGTAGGCAATAAAAAATATATCTACTAATAGAGCAGGTAGGTTTTTTTCCTCTGCAGACTGAAAGAGTATTTGTACTGTACATTTGTACATTTGCATGGTGTCCTATGTACCGCTGCAGCTGACCCAAAATGTACCTTAAAAGATGTTTCCACTAATTCTCCTGAGTCACTGTTTTGCAGCTGAGTTGATTTCTTCCAGAATGCGTTTTTAGTTATTTCATAAATCCAAGCTAAACTTTCTCTGCTATTGTAAATAATACATTCTCTTTGCTGTTCCTGTGTTCATCTTCACGTGTGGGGAAGATGTACTAGATTGTGTTACATAGCTCTCCTCTGCATCACATTTGACATTTAGGTGTTTGTTATAGCATAGACAAAAATCATAGACCTGAAGTTACTCCAATTGAACTGACTTACGGATTCAGTCACATTTTTTCAGCCACAGAAATTTAAAATGGTTATTATAAATATCTAACAATAGTTCTGCCCACAGTCTGTTGATCTTGCAATATTGCACCTATAAGTGACTGGAATAGCTTTTAAAATATGTTTGTTTGAGTTTTCTTAGTACTTTTTGTGGCCATGTGTCCCCACTGGCAGCTTTATAAAAGTTTTTTACATAGAATTAACTTTATTTCAAAAGGTTTCTCGATTCCATTATTTTTACCAGCTTTTTCAGACTCTTTCTGGTAATGCTTTTGTCTGGAGTTGAGTGCAATGTGGTGTATAAATGTAGCAGATCCACAGATAGAAAAGCTGTCTAGTCTTTGTTCCACTGTGTAATGCATTCGGGTGTGGAACAGAAACATCCTTTTCCTATTTTGCAGTGCTGGGGTGTGTATGGGTCCCTTACAGTTCCCATGGGTAGTGCTAAATTCCAGGCCTAACCCTCTGAATTACTTTCAGCTTCATCTATTCTTACAAGTACATCTCAAAGTGAATCCCACTTCACTTGTATTTTTCTAGGTTCTGTCATATCACCGGGCTTATACTACACATTGTTAATCTGTATTCTTTTTTTTAAAAGGTGGATCGTATGTCTTTTCCATGCGGTTGCACTAAAGAAGGGTGTAGCAATACCGCAGGTAGAATTGAATTTAATCCTATCCGTGTACGGACTCACTTTTTGCACACAATAATGAAACTTGAATTGGAGAAAAATAGAGAGCAGCAAGCTCCAGCACTAAATGGCTGCCACAGTGAGATAAGTGCACACACTAGTTCTCTAAGTCCAGGACCCCAGACGGTTGAATATTCAATTGCAGAAAATTTTGAGATTGAAACGGAACCTCCGGCTGCAGTTATGCATTCGCAGGCAGCCGAGGACTTGGACTGCCCAGGGGAAGAGGATGAAGAGGAAGATGGGAGTAGCTTTTGTAGTGGAGTTACAGATTCTAGCACACAGAGTTTAGCCCCTAGTGAATCAGATGATGATGAAGAGGAAGAGGAAGATGAGGAGGAAGATGAGGAGGAAGAAAAAGGAGACGATTTTGTAGAAAGCATAGGCTCCCATGCTGATATGGTGCCTCTTCCTTCTGTCCTTTGCTACTCTGATGGAACTGCTGTGCATGAAAACCACTCTAAAAATGCCTCATACTATACTAACTCTTCAAATCTGTATTACCAAATAGAGAACCATGTTGCTGGCACTGCTAACCCGATTGGTGAGACTTACTCAGAAAGGGATGCTGTCAAGAACGGTAGTCTTTCTCTGGTGCCTTACAACATGACTTCAGAACAGTTTGTTGACTACACACGGCAATCAGAGGAAACTTTTAGCAGCACTCATTACCCTTCTGCAAACCCCTCTGTGATTGTTTGCTGCTCATCTTCTGAAAGTGATAGCACCGCTCCCTGTAACAGTTTATACACTGAGCACAGGCCAAGCCACCCTCAAGTGGAATTTCACTCGTACTTGAAAGGTCCTTCTCAAGATGGCTTTGTCTCCGCTTTGAATGGTGACAGTCATATACAAGAACACCATGCTGAGAATTCACTAACCCTCCCAGAAAAGAGCAGACTGCATGAAGAGTGCATCAAATCACCAGTGGTAGAAACAGTACCTGTTTAATATTAAAATTATTCTAGGACCGACTGCCCGTATTAAAATGCACTCACACTGGATTTCCTAGAATCTTACTTTTTTAAGAGGAGGACAACACTTGGACTATAGTCAATGTTCCAGACACACTTTGTTTTCTCAAGCTACACTGGCAGTGGTATTGCACAAAACCAGTTCATGTAAAGATTTAAATAAAAGTAATCAGACTCTCTTTTGATAAAAATAAACCACGTGAGTAAAAACCACACCCAACATATTTCAAAGTAGCCTACCTATCAAAGTGTATGAAACCTGCCAAGCTGTCTGCATCAGAGCTTCATGTTTTTGATTGTCGGGCCTGTGCAAGATTGTTAAAAGTGATACTTTGAAATGATCATGTTTAGAGTCCTAATTTTCAACATATCTGAAAAGATGGTAAGTTTAATGTAAAAATAACTACTGTACAAAAAAGTTTTAATTGTTCTGTACTGTATGTATTTTATTTATGGTAGTTTAGTACTCATGTTTTGATAAAAATGAACAGCATGTTCATTTGAGCAGAAGATCCATAGCTAGCTACAAAGAGCATGTCCAGTTTTCATGTGGAGTACCATGGGGTTTTGGGTTTGGTTTTTAAGACTGTTTCTGGTAAATTATCTTGAAACACAATTTGAGAGTATATTATTTTCTCTTCTACTTTTCTTAACAAACAGAAGAGTCAAAAAGGGGGCATTTATATCTTCTAGAAAGGTGAAAGGTAGACAATCCTCTGTTAAAATCAGTGGCATTATTCCAGAATAAGTATCCTCTCCCCAAAGAAAAGTGATATTGTATATAAAGGCACAGCAGTAGCTTGAGCTTGCACAGCACCTTTTTAGCCCAACAAACATTCAGATACTTATGCACTTTAGTGCCATTTTGCAGTACTGTATGAACTATGGGAACTGTGAATTATTTTGGAGAAATGCCATAGCTCCAGACTCCAGGCTGTACGTAAGATCCTAAAATTCACTATAACCAATCCTGTGTGTTTTTCCTAACCCAGTTTGAGTATGCCAGTAGGTCATTTGTAAAAGCTGAGTCTTGCTCAGAAAAGTTTAAATGAAGCAAAAAATGGGGAACTCTCTAGATTTCTTAAGTATTTGGCAGTTTTTATGAAATACGAGACTGGCTGTTTTGGACTTCTGATCGTACCTGTAATTTACAAAGTTATTTGGTCTAATTAGGAACCAATAGATTGATTCAGTGATGAAAAATAGCTGCAGAAATTTTGTAACTGCTAAAGTTGGCAAGCAAAGGAGCATGTGAATCATATGGATATCCATTACTTTGTACTCCATTTGCTTTTAAATGAAATGGGAATTAAAATACCTGCTGTATCTCAACATCTAATTTTATAACTAACCTTGCTTTCTTCTAGAAGAGGAGACATAAGAACCTGCTTTTCTTTACACTGATAATTTTGTACTGCCTTATTTTGATTTCAAAATGTATTTCCATATTTTTCTTCTTCTAATACTGAAATTTTATTTATTGTACATCAAGTGGGTTGAAATGTAGACCTGTCTTGTCAAAAGATGGATCAGCATCTTAGTTTTAATCTGTGTCAAACCTAGGTGGTTAACAGTATGCATGTAAACACGGTGTAAATTTTAGCTCTGTAACACTAACTCTTCTGGTTAGAAGCTCTTTAAAGCATCATGTACAGTACTCCAGTAGAAAAACTGCCAGATTTAAAATATGCTTTTTAAAAAAATAAGCTGACTTAATTGTTTTTATATCAAATCTGGGCAAAGTGATTTCTCATTGTTATGCTAAATTAGCAAAATATTTTTACTCCATGTAGTAGCTGGAAAGGTTTTTTATTTACTTGTTTCCACGAGAAGTCCTACGTGTTTTATATGCACTGTATTGGAAAGTCGTAGTTCTGTAGTGACTGTGTTCCGCTTTCGCAACATACTGCATCTCCTGGGACCGTAGAGTCATGGTGGGTGTCTGGCTCAGCAGTTCCTTCACCTCTGTTCCTCTTAGTCACAGAACCCTCGACTCTTTCTCTAAAGGCCAAGCAGCCAGGTAAGCGCATGTCTTTGCCAATTCCATTTAGCAAATACCCATCTTTATGAGAAACATGTCAGTTTATTTCAAAAATAAAAAGTTCTAATAATAGTACTGCGCTGCTCAAGATATTCTACAGGCAAATGTACAAGTGTCTGTATATAGGTATCTTGCATTAATAACGGGCTTTTAAATCTGGCACTCTCACTGAACACCAGCACCAAAAGCACAAATCCTTTCTATCTGAGCTCAGACAGTAGCAGCTTTTTAACCTTTTAGGGTGTTGGCTACTGGAGGATCATGCACACTTTTACCAGGGTATTTCTCTCAGGGGAAAGTTAAGTGAAATATTTTCGTTTGTTAGTCACCCCCTTACCGAGCAATAAGAAATTCTTTTCTTGGCTCCTGTGCTTTGTGACATGAAAAATAATTTCAATAATGCTAGCAAGCACAGTCAACAATTAACCTTACAAAATACATCTCACCTAGCTTTAAAATACTGCGATGACGGTTATTTAATATTTCTATTGGCACAGGCTTCAGACCACAGGCCTCCTTAATATTAGCATTTGTAAAAATTTGAGTAGTTAAGGTGCATATGCACCATACCATCAGGGCATCAGGTTTGAGTACAGCTCAGTTCTCTAAAGCTTGCAGCATGGCATGCGAAGCAGTAGTGTGTCATAGCAGTAGAGAAGGCTGTCACTATAGAAAGAACTTGAGCTACACTATTTGACTTTAGTTCAAGTGGCTAATTCTAATTCACAAAGTAAAACATGCAGAATAAAGAGAGATTTGTGTTAAAAAAGTAGTCTTAACTACCTGGTGATATGTAGATAATTGTACCTTTTGATCCCATTTTATGTTTTGTGATCAAGATTTGATCTCGGCAAGGCCTTTTTCTATCCTGAGGGGTTCTAAAAGAATACTAATAATTAAAAAAATATAAAAATCACAAAACAGACCAACAGCCCTGACTAAAACAGACAGGCTACTTTTTAAACTATGAAATCTGGAGAAGACAGTAGGTGAGAGTCAAGATTCCCTGGTTTGTTTACAAGAAAAAAAGTACTCTTAAGCTAAGGAAAAAATAACTTAAATCATGGGATGGAAAATGTTTTCATGTTATTTTCTGGGCTATTATATAATAATAAATTATGTGTGCCATTTCCTACTTGGTTAATATTCATGTTGATAACCAGTCCTTTTGTTTTGGGTAAGCTTATTTTTGCATGCTAAAAGTATTATGTTATTAAATGATAAAAAGCGGTACTTCTGTATTGACACAGTATATCATTTGTGGAAATGTTTACTGATAGCTGTATCAGCTTTATTTCCAAGATACCTGGCTACTGATGATCACTCTGAAGAAGCCAGGTCATTGGTAGATGGTTTACTCTTCTACTGCGTGTTTTTGGAAAAATGAGTCATAACAATTTCGTTCTGTTAAAACAGAATTTTCACACAGAGCATCACTGGAACAGCACCTAAAACTGGATGTGTTATTGCCTATAATGTGAACATTGCCCCTCTTGGAAAAATATCATTGTTAAAGTTTACATATAAAGCTTTAACTGACATTAGACAAAGTTAGAACATTGCTGGCAAAACTGCAGGAATTACAACTGTTTCCTAAGAGCTATAATTCATGCCTACTGCAACATCCTTTAAAAAGTTAAAAGCTGGTCAGTAAAAGTTTCTACTATTTTTTTCCCCCTTTTTTATATTCTTTGATGAACTGTATGCCATTTAATCAGAAAAACTCTACATTTGCTAGGTTTTACTGATTTTTCATTTACATAAGTCCCTGCTAGGGAATCATAGTTAGAGTTGACAGTTATTTACTTTAAGGCCATTGATTACACTATCACATTAACCATCACTTGCTCTCACTGTGGTTCAGCCCGATGGCTGATCTGTTAACTGAGTCACTTAACAGTTGGGTTCTGCAGGAATTGAATGCAGTAGTCACACTGGTGTTAATGGGTTGCTTACTGATCCAGATACAGTTTCTAATCTTATCTAGGTGTTGTGTTTCAGTAAGTGTTCTAACAAACTGATCAGGTAGCATTCCCTGCCTCACAGTCGGGAGGGTATCTTCACAGAACACATCTAGTTTGTTAAAGATTGCACACATACATTTGTATGCAAAAGAAATAATGTATTATGGTTTTAGTATTTCACATGTTCCTGACCCTTTGAAAGAAATGTGATACGCTGCAGAGAGTGTTGGGCTCAGACAGAGGAGACCTGGGTTCTGTTGGCTTTGCCTTTGTCCTGCTGTCACTTCCATTCTTCGTGCTGTGTTTTGTAAGGTGCTTGGAGAAACTGTGATAAAATGTAAGTCTATAGATCAGGCAAAATACCACTTTTTTCTTTTTCTTTGGCTTGATAACTAAATTTTCACTCTGCAAATTAAGTCAATTTCCCAATAATGTTCAGTCCAGCTCAGAAGTGAATAGGAATTTTATCGCTGGTGGGATAAATGCAAAAGCAAACTCTCCTTTCCACAGACCAGATTGACGAGCAAAAGTTTAACAGTAAATTTAATTTGATAGCTAGAATAAAGGCTGTGCTGAAGGTACAACATTTACCTGTTGAATGCTTAGCATTTGAACAGCAAGATTGTAGCTTGGCAGCAACAGGCAGTCTTATTCCCTGCGCATTGTCGTCTTTCGTCAGATGAATTCTGTCCGTGTCGAGGCTGCTTCTGTGGGGAAGTAGGTGCCCTTACTCAGAGCTAAAGCAAGAGAAACCCATGATGTTGTTGGAAAAGGCATTTGCTAAATAAATTGTTCATGTGTTTCAGCTCATGAGTTGTGTAAACTCATGTTCACTGTGCCAGTTTGAAGTAGTTTGGAACAGGGACAGAAGAGGATGATATGAGAAATCCTTAAGTGTTCAGGGCTGTTACGCTTTCCCACTGGGGCTAAAGAGTAATTCTATCATCTACTTTATTATGGTTGCAAACATTTGATGTAAAATACTTAGAAAAACTAGAATTAAAGAGAATATATTCTAGAGAATTTATTTCTAAAATATTAAATCTGATTACTATTTTTTTAAAATGGTAGAAAGCTACTGTTATTTTCAAAACAGAGTCTAGCTCATTAACATGTTCCTTAGTATGAGAAATCTCAACATTTGCCTTTTCAGTGTTTCCAGTTCTGTTTTCTTAACATGTTCCTTAATGTTGCTGGTCTCAGTAATTGCTGTCCATGTGCAAATTATTAATTGTCCATTTTCTTCAAGAAGTGTGAAATCCAAATCATGTCATTGTGGAGTGATGAAAAAGTGTGATTCAATAGTAGAGATGTCTGAGTGAACACGCACTGAAGTTCTTAAATGCTCCCTCTTCACTGTCCCTTCCCACTACTAAAACAGAAGCAGCTTTTAATTTTGATGCTAATAAATTTTCCAGAGTATTGTTTTCACTTAAGGAGGAAAGTGACAACATCTATGAGAACTTCCTGCTACCCTCATGGCTCATACTAATAATTTTGCTTTTTATAATATTCAATTCATGAAACATCTTTGCACCTTTAGGCTTTAGGGTTTTTTCCATCCACCTTCCATCTTAGTGTCTGGGAAAGCTTTGTTGTACAGTAAGGCTTTTTGTTAAAGTTGAGCACAAAGGCATCTCGAGTACCCTCTGTGTTATCTATGATTTATTTTGCTAGAAGTTAATTTTCATTTCCGGTTGACATTAGCATGTAGATGGATTGGAACTGTGGTGAAAAATAGTCCCTCGTTGGTGGGAGTAATGAGTGAATGAACACAGTGGGGTCTGTATAGACTCCATGCACACAAACAGGAAGGAAACATACCATACAGGCTGCAGAGATATGGGAGGGGATCCTTGTTGACTCCTGAGGTGTGTCAATCCAGGGGAAGTGTGTCCTTGATACAGCACAGCTCAGTACAGGATAAAAATCGAAGATTGGGGAAAGCAGATAATCATCACCTGGCGGGGGGGTAGGGGTGGAAGTTTTCTTCAAAGTACTATTATGATTTTTTTTCTTTTTTTATAATAAATAATAAATTCAACCTACCCTTTTTATTAAAAATAAAGTGAATTAGATCTTACAAGGAGAATATAATGTGTGCACTGCTCTTCTGCTGTATAGTCTTTATGGTTAGGAGGATACCCAGAAGGTCCCACTGATGTGAGCACCACAGTCGTGATGCTCTGTATTTCTACTTTTCAGTTGAGAAGATGATAGTCCTTCAGCCAGGGCTGGGGCAGAGGACAAAAGAAGACAATTATTTACTCTGTTTTAGTTTGGATCTAGGCAGTGCCTAGGTATTTGATGAATGGATGGTCAGATAGAACCAAGTAAAAATAAGGTTGCCTCATATGTATATTTAACTGTGCAATTACAAGCCATTAAAACTGTATTAGCTTTTCCTCTGTGGACTGGAAAAATGGTGGAAGATACAGATAAATACCATCTCTCTAACACAAGGATCAAGATAATCCTTTGTCTTGAGGCACACATGGATACACCCTAGAGTAAGCAAGGGAAGGATAGAAAGGGAAAATTTGGGGAAAAGAATGATGAAGACCAGAGGTAGAGTGATGAGTACATTCTTTCCTTCTGGAGATCAGAAGAAAAGATTATACATGAAAGAAAGAAAGAAAGAAAGAAAGAAAGAAAGAAAGAAAGAAAGAAAGAAAGAAAGAAAGAAAGAAAGAAAGAAAGAAAGAAAGAAAGAAAGAAAGAAAGAAAGAAAGAAAGAAAGAAAGAAAGAAAGAAAGAAAGAAAGAAAGAAAGAGTAGAAAGGGAAATTAAGATAACCCCAAAGAAGTGATGGAAAAAGTATACACGTGTTCACTACAAGTTTGGCCATGGCAGATCATATTAATTCTGCTGTATAATATATTTTGAAACGAACTCAGTGAACACAAACTCAGTGCAATCGAGAAACGTTGTTTTTTCCATATCAGCTGTACATAGGCAGACATTAGATAAGAGACATCCAAAAGCATGGGGTAAAAACTACAAAGTCACCTTCAGTATCATTTTACTTAACGCTGCTCCCAGGCACATACTCTAACATAACCTGTTTCTCAAGTAACAAGAGACAATGAAAGGAAAGAAGAAACAGGTGCTCTTTTTATTCACATTTTAGCTTGGGATGTTTCACATGAGACTCAGTGCTATTGCAGCTTCTTCTTCTAGCATTCTCCATCTGTACCTTTTTTTAGGATGTTTTAAAAATGAACTGTTGGGATGATTATAGGTGAAGGTCAACCTTTCTGGCGTACTGGGGCATCACTGTAAAAAAACAGCCATCCATTTGTGAGTCTCCGATACACAGATCGAGCAAGAGTTTTCAGCCTCTTGAAAAGATTACATCATGTACTGGCAGCTGGGTCTCTTAAAACCGGAAGCAAGCACGCTCTTTTTCAAACCAGTTCACACAAATACCACTACTCCAGTTCTCAAACAATGCTTAATAACCGGGCCCTTTTAATTGACTAATTGTAGGCACTTCTCTGGAAATTCGTCTGAAGTGTAGTTTGTGAACCATGGTGAAGTGTGTGATGTAAAATAAGCTCTAGACATTTAACAGTGCAAAATTAGTCAAAATCTGTAGATTACAAATCCATTCCTAAGAGCCTCGGCCTGTAATATTGTCTTAGTAAAGTCTGTCTTATAAGTTAAATTGCATTCTGGTGTAATAACCTTTTTTACAAATAAAATTATTAATACAAATGTACTGTTTAATACCTGTTAATGTAAAACATGGCAATTGGTTATTTTTCTTTGATTCCACCTACCGTTAAATAGCAGTTTTGTGTAAACACAAAAGCAACACTTACTGCATTTTTTATGTGTAAAGTGTTTTCATTGTTTCAACAAATACAAGCTATGAAACTTTTAGACTGTCTAGTCCAGCCCTGTCTTTTAGAAGGTTCATCTCTCTCTGTGTATATATATTTCCCCATAAGATTATAAAATTACTTTGCAAATTTTTGTTGGCAAGTGGTAAATAATACACCACGGCATGGATTCAGAAGCACTTAAGTTAGTTGATGGGCTTTCAGACGTTATCCATTCAAATGGGACTAGTGAAAGTGTGTTGTAATGGCAGCCATTTGTTTAAAATTTGTACATCTAACTTTATTAAGATTTGAGAAAAAATATTTATGTTAAGTAAGTACTTAACATTTTCCATTGCAGACAACCTTGCATACTAAAATTGTGGAGATCTCAACAGTAGAACACAGTTAATTGGACTGCTGCTTTTAAGCTGCTCAAAGAAGAGAAAGCGGAGAAAGTTCACCTTAAAATCTGTGCATGGAAATAATTTTAAGCCTCATGAGCTACACATTTCCTTCATTTTCTTTTTGTTAAACAAGTTATAACATCAAATATGCCAAAGGGTAATATAAGCTACAATAATATTCAACAGAACTTAACCTAGACCTTATGTTGTAATAATTTATTCAAATTAACTGTATTCTTCTGTATTTATATTTTCAGTATTTATTATGAATTATATGGAATTTGATGTATTTATTGTGGCTTATTACTGCAGTGTATATATTACAAAATGAGCATTTTTAAGTCTTAACATTAGTTTTTTTGTTAACTAGTGGCACTTGTATCGGCTGTATTTTTATTATATATTGTACAATATATATTGTCCATTTGTTTGCAATGAAGTAAAACAGGTTTCTACGTTACCCCTGGCTGCCAGTGCTTTGTGCATCTTATTTATACTCTTCAGTCAATAGACATTCCTGCCCAATCTAAGAGAGGCAGAATTAGTGCTGCACCTCCTCCTCCATTCCTGCAGAGACTCTATAGAAGCTCTGTAAACTTTCAAGCATTTCTCCTATTCCTCATAGTCCAGTAGTATAAAGAGAAACAGTTTCATGGTTTTGGTTGTAGTGTTTTTTTCTTTTTTATCAGCATGTAAATATTTAAGAAATGCACAGGAGTGTCTTGTTAGGTATATCCATTTGCTCTTTAATGGTACTACTGCCTACACTTTGCCCAGTGGAATAAACTACATGGTTCAGCTGCACCTATTGTGGTGAATTTAATAATTTTGGTTAGAAGTTAATAATAGTTTTAAATTGCTGTTAGAAAATATTTTACAACAGCTCTCTCTGGTGGACAGTTTGCAATAATTTTATACAAATCATTTCAGTAGCTGCCGTGGCGATACAGCATACAGCTAAATTTCAGCATAACTGCGTAACTATATTCAGAACTGCTGATCAACGTTGCTTCATTATGAAAATAATTAACAACTGCAAGTCTCTGCCATATTTTTATTCTTGCATTTGTTAATAAATATAAACTGAGCCGTACATTTGTAAAAGGTAAGTTGTCCTTAAATGCGCGTTAATGACAAATTAAGTGTGGCGTAATTATTTCTATTTATAAAAACTGATAAAGATCAAATGTTATTCTCAACATTAGAAAAAAGAGTTCTCACAGGATTTAAGGCAGCATTTCTTTCTAACTAACTTGTTAGGACTGACGCAGCATGGAACAGATAAGCATCCGCTATCCGACTGCATTTTTGCATGGCAGGGAACTATGATTAAAAGCACTGCTCCAGGGCTTGTTACGTCATACCGACACAGAAAAAGTCTGTACAACATTGAACACTCATGTTCTAAGTCAAAGTCAAGACATCAGGATGATAGTTCAGCAGCAAGAAGACTAAACACTAAGGTTGAGTGAGTTGTAAGTTGATCTGTTAATAGTACTAACGTAATTCTGTACTCACACTGGTGTGTAAATTAGATGTTACTTCCAGGAGTGATGAAGTAAAATCCTCAGGTATGGTCAGCTGACGAAGTCCCGTTGCAGTAACTGGTGTCATAACGAGGTAGAGCCGTGAAGGACCAGTGGGGACTTGTGCAGAGGTGGGAGAAACCTGGCAGCACTGCAAAAGAATCATTCAGTGAACTTCAGTGACAGTCATCATTAAGTAGTACTTAGTTACACTTATAACCTTGGACCTCAACCTTAGTGTCCCATATCTTTCCCATGTCAATGTCATTTTTGACACTACTCTTCCCACCACAGATTCCAGATTCCTTGCAACTTCATTTTCCGATATTTTCCTCAACTCTCACTGCCCTCCATTTTTGCTGCTGTCCCACACTCACTCCCCGAGGAACTTGGCCTTTACTTCCCTTGCTTTTCCTCCCACGTCTTTTCTTCCTCCCTAGCATTTCTCATAGTGACTTTTCCAAATCCACTCAGTACCTGATTTAACCCGTCTTTGTTTTCTGTGTTTGTCACTGTGCTCAACGTTATGTTCTAGTCTTTCAGGCTCCAGCATTTTTTCCTGCAACCCCTTTTCCCTGAGATTTTAAAAAACGCCAAACCAAAACTGTATTCTCTTATATACAAGTTAATGGCTGCTAGATTTACCTCCCTTCTGCAGCTGTCCAGATCAGCTATTTGAATGCAGCAGACTGTTTATATTCCAGTGTATAAGTTCGTGTGTTATTTAGTAATTTACTAGTTTGAAATGCTCTTGTCTTCTATGCATTCCCAGTTATGAGTTTTAGGCCAGAAAGTAACTGAAAGGAAAATATTAAAGACAGTTTTAACCACAAAGTAAGCTTTCCCCTTTCACAGGAGAGATCCTCTAGCACTGAACTCCCGCTCATTAAAAGATGCCTACTTCCGAGTGCAACAGAGCTGTTGGTTCCTTGCATTTTTAAATTCAATGCAATTTTTAATGTTACATCTAAAAGGAAAGTTGGTAATGCATAGGATAATGATGTTTCCTATAAGCAAGTTCCAATCTGACAAGTTTGTAAGCAAAGCAGGTTGCATGAAGAAATTACCTTTTAGTGATGTTAAAACCATAGCAAAATGCTTTTGCCATATTACATTCCATTACTGACTTATGGAAATGTTTTTTGGAGGGCGCAGGTAGATCGTGGTGTGGTGACACTCCATACAGCCTTGCAGTTTCATAGTGGCATTAATAACCACCCCAGTACAATCTTTTCAACAATTTCTGTTCATGCTGATGCAAGTTATTTTAAGTCATGGAAGTTTAACTTCAGAGGATCTTCTCACAGGTGTCACCAAAAGCCTTACAGAATCCAAGACGTGATTCAAAGGCACTATTGTCAGGCCAGAAAAGGAAATTAGCTTAGGTCAGTGCTTCAGACAAATTCTTGCTGGTCTTTCTTATTCACTTGATGTCTTAAACAACTAGTGAAAAGATTTCTTCTCGTCTTCAGATGCTGAATTAGATACAGTTGAATTAAGCAAAGACAAACTTCCTCACCCGTTAGAAATAATACCCACCCCCCCTTATCTATCCATCCACCATATTTTATAGATAAATTAGTATTTATATTTAACTATATTGTTTATGACAAAAAAGATAAAGTGTATATTGTCACATTCAACTTTTAATACCCCCCCCTTCAAATTTATTCTTACCTTTATATTTGATCATGCAACTACTGAATTTTCTTTCCTTTTGGTGGCCAGGACCTTTTCCTTAATCTCCCTCATTTATGAGTATAGTACTTAAAGGAAATACTAAGTATTTTTCAAAATACTAAACGTAAGGAGCTGCATCTAACTAGGCCAGATCTTACTGCTCAACTTTCCACTGTTATGTGCATCTTTAAGATTCAGATCATTAAAGGCGTTCATTATTAAGTCAATTGCTATTCCTGTTTTCTTCTATTTGAATAGATACTATAAACATTCAACACAATTCTTTCAAGACTCTGTAAAATCTATCTACCTTTTTACCTTTGACGTTCCTCATCCCTATTTAATAACACTGGCACTTCTAGACAACAAGTCTTTTCCTTGTCTTATTCTGCTGCTTTCTTCCTTTCGTAGAAGCTTACAATTTTAGTTTCAGAGCCTTTTTCCTCCCATTACACATACAAATTTAGGGTTATTATTAAACCTCCATAATCTGCATAAATCGAGTCCTCTCCAGAACAGAATATAATAATTTATTGGGAAATAGAGTTTACCTCATTAAAGTGCAATTTTATCTGACCTTAGATGCTTCAAAGTTAGGATGATTGTTGAGCTCACATTCGTACCAGAAGCAGACATTTTCAAGTAAGTACACATCTCTCTTCCTAAAGAGGACATTTCTTTTGTAGCAGTTACCTTCATTAAAGAAGGTCAGAAATTATCAGTCAGAAAATGGGCGTGATTGCTGAGTGCCATGGAAGACTAACAGAAGCTTTGTTAACAACTGCGCATCCCATAAAATAACAACAACAACAAAAGCCAACCATATCCTGGTCTGCATCAAAAGAAGAGTCACCAGCAGGTCAAAGGAGGTGATTCTGTCCCTTTGCTCTGGTGAGACTCCAGCGGAATACTGCATCCAGCTCTGGGATCCTCAGCACAGGAAGGACATCAACCTGATAGAGTGGGTCTGGAGATGGGCCATGAAAATGATCAGAGGGCTGGAACACCTCCTGGATGAGGACAGACTGAAAGAGTTGGGGTTGTTCCACCTGGAGAAGGGAAGGGTCTGGGGAGACCTTTTTAATGGTCTTTCAGTACTTTAAGGGAGCTAAGACAACAGATGAGAACAGACTTTTTCATAGAGCCTGTTGTGACAGAACAAGTAGAAATGGTTGTAAACTAAAAAAGAGCGGATTTAGACTAAAAATAACAAAGAAGTTTTTCATAAAGAAGTTGGGGTGACACTAGAACAGATTGCCAGAGGGTAGTGGATGTCCTGTCCCTGGAAGTGTTCAAGGTCAGGTTGGATGGGGCTCTAAGCAACTCAATCTATTTAAAGAAGTCCCTGCTCATTGCTGGGGGGTGAAGTATTGGGAGTGGGTGGGTCTAAATGACCTTTAAAGGTCCATTCCAACCCAAACTATTCTATGATATATATTTTTAAATAATCAAAGGCTATTTATGAAGTCATACTTCTACATGATCTCTCATAATCTATTGAAGCACACTTGTGATTGATTGCTAACAAGAATACAGTATAGAATCATAGAATTTTAAGGCTGGAAATGACCCCTAAGATCATCTGGTCCAACCATTAGCCCACTGAGCTGTACCCCCGCCCGCATTTCATTAGTAAAGAGAGCAGAATAGTTAAGGAAGGCCAGAGTCTCAACATGGACAGGTAAAACTGAGAGCAGTCCTTTGTAAAAGGGAAACAGCAACAAGAAGTTAAAAAAAATTAAAAAATCAACATGCAATTGTTTCCACAAAAAAATTATGTACAGATAATATTAGAAATGGGTTAGGTAAGCATTACATTAATCAAAAGGTAGGGGAAAAGTGTGTTTAGCAGCTAAAATAGTTTAAAAGCAACAGTGAACAAAATGATGAAAAAATGTGTTAAGTAATTTGGACATTAATTACAAAATAGCTCTGACAAATTTTAAAGTTTGTAAAACAGAAAAAATCTAGAAAAACGTTTAGACTAAATAAAAGGAGATTAATATCAGAATAATCCAATTTTTTTCCTTTGAAATAATCACATATGTATTTTGTTGCAAATTATTTTTTCTTCAGTAGAAGATTTGACTTGCTAAAAGCTGAGCACATTACGGTAGCCTACTTGGCTTTAACCTGAAGCTCAAATAGGGAACTTAAAAAAATACTAAGAAAAGTTCTCCGAGTAAAGTAAATGATTAAAAATAATAAATGAAGTCAAACAAATGAGCATAAAAATATACATACAAAGCATCTTTGTTTTTAAACAGTATACAGTAATTTCTTATAACTATAGAAAAAACTAATCTTCTTCAGAAGCACTTACAATATGTGGAAAAACAATATACATACAGTCCCCAGTGTGAAAGAAGACTCTAGGATCCATGTATCAGTGGTCATCATATCAACGCTTATCACAGAAATATTGTAAACATTTATCGAAATTGGGACCTCAGTCATCTTTGGTATAAGACTCACAGGGAATCTCTGGTGACATATTTAATATCCAACTTAAAAGAGGGAAAACAAACTGTTTAAACATTTTGCATTTAAAGTATGCATCACATAAAAACACAGTATACATATATGACCATAATTTAGAGTGGTTCTTTTCTTTTGTTCCTGTCCTATAAATATCAAATCTTAATTGTTCTGTCCAAAGATCCACTTCTGGAAGGGGTCTGATGGATTACAGGATGCCAAACTCGGATGCTCTCCATTTCCTGTAAGGCACATATGCAGTGCTGCATTGTACAGAGTTTGATCCTAAAGTGGGTAAACAAGGAAGAAAATAAACCAAAACCAAAAACCAACATGAACAACAAGCATGCTATTTCCCTGCACTCATCATTTTCCCCAAGTTGTTAAAAAAAGAGTAAGGACATACAGGTAGTTGGTGGGAAGTGGGGCTGGATAGGGGTTAGTAAACAAGTATAAGTAGTATGCAAGTGCCAACACTTTTTGTTAAGAAATTTTTTAAAATATTTTGCAAGATACAGAACATTTGGACTGACTTCCAGGTGGATGCTCAGACATACAGACTACAGGATATCAACTGGTTTTATGTGATATTTCTACTTTACATTTTAAAAAGTCTGGTAACTGAAAAGCTGAAAGTATCTACATTTTCCTCCCAGAATTAAACTTACTCCTTTTTTACTTCAGTTTTCTTTCACTGAGATTTTCTCTTCTACTGGAATTCAAAAAGTTAACTCATATGAAAGATCACTGCTTACATACCAATTCACTGCACAGACTAAATACCTTTTGATGCAGCCATTGCTCTTCTCCAGTGGCAAAGGTTTTATGGCCTTTGTAGTTACATGCACGAAGCTGCACAGGTCCTTTGGAAGCATACAGACAAAGCTCCTTCCGAATATTGTGGCGAATTTCATGATGAGCAGAATATTCAAAGTACTATTTAAATAATGACAAACAATCGGTGTACAACTCTGAAAACAAGTTTCTCTCTTCCATTCCATTTTATCTCAAGAATGAGAAGGTAGGTAGCATGTAAAATTTCAGCCTACACTGCTAATGTCTAGCAAAGAATAAAATGCAACTGAAAATACAGTATTGATATGAGGAGGGTGAAGTAAGCAAATATGCACATCTCTTGAGCATTATCAGCATAACCCATGTTACAATCCTCTGACAGCTGGCATTTAAAAGCATTCAGACTGTTATTTCTTGGCAGGAGGAAAACTAAAAAGCACAACACTTGGAAGCACAGAGTTTTAGTACAGTCCAAGATGACTCAAAGAGAGATGACAAGAGAAGCATATAGCAGATCTGTTAACACAATCTCTAGGTAGAGTGTACCTGCATTAGTGACTGTAACAATACAAAAAGCCTAACAGAGCAGTAATCCACCAGAAATTAAAATAAACCAAATAGCATAAGAGTGAACATAACAGAATAATTGTTAATCTAGTCAGTATTTCAGCTCTTATAAAAAAATGGAAAGCATCAAATAGCTCAGATCACGTTTGAGTTTTTGCAGTGCCAGAAATGAATGACTTTGAAGATTTTATTTAAAAAAGAAAAAAAATTACAACTATATTCTATCAAAAATGTTTAAACCTTTGTCAATCGTTAGTTAATAAGGATCTACAGTTAATAAACTTTATTCCCCAAATCACTCCTCAAGGCAACAGCAAAGTATTTATTTCTGGGCAGTGTCTGTGATCTTGCTTTTGTTAGCATTACAGCAACGCCTGAAGGATTCAGTATCTGACAAATATCACAAGTCGTACTGTAGAAGAAACAGAGCGCCACTGCTGCCTCCAAGAGCTATGCATCAAAGAGCTCTTCTTGCACAAATTCAACCATATTATTCACTTGCATTAGCCAGTATAGGATAAACCACTTTGACCTCACACTA
Source organism: Heliornis fulica (assembly GCA_013399135.1). Lineage (NCBI taxonomy): Eukaryota > Metazoa > Chordata > Aves > Gruiformes > Heliornithidae > Heliornis > Heliornis fulica. The sequence goes on along the minus strand of VXBZ01012753.1, from coordinate 57,823 downwards.
TGAGACTGCAAGCATGATAGGAAGATGGCTCAGGCCTGGCCACTTAGTCTCCCACTGGCCGGATTCCCACCAGCATCTTCCTTGATAGTGCGAGTCCTAGTGGCAGAGAGAGAAGCAACAGGAGGAAGCATAAGGAAAGGAAGAATTAAGAAAGGATAGAATGAAAAGGTTCTATACAGAAAGGAGAGATCAAGTTAAGCAGTGTTAAATGTGTAAGCTGAACACAAAAATGTTAGAAGTGGAAAACAATACGGAGAGCAGGATGAAATTTTCCTTGAACAGTATATATATATATATATATATATATGAATTAACTCTTAAAAAGAGAGAGAGAGAGAGAGAGAGGGAAAATCCATACTAAAAACGAGTCATTTTTTTCTAAAATAAGTGAAAATCTTTAATATGGTGAAGTTACAGCTGAACAGATTGTTAAAAAATGATATATTTTACCTGATTTCCTCCAAGTCCATGACAGGAATACATAATTAATGGTTTGCTCCCCAGATTATTTTCACCAACATCCAGACACATGTGGTTACCTACATTTTTTAACTAAAAGAAAGGGTGTTATCAGAAAAAAAAACACTAACAAACCATCAGAGAGAAGGTCAAAATTTTAACTGTCTCACTAGCATATAAAACTAACCTTTGGCTTAACAACTACAGCTGTCAGTTCATTTTTACATTCTCCTATCCTCAAATCTTAAAATCCTAAAAACAAAAGTCTATTGACTGTGTTATGGTTGTCTACAGCCACAAACTGTGAATTATTAGGCTAGAGTTATACAATGTTACTGTTATTCAAATTACAGTTTGAACAGATACACACAAAATACTAAAAAAATGGAGGAAGGAGAAGTGCTATACTTTCAAATTCCCCTCAAGGTACGAATTACTAGTGGTTTAATATTTTGTTGGATTTAGCAAGCAATGTCTAAAAAGTTATTTGGCAGACAATGCAATGGTCTTGAAAAAAATTATATGTTACTATAAACACCCATAATCCTCATCATAAACCTAATTCTGAGAAACAAATAGCTGTCCAGTTTTCCTCCTTAAGATGAACTAAAAATTCTCTCAGACATCTTCACTATATAGTGGTAAATTGACCTTGATAATTTAGAAAATCTCTCACCACTGGTTAAGCAATTCTGTGTCATTTTAACTGTTAGTGATGGAAAGAACATTGCTTATCTTAGCAGATTGCAAGAACCCATTAGGAAAAGCTACCGTTAGCTATTAAGAAGCCTTGCTTAAATTTCATATCACCATTGACAAAGCTATAAAATATTTTAGTGTCATGGTGTACAGAAGAGATTCTTTGTCCTGAGCAGTGACAGAAGAGCCTACAGCAATTAATGACACCTGAAATGTAAATGCTATTGCTAATGTAGCCCAAAAATTAGTAAACTTTATGGATTATGGAAGAGTATCGAAAATAACTTAACTTACATATCCAAAAAACAAAGGATTCAGGTCTGGCACATATACTTCTGGATAAACATTACTGAGATACCAGGTAAAATTCTTACACTGCAGATGCTTCTTTAATTCAAGTCTTTTTGAGATGTCTCCAAATGTTTTCTGTTCGGGGATGGTGAGGGAAGAAGAATGGAAGAGAAATATACTAATGTTACTAATGTTAATTTTGTACCTGTAAATCTATTATATTCTGTATCATAGTATTAAAGAAATTTTAAGCTTCATTTGTTAATTTTTTTATATACTGTACAATTATGGTTACTGCTGTTTGTTCACACCACTCACATCTTGCCTACAGCATTTCAAAGCACATACATGAAAAATTCACTGCAACGTGAAAAGAACAGAAATACCCTTAGTCCCAAGAGAGTTTTAACACAGTGCCATGAAGTGGGAAAGTACAAAAACCATCATACTAATGACAGCTATAAAAGTTAACTAATCTCACTAAAAAGTGTGAGCCAAAATAATGAACTAGATTAATTACATAATTAGTATATTAGTGCAGTGAAGAATCTCCCAGAAAAAAATTCAGTTGTCTAGCTGCTAAACATTTCTACGCATTCTAATGTATTTAGTGATACAATATTCATAAAAAATTATCATGCAAAGGGAAAAGAAAAAGCTTCTCTAAGAGAACTCTAGATTGTTGCTGATGAAAGACCTAACTAGCAGGAAATTTAAAAAACAAATAAACCAACACCCAAAACCCCTGAATTCAACCTTTTTTAAACATATAGAAATAGGATGGTTCTCTATCACTGAATAAACTTATTCTGCTGCCGAAGAACAACATAACCTGCCTTTAAAGTAAAAATACTAAGAAACTTCAGACTAACGAGACTGTATTTCTCATTCCAAGTTAGTTTGTGTTTTCTCTGCTCAGTAGCTTTTCTCATGTTCTTCTGGTAGTTCCAAGTATCTGTTCAATACAAACAACCCAGGATTTTATAGTACATATTAAAAAAACTCTGACCACTTAAAATAACCCACCACACAGAACAACACTTATCACCACACACTTAAGTTGTTGACCTTTGTTGGGGCTACATTAAGAAAACTGAGCTCTGCCTTTTCACTAAAATATCTAGGATCCTTTCCATACTTGTCAATAAATAACTTTTGCTCACCAAAACTTTCAACGCAGCAAGTGTGATTTCTAATACCACCACCACCACCTACTTGTTTCACAATTTTTGCTGCCTCCGTGTTTCTTCGGTAAAATATTTCTTTATATTCATCCATCCAGACTTCTGCAAGGCGGACTTGATTACGTGTGATCACTTGAGTACCTTTGGGGAAAGTATGGGGACTCTTGCTGCGAAAGACATGGCCAACAACAGAGCAAGGCATGATCTCCAACTGTCCACCACATTGCCATACCTAATAATAACATTTTTTGTGTAAGTGCACTGCAATTACAGATAAGGGGGTGGAAAAAAAAAATCAGCAATGTTATTGTTCACCAGAAAAACCCCACACCACTGGCCAGAGTGCGTATATCAGGCATACCGTAAGTGAATTTCCTAGTCAGGTAAATCCTGGAAATATACATTTCAGCTATCAACCCTAAACTCTTTAAAAAAACCCAAACAACCAAACAAACAAAACAAAACAAAAAAAAAACCCCAAAACAAACCAGTTTACTGAGTAGGTTTTCAGTTTATCTCATAGATCATTATTAACTCATTTGCCATGTTTTAGTCAGCTGATTCATCAGAAAAGTCAGAATCTTCTATTAATTTGTCCTCACAAACCCTGTACACTGTCAGTATAGAGACCACTGCTAATTAAGTAGCTAAACTTACTCTGAAAGACATTTCTATATTTTCACCACCCCATATTTCCATTTCTTCATCATAGCTTCCAATATGTTCAAAGTAGTCTTTTGATATTGAAAACAGACCTCCAGCAAAAGTAGGTGTTCTGAAAAAAGAGAAATTTACTGAGGAAGAAAATGTTCAAATAGGGAACTTTTTAAAAAACATAGATGTAAAACCACAATACATCTGTTCTAGGAAGCTTCCATGCATTTCTCAGAGCTTCCCTACATTAGGCCATTTTCCTGGCATAGATCAAGCAGTTAAATCTGCCATATATAGTCTCATTTGACAGTTCTATTGTCATCTGTTAACAACTGGTTTAGACTAATGACTGTTGGTATAAAAGGCAGCATCCAGAAAAATAATATTTTCCCCATATGGAGAATATCAAGCAAAAGTTATTACTCCTCCAGAGCAGTAACCTGTCTAAGGCCAAAGCACGTCTAATTATCATCAAATGCACCACTGTAAAAGTCTAGTATTTTGGTACTCTTGTTTTCAGCCTTTCAAGGAACCAGAACCTGTGTTACCATCTCTGAAAAGAACAGTTTACAATCCTCCTCCCTCCCTTCTGACGAAAATATATATAGAGAAACTGCTTATTATGTTACTACTATATGCAGAAAAAAGGTAATACAAAGCTATTACTGCCTTAGGAAGGCTATATTTTTATTAAAGCTTTAAAATGTATAATGTGGTTTTAAAGAAAATATTATAAAAAAAAATCTTCAGATGCTTAGGTCATACTCATCTGAAGAAGAGCTCATTTACAAACTGCCGTTCATAACAAAACCCCCATAAGAACTGGAGGACTTAAAACATTCAAATTATGTTTACCTAATCGGATAGGTTTCATCTTTTCTTCTTTTATTTTCATGTTTAGGAACAGACTCCCATCCAAATGACAAGCTCCAATCAAAATTTCCTCTGTTGTGGCTACGCACATAAGGAGATGGCTTACTGAATTCAAAAGTATTGAGATCTATAGAAGCAATATCAGGGCTTACAACAGCAACAGGGTTCTCAGCTATTCTTGCCAATAATGGCTCTAACCAGCCATAAAAGCATTCACCTATGAAGAAAATGGGGACAAGCATTGAATTTTTACTTTGCTATAAAGTTATACAAGCGGAATATTTTAACATGCCCATAAGTAAGCCAATATGCAGTGCTTTTAAATAGCACTGCTAATTACACTTCCAATCATATAAAGCAGCAATAGAAAAGAGGATACACTGCTAATGTTCATAATTCATAAAAAACCTTCAATGTTGTACCAAAGAAAACAATGTTATATACCAGATCTGGCACAATTAACAGTTTACACTTACAGTGAGCATCCAGAAAGGTAAGGGTCTCTCCTGTTGCTACTGACGCTCCCAACAACCGTGCAGTGATGAGACCTTTTCTTTCCTTTTGTCGGACTACTTTAACTATTTGAAATTGTTTCACATATTCATCTAGTTTATCATGCAAGTATTCTAGAAAGAGAAATCATTTTCAGGGTATCCAGTGTATAAACATGCCACTGTGAAAAAATTTACATTACTAAACAAACAGGATCAATTATTCACACTAATACCAGGAACAACCTCAACATCAAACACATGAACAATTCCTGACTGTTGGTAATGTTTTGGGCACTGAGTTTTCTTGGGAGGTGTGTCAGAAGATGTGACTGGCAGAGAACAGGGGATGGAACACTAAATATACTCTAAAAAAGAAAGAACATGGGCTAGCACACCTCTTCTGCAGTATTAACAGTTTGAATATCAATTCAAAATCCATTTTTAGTACAAACAGATCATGTGCCTACTTAATTTATCTGCTGAATATGCATTTTATTCCTTAAGAACAGCACATTCAACAGTTTTCAAAGCCTGATACTTAAAACAGCAACAGAAAATAGATAAAATAAGTCTTTAAATGTGCAAAATTTTCAAACCCCACTTCACCCATTAAACTTCTCACACCATCTTCCCTCTTCCACCTATCCTTAGTATTAAACTGTACTACTGAATATACTTCACATCCAAGTGTGTCAGCATACTAAATACAGACTTGAAAACAGTGCAAATACGTTAATATAAGAATGTATGTATAGACATGTTCATCTACAGTTGAGCATATTAAGTTTTTTGAACTTGCAATTTTGATCAGACACAGCATGCATTCAATTTTTTGGGGCAGTCAGTTTGAGTATCAAAGATAGTTTTCCATTAAATAATTTTACTTTCTAGGAAATAAATTTCCTTCATATTAATGATGTTAATTTGCATATAGACAATCGCTATGATAGCATGCAAATTGCTACAAGCATTGGCCAACTGATCCTTGGATACTTTGTTCTAAAAACTGTAATTGGTTTGAAGCACAAATTACAGAGCTACTTGTCGTGCAACTGGTTATGCAGTTTAAGCAGCAGTAGAATTAGAATGATCAGAAATGGGGTTTAAAAACCTTATACAGCACAAAAAATTTCCTAACTGACTACCTTATGAAAAAAGATGGGGAAAAAATACTTTAAAGAAGGAGAAATGAACAAAACCATTCAGAATACCACCATTAATGGTGGTAAAGAGATATCCTCTTTTAAATGGTTAATCTGCTATCCAAACAGAAATATATATATATGAATAAATAAATGAAATCACGAGAAAATACCATACTTCTTACCATCTGCACTGGCATCATCCACCAAAATAATCTCCTTTAGCAGTATGGAAGGAGATGTATACATCACGCTGTGAACAGTTCTGAGCAGGGTGGACCAGGCTTCATTATGAAAAACTATTACAATACTTGTGGTTGGCAATGGTGGGCAACGTTTAAACTTCTGCTCAATACACCTACAGATTAGAAAGTGTCAATTGTTACACCATGGACAGAAAAATTCTTAAACCCTATTTTTTCTAGTACAAAGCTATAGAAGTACAGATATTAAATATTTCAGCTTCTCTACTTTCTATCCTAGTTTTGGAGTGCAAAGGCAGGTGCTGCAACTTGGGAAGCTGTATAAAATATCCTTTTAAAAATACAATGAATAAGCATTCCACTTGATCAACTCAGTTTTGCTTCTCCCTCACAAACATTTGAATATATTTCAAATAGCACCCAGGTCTTCTTCAGGGAAAAAAAAAAAAGTTCTTCTATTGAGAGCAATAGATACCGAGCTGCAAAGTCAATCTAAGTCACCATTACTGGTGAAATATAGATATACAAAAAAAGAATATTTATTACAAGAATGCAGAGTTAGCAAGGAAATATACAATAGCTATAACTTGGAACTTCAAATTTTTGTATAAATATCTTGTAATCCTTAGGGCAGCATATCCCACCCAAGGGAAAGAGTTTTAAACCATAGTTTTTCAAGATCAATGTATTCTGATCAGACAACACTTCTGTATTCACAAACTTTCTATAAGCTGCACACTTACTGATTATTGCTTGCCAAATTTAGATGCCAGAAGTTTCATCATCATAATTATCACAGCTATTGCCTCACAAAATACACCTGCAAGAACTCACAGGTTACATTCTAGCAAAGGTTATTGTGAGCTGTACCTCACACAATTGATATTCATATTACCATCCGCAGTTCCATAAGGTATGTTACTTCTGACATGCATAGCTGAGAACTTATAATCTGACACCGAGACTGCTCACAACTAAAAACCATCCTACCCAAGTCCTACTGTCTTCATGAATAAAATTTCTCAATACTACAAGATTGATGAGATGTTCCATTGCCTTCGTCAACAGTTTATCCTCCTAGTTTATTAAGTTACACTGGTGGTTTTAGCATTGAATAAAAAAAAAACCACCAACAACAACAAAAAAACCCCCACATAATCCCAAACATACAACAAAACAAACGAACAAAAAACCCCTTCAAAATCCCCATAAAAACAAAAACAACCAACCCAGAAACAGGGGAGAATGGTGTTTAAATTGGAAAAAAAACTTTAAACCACATTTTAAGGTTTGGTTTTTTCTGTTTTTTAAGTAAAACTTAGCAGGCTTCCAGGAAGTCACTCAGAAATTACAGTATAAAGGAAAAACCAGAAAAACATACTTAGATATGGTTAGTTTGAATTAAAAACCATGAAGGAAGTGAGCATTTCTAAACATTCTTGGTGTTGGCACTGTGGATGATTATGTACAGTCAATCATTGTGTATATCTAGAAGACTGGTCTAAACTATCACCTAATCCTGAACTCAAATCACTTAGTTGTCTGCATTTCTGATAAGCGTTTCAAATATCACCATATACACATATTCAACATACTCAGGTGGTCGAGTGTCTGGTCCAAGATCTCGGTGTAAAGAAATCCTATCACTTGCAAATGCATTAAAACAGTGTTTTTCTTCTCCATGCTGTTTTTCTTTTTGTTCTTCTGAATTTAAGTTGATGGTTTTAAACGCTTTACCAGAAGCCCCAGGAGCATTAGGATCTTGAAGGGGTCGCTCTAGAAAGGGCTTTAGTTCCACAGCAGTATAGTGTCCTGGCAAACAGTGTCTCTCTCCAGGAATCTTAGTTGGCCTAACAGGTGCTTTTATCTGCATTTTTGGCTTTGCACCTTGGATATTGTTCATAGCATTTAACACAAGTCCTAATACGTGACTTTTCTTTCCAATAACTGGCTCAATCCCTGCTTCATCTTTAAAATCTTGAACACCAACTTCTCTTTGTAATAAAAATAGAAATACCAAAAAGACTAACACAATAATGCTAAACTTCCAAATTTTACAGTGAAAAAATAATTTCTTGAATAGTTTAGGTGTTTTTTTCAAAGCCATTCTAGTTTTAAAAATTTATCACAAAAGTTTCTGTGAATGATGGTCTTCAAATAGGTCACAGCATTTCTCGAAATTGTACCACCTGTAAATTAAAGCAGAAAGTATATGTTTAGACACCTAGTATAACTGACAATGTACACCCACATGAAATTAATTGACAGGAACTGATTCACAACTTGCAACAGTCCAACATGGTGTGTCCATCACGTAAAGACAGGTCAAACTATAGCCAAGATGCACTTTCTCTGTTCTTTTGCATGGCTTTTTGTTGTGTAGTTTGCTACAAATTTTTTTTTTGTTTTTTTTTCCTTTTTTTTTAATACACTTCAAATAAAAGAACTAGAAAGCAGACATATCACTAAGATTAAAACACTATTTATACACCAGTGTCACCACTTAGCATTAAATTTTCTTTCAAATCTTGAAAATTACTTTATTTAAAAATAGAAGAAAGTGTTAAGTCTTCTAGAAGCAGAGAATTTTAGGCCAATAATGAAAGAGAAGGAAACCAAAAGTAATCAACACAAGTAATTTCAAGCCTCATGTAAGATTTCCACATAAAAAGTGAACTATAAAGACAGGAAGGTCTTCTCAATTTATTTCAATAATTTGGAAATTTCCAACACAAAAAAAACCACTTTCAAAATTGGACTTAAGTAATCAGAGTTCCAAGTGCAAAATCACTTTTTTTTATCTGGTATACATCTTCAATGCAGATTCAAAACAGGTTATTTGGAGGAGGTTAATTTAGCCTAAGGATCAAGTAATCATTCTGTGTATGCTTACGTTCACTCGTACTGCGTTTTCTGGTATGTGCAAGCTTAACAGGAGAACACATTAAAGAGCTCACGTCTTTACAGAACTCTGCCACTATCTTCCTCACAGAAAAGCAACTATTCAGTGACTTTCAAAGATGGGTAACTATGAAAAACATTAGAGGACTACTAGAACCCAAGCAATCTGAACTAAATTCTTTCTGCCAAATTGCTATTTTAAAAGGAAGAAAATAGAAACCATCATTAATTAAAAATGCAGCTCTATTTTTCTGTAAGTTACATGTATGTGAACTGAGAAAAGAAATAAGCAGCATCTAGATAAAGCTACTTTTCTATTGCATCCTCGGAAATACAAATAGATTCTGCACTTCTTAATTGGAATAACATATACTAAGTTTTTGCAGGGTGAGTTAAGCACCTGGACTTGTTCACATTATTATTATTTCAAAGCTTACATCAGCACTTTTTTTTATTTTTTAATAAACCCATACATTAAACCCACAACAGTTTTACCACAGAGCTGTTGTTAAAAGAATGCAGGAGAGAAGCTTGTTATACCATTACCATACAGTTACTTAACGGTACCAAAAGCATTCTTCATGAGACTCACAAAATTTCCAAGAAAACCCATTAAAAAAGTCTCACCCACTTCCGCCTCACATATTAATTTCCCAGACTCCTGCTCTCTACATGGGCTGAAGCTTACTTCAGGGGAGATCTAACTTCTCTGGCACAGGGTCCTGCACAGGTTGCTGTGTGGATTTCTGCTCTAGCATAGTCCCCATGGGCTGAAGAGAAATAGATTCTTCCCTGTGGCCTCCTCCATGGGCTGCCATGGGACAACCTGTTTCACAGTAGTCTTCTCCACAGGCTGCAGGGGAATATCTGTTCAGGCGTCTGACATAGTCTCTCCTTCTTCACTGACCTTGGTGTCTGCAGGTCAGCATGTTTTTCTCATGCCTCTTTCTCACAACTGTTTCGTAGCATTTTTTTACCCTTTCCTAATTATCATAGAGGCAGCACCTGCAACACTGGGTGGCTTAGCTTTGGCCAACAGCAGGTCGATTTTAGAGCTGGCTGGAAACAGCGGTGTCCAGCATGGGCAGGCATGGGGGGAGGTGTGCAGAACAGACCCATATCTTTTCAAGACCACCCTTGCAGTCATTCTCTCTTCCCACCCATGCCATGTAAATGCAATATCCAGTGAAAACACTATACAGAGAGGCACCCAGCCAGAAGGACGTAACTTGTAGAAGTACCACTGCCAAATCCGCAAGGGCTCTGCCATAGTGTACAGTCTCTGCAACCCGTCAACGAGAGATATTTTTGCAAATCCATAAGAAAGAAAATAATACAACTGCTTTTCAAAGCACCATACACAAGCATGTATAACATTAGTAAATCTTAAGACTTGGGAATCAATAAGAAATATAAATATATCTTCCTTAAATCTAAAAAAGGAAAAAAAAAGTACCTCAAATACTTTTTAAAAATATATTTAAACTTTTAATAAAGATATATACTTTTTAATAAATATATACTTGTATTTCATATAAAAATATAATACTTAATATAAGAGAGGTCTGGCAACTATCTCACAAGCAGTCATTACACATAGTGAATCAGTCAGACACCTGGAGAGAGGGGCATTAACATTGGTAAGCTGGTTGGTTTGTTTCCAAACATTATTGGCCTCAAATTTCTCTTATATCGTTAAACAAGCAACAATGTTCTCCAGGTTCATCTTCGTAAAAAGTGTCCATGTGAGAAGAAAGTTTAAGCATTAATGAACATGTTGGTATAAGAATGAAGATGTAAGATAGTGTAATGAAAAGACAGGTTAAATTTAATGATACATAGCAACACTGATTGTTTTACTCTGAAATTATGCTTAAATATGATAATTTAATCAGCATGTGAGTCAAATATTTACAAATGGCTCTTTGTTTTAATGATCTGGCATAATACTACTCAGGGCAGAAAAACTACATAGTATGGCTATGTATGTTATCTGGCTGAGTACAACAGAAATCTTTTAACTAATTTAACAATTACTTTAGAAAGTTAAAGTTGCATTTGTTAGATTTCCATTGTCCATCTCCAGCATTTCAATTAACACAGCAGTATTTACTTAGGATAAGCTCACTAGGTCATACTTCCTTTTCGTGTTTACAACAAGGAGAAATGGACTAGAAAATCCTAAAGATTTCTTCCATAGATTTTTAGCACATACTTCAGACTTTTGCTGCTGCTGGCTTCAATGCTGACAGACTAACCTCTTCTTCACAAGAGACCAAAAGTACATATATACATTTTACCAAAACAGTAAACTAGTTATTTTTATTTGGGTTTATTTCCTACACAAACTGAGCATATACAAGTCCTCAGAATACACATGGTCAACTAACACAGTAGTCATGTTATCTGTAAATCAAAATAATCAAAATCTAAAATTAATCCAGAATATTTCTTGCACTACCGGTGTTTTGTATACATCTGTCTTCTGACAAAAAAGTCGTTAAAGACTATACTAAGCAGACCTAATGAACAACCAAGAACATAAAACCAAAATCCTCTAGCATTTTGTTCCCTATATAACTATATTCACTTTTATCTTCACACCCTTTGATCTCTCTGTGACAATGTATTTCCTTGTACTGGATACATGTGTCTTGGCTGCTTGGGTCTAACTACATCAGGCAGATGTAACACACAGGTGAAATTCATCTGTCCCTAGAGCTGAAAAGACAACTCACCTGCCTGAAGCGGGCGGTGCAAGCACAGCAAGATCTGGATCCGCAGATGCCAGCAGTGTGCATGAATCAAGTACAGCCTTGGGGTAGTATTCTCAACAAGAAGTGAAGTGGACAAACATGGGCTGGCTTGCTACAAATACACAGCAAAATCTTTGATATAGAGAAATGCTGAGTACAGTTTTATTGACAAAATATCTTATAGAGATATTGCTTACAAAAAGAGAAAAGCTGTTTGTCACACAGAAGAGTGGCGTTTTCCAGGACACAGACTATGTTGTCCAAAGAACTTTTGTATCTTCCTTAGGTATTTTACCAGAATAATTTTGTAGTCAGAAATACAATCATTCCCCACAAATGCCTCACACATCCCTATGGCACTGCAGTGTCAGTAACCACAGACCAAGCTACTGTTCCATCCTCCAGGAAATGCTAAAGAAATATGTGGCATAATTAAATTCCCTGAGGTGACTGCTTAGAAAGCATTTAGTCTTCAGCATTTAGTTTCTATTCATGACTGCTATTTCCACTAACAGTCTGGACTCTTACAGTGCTTTAAAATAACTAAACATCAGAAGTTGGATTTTAGGCCTTTCAAAAAAACAAAAAAAAAACAAAACAGAAAAAAAAAACCCCAAACAAACAAACAAAAAAAAAAAACCCAGAAAGCTAATATGTACTATTAAAGTCTTAAAAGTGCCAAAAAGCAGCTGCCACACAACTTCAAACCACATCACATGGGTAGTGTGTGAATTCAATACAGAGTCTATGTTACATTTACCACCCACTAACTGTGATGTCAGACTGTGCAAAAATTCTGGCTTACAATAAAGCCTTGCTACAGTAGCCAACATGTAGACTTTTGTTAGCTTGGTCTGAACAGCACTGTAGACAATTATTTTTTTAAAAAAACTCTAGAATGTCAGACTAACTAAAGTTATCAAAAAATTTTTCGGACCATGCCAGTAGGGGAAATTTCTTGGGGTTAGTGTCAACAATATACTTGACCTTATTTTTAAAAAGAAAACTGTTTTAAAATGTACTTTTTTCTCTGAATGATAAATAGAGTTTTAATATTTCCTGAGAATGTTGCTTATGGAGTATAAAAATACTAAATAGTATTAAATGCCAAAAAAAATTTAAAATATAAAAAACAAAAAAAAATTACCTTAAGAATTGTTCCAATGGCAAGTATTTAACTACACAGCTTTGCTTCATCTTTAGTCTAATTTATTCTCTAACTCCAGAATCAGTCTCATTAAAAAGCTTGCCTATTTTTTCTTACTATGTAAGTATACAATCCCTTCACGAATAGAAACACTGAAAAAATTCTTTATGCAAAAAGTAAGATTCACGATCAACTGTTCTGACCAACTTAGCAGAGGTCTGCCAAAAAGGTACACGATTACATACATTGAGGTACTGTACCTGTAAGGAGTGCTACTTTGAGCACTGCTATTACTGAACACAAAATTACAGATAGGGCTTTTTGTTTTCTTTGCCTGAATGCCAATGTAGATGCAACTAAAACATTAGCTACTGAAAAAGTAATTTTGGTAAGTGACATTCTAGTCTTCTACCACTATGAAAATTGAGGCATTTTCTAACAGGAAATAAAAAAAAAATAACAAAAATTATTAAACAAAACCATTTCCACTTCAGCATCCCAGCAGAACATCTATTTGCTACGTCTTGTGACAGACTAAATGAACTTTTCATACAGATTTAGCTGAATATAGAGTACAAAGGCTTTCCACACAAAGAGGAACACTAAAAAGCAATTCTGAACTTGGGGAAAATGAACACATTGGTTAAGTTTACCAATCTACCATGTTAGCATTTGGCTTAAATAAAGGAATAAATCATAAAATGATCTACAGGGAAGTTAAAGAGTGAGACTATGTGAAAAGTAGAGACAAAATCAGCTGGTCATTTTACATCTCTACACTTGAAACAAAAGATAGTTGCCTAGCTCTTCCGCTACGCATTCCTACTAAGTACCCTCCTGGACAGGGAGCACATACCTAAAGAAACAGTTTCACAAACCACAGATACTGTTCCTCTGGGTACATTCTTTGAAGTTCAGCCAGTGGAAATGTGGTTCTAAAGTTGTAAAGGGACTACTGATCACATTCGCTTCCTGAGACCTAGTTTTAGAAACAAGTAGCCCAGAACTTCTGGATGGAATAAAACCTTGTAAACTCACCGAATCAGCTGTTTATTTGAGATTTAATAAATAAATAAATAGATACAGAACAAACTACCAAGTCTCCTTCTATGTATTCTAATGAAAGTGCTTCCAGAAACGCTTTCAAAATGAACACTACTAATGTTTTTCTACAGCAAAGCACTGTGCATGGCAGGTTGAGATAAACAGTTCTCTGCTACAACAGAACATAACCATATATAACAACAAATATTTATGGCTTATTGTTACAGTCTTGGGACAATAAACATACGCTGGACTAAAATTTAAATTTCATTCATCTCTCCCACTTCCTTTTTTTTCTTGGACAGATCTCTGTTAAAATAATTTCTTACAGTCCCTAAAACTTCCATGAAGACAAGTGAGCACCACAGCGGCTGTAAAGTGCTGCTTTAACTTAGAAAGATTTGTGTCTGATTTGCAGTTAAACACCAGAATATAATCTCTGGATCATAACCAAAGAAATTTCTTTGTTTGTTTTCTGATTGTAGTAACGTTTGTAAGATAACAAAAGTATCTGAGTATTAAGCGCAGGGCTATGAAATCACAGGCCTTAAACTTTTATGTGGTTTAAATGATGGTGTAATGCAAAGCAAGTCTCCTTACCAATTTTTCATGATTTTCTGAGGTTTATTGGATCACTGCTAAATTTATTTTTGACAGAATCTCCAAAAGATGTCTTTGCTTTCCTCCTCTCCCCACTTGACTGGCTCTTTTCCAGCTACATCTCACTGCTGCATAATCTTACCTAACAACAAATAGTCACCTGAGCATAGAATTTAATTACTAAATCACTTCCAGTACATTTGTGACATGATTTCTCTGTTTATATGCAGAACTATTTCCTATAGCAAGTGAAAAGCAAAAAGGAACATGTCAAAGCGAGACAGTTTGTCACCTAGAACCACAAACTTTCCCAAAGTATCACAGAAAGGACAACTCTATCTTGCTCATATATTTTGAGAGAGGTTGAGACATCCAGGCTGCCACTGGTACTGCCCTTCCTATAAAAAGGAGGAAGTTAAATGGCAGTAGCAGTTACAAGGAGGAGGAAAACTGATCTTCTGCTCCTTACCACAGTGCAACAAAAATAGTAATTTGGACTCTCTGTAACTAATTTAAATTTCACTTTGTTATGTTATTGAGAAACCTGGAGATGATAGTAGCAAATGCCAAACTGACCAAGCACAGAGCAAGCCTAGCTGAAAAAAGAATCCAATTTGGTTGTCCTGTCCTAGACTTTAATTCTGTCACTTGGCTCAGTGGTATGGCACAATCTTTAGTGAAAAATTAATACTTCAATGCAATTTATCATGTTTTTCAATGGAAGATGAATGCATAAGTTCCTATTTCCAGTGAGGTATTTTTTTTATTTAACCAATAAAGACATTTATTAATAGGCACTTTTTTAGACAAGTAAATTTTACAAAAAGTTTAAAAAAACTCCCACCACCCACACCCAAAAAAACCCAAAACCCAAACCCAACACACCCCATGAAACTAAGGTGATCTATGTCACAATTCGTTTTTGTCAGTTCTCCAGAACCAAGAAAATATTTGAGAGTGCTATCACCTGCTGTGTAGAAGTAAGACTAAGAGAGAAGAGACAGTCTAGAAACTCAAAAGCACTTCCCATATGGGGTGAACTATACCAGAGGAAGGTGGTAACGTACACGGAGACCACCACCCTGCTGTTACCGAATCGTTGTGGGGCTGCGGACAAATACTTGGGAGGGATCAGTACGTGGCAAGAGACACCTCCCTCAGTCAACACTTTTGGTTTGGACAGTGCATCCGGCTGGTGGCCGGCGCCTCCCGGAGACCCGTTTGCCCAGCTGCCAGGCAGCAGCGCCCTTCTCCGCAGACCTCACCCCGTTTCCCGTTTTCCCGGAACGGGGCATGCCGGGCCGGGCTGCCCGCGGCCCCTTGAAGGCCCCTGGCGCTGGCTACGCCGACGGGATTTGCGGGGACGGTGCGTGAGGGGTATGCGCACGGGAGCGCGCATGGCCAAGGGGCGCCGGGGGGCTGTGTAATCCCGCGGGCGGGCCCCAGCCCCTCGCCTGCGCTCGGACCTCTCCCTCACGCCACGGCTCCCTCCCGCCTGTTACGCCCCGCGCGCGCCCGGACGGTTGACGGCGAACGGCAGAGAAGCGCGCGCCGGGCGCTGCTCCGCCAACGGCCGCGGCCCCTTGCTGTAAGGAGGAGCGGAGCCGCGCAGAGGCGCCTGAAGGCAGCGGCACTCCCCCGCCTCGCTGCTCCCCCACTCACCTCGCCGGGCGGTAGGAACACGAACGCTCAGCTTTGTTCGCCGGAGTGGCCGCAGGCGCTGGAAGAAGCCGGTGTCCTCCGTCACTCCCGCCCCAGCCGGGAGGCCGCCCACAGCGCCAGTAGGCTGAAGCCGGGCGGGCTACTGCGGCTTCCGTTCGGCGGCCGCCAGGTGCGCGCGGGCAGGGTGGCCCTGCGCCTGCGCGCCGCCCCACCCTCACCTGGCGCCCAGGTGCGCGAGGCAGTTGCCGCCGGCGGGCAGCGCGGGGGGCGCACGGCGCCCCGTGCCCCGCACTGTGGCGGGAGTGCGGTGGGAGCTACGACGGATGCGGGGGGCCGCAGCCGCCGCTCCGGGACCCGAAGCTTTACTCATCCCTCCCCGCCGTCTGTAGCCGGAGGAGGATGTAATGTTTGGGCAATTACGTAACGCGCACCGCAGCGGGGCACGACAGGCTGCGGCCGCTCTGCCCTCGAAAGTACTGGCTGCGGTTTGAGCATCGCGGCAGGGTGCTGGGATTCCTTCAATCACCTACGGGTTATGTTGTGCAAGATGGGGCTGACGCAGCGCTCCCACCTCACGTTGCTGGGACACAGCACACAGAATCCTTCTGAGGTGAGGTCAGAGTTTTAGAGAAAGGATAGCACACCGAGTTCCCTTCTCTTACACTTCAAAGTGGCCCAGAGGGAGAAACACCGTGTTTTTATGAAGTCATCGTTTAGTTTTGGGGAGAGAATAAAACCAAAAGCGGTGAGCTCACAGAGTTAGCTCCTAGCTTCCTCTAGTTTGAGCATGAGGTGCCCTTTTATCTGAAAGAAGGAAGAAAGTAGCGGAGCTAAAGGCTCAGCCCAGCACTTCAGCACTGATCTCATACAATGTGTGGAAGGTCAGGTACTTAAAGTTGCTTGGCAAGTCAGTTACAGTGATTCTACACCAGTGCCAAAAATGATCTGATGGAATACTGGTACTCTACACTGGAATTCCTCTTCCATAGGAACACTTAATTAATGACAATTTAGATCAGAATTACAATTACTGCATTTGGGTCTTTCTAGCACATTATAATGCTTTATTTGCCCTGGAAAGTCAAGGCCTGAACTGTACAAGTACCTTATCACCTGAGACATGCATAGCCAACATTCAGCTTTACATAGCACAAAATTCAAGCAAGGCACATATTTCTAGAGTGAAGATAGTAAAAATTGCTTTCCAGAATAAAGCCAGCATTAAAAGGCATCTGACTTTTGGGTTTGTTATTTTTTCTGAAGTACTTCAGTACAAGATTTAGACTTTCACTTAGCTCATTTTTTAGTGAACACCATGTCGCATAATTATCAAACCAATTATTAGCAGAGATAAAAGCACGTGATTTTTTGCAGTTACAGTACAATTCCAAACATTAAGGCAGGTAAATTTAGAAAAAACAAATCTGATTTCATTGAATGATGAAGCAAGAGGTAAAGCCACAGAGTAAATCAAGCCAGAAATCAAAATCACAGTTGTAAGGAGCCTAAATTGACAAAATCATCCTACTTTAAGAAGTGGCAGTCATAAGCTGCTGGTGTAGTACATACTAGTGAAATTTTTCTTGAACTACTTTTCCTTTTTTTTTTCTTGTTCAACAATGTATAGGAAACACACTAATGAGTTCTTTATAATCAACTTGCTAAGAGCTACAACCCACTAGTGAGACTTCCCTGAAATGCCTCCTGGACCACTTTCAACGACAATTCATCCAGAAAAGTTTCAACAAATTCTCTAATACACTGTGTAAACTGTTATATTTATAAAGTTACTTACTCAGATAATGGCTAACAAGATTAAGGTTTAGGTTACTAAATGAGAGTTGTCTGCTTTGTGAAGCTTTCTAATAGGTGCTGTAGCCACATTTCAAAAATGACTCACCACAACCAAATGCAGCCCAAAACCATGAGGAAAAAACCTGCAGATTACTTCTATTTTCTCAAAGAGTCCTGTTAGTTTTTTTAGGTAATTATACTAATCACTTTACCTAATGCTACTTTCTAGACCATCCTTCCAGTATCGGTACAAATCTCAGAAATGCAGTAGGGAATTAAGTATTTAGTACACTGTTTACATATACAAAAATGTTTACATATACTCTAGAAGATACATATCCACAGAGGACAGGGAGCAAGAGGAGACACCTAGGGCTCATGTTGCTATAGCTACGGGATGCCTAGACTTCCAGTTTCAATGAATGAATCAATAGAAACCACGGATTCAATCTCTTTTATTCACCAAAGGCAAGACTGGAAGATGGGTTGCTAAGCAACACCTCACTAAGGACTGCAGCTCTTTGAAATTAGCTTTACTGACTCCCCTTCATCCCAGGCGTCTTCTCCATTCAAAACCACATATTATAGAGGAAGATTAAAAAAAGAAAAGAAAAAGGAGTAGTACCAGGATATGCATTTTAAAAATAGAAAATGTAAAAGCAGAAGGAAAGCTGAAATTAGTACACTCCATTAGTTAGGGTAAAACAAATCAACAAAGCAATTCCTTCTGAAAAAAATCCTAAAGATTTATAAGGACAGAAAACCAAACTGGCTCTTATAAAGCAGTTTTATATAAGTTGGAAAGGCCATTTATTTCTTTCAGGTGCATTATATTAAAGCAAGGTTTTCTCCAAAGGCCTACTTATTTAAATATTTTAAAATTTAAATCTAAAAATGTGCCTCATTTGCTGCCTTCTGTTAAAGGCCTACCTACAAAAAGACACCAGTGGCTTGATATGCTCAAGACAGCAATCAGGAATTCAGAAGTCTTACCTGCATGGTGTATGAATAAAACTCATCCCCTAAGGTTAGCCACAAAAAGTTTCAAGTATCAGTAAATTTCTATTAACTAATTTATCTTACTGTCGTGATGTAGTCTGTTACCCATCTTATGAAAGTGTAATGGTCTTACATTAACAATCTTACGCTTGCAATAACAAAATACATTCAATGTAGATGAAGATTAGTCTTGCCTTTTTGGAAAGCATCTGGAATATACTGATATAAGCCCACCAACATAGTTTAAGAACTCATAATCTACTGACCCCCACAGCCCAGCTCCCTTATAGGTACCCCAGAGCCTCAGCTTCTTTCAAATACACGTACCTCATTTCACTCCCATAACACCAGCTTTTTCCCAGTCTCCTAAATCATCTTCCTCAGAGCTTTACCATGCTGTACATCTTGCAGGCAAAAAACAGGGAGCCTGTACTCTGCCTAGTACAGTTAGTTATGTATGCAGTGATTGACAGCACTCAGAGGGATAAGGCTACATACAGCATAAGTTTCAAGATTCCCTATGGAAGATGATACTTATTTGTGTCTTTTCTTATTCTAGAAAGCTTGTGTTACAGTCCTGAGACATGTATATTAATTTTAGTTTAACTGACCAACAGCTTGGAAATGACTGGAATGCAGAGCCTGAAAACTACCAGTAGGCAGCATTATTGCATAAGTGATGGACATCAATCTGCTTAGTAAAGCTATGAAGTTACCCCAGATACAGGACAAAATACAGTAAGATTAGATATGATTGTAAACAGGCTCTCTTTTGTAGCCTTAACATTCTGTCATCAGAAGGAAGAAACCTAAGAATCAAGTCAAAGTGACTAATGTCAACATGAAACGTTAAATTACCTAAGCAAGAAACCAAAATTGGTTAAGCAACTTAATCACTAGTATTAAGAACTCCTCTTTCATGATAAAACATTATACTTTTAAATTGTGTAAGACTTGCGTTGGCTGTAAAAGCATTACTGAATATTCACATAGAATTATAGAATCATAGAATGATTAGAGTTGGAAGGGACTCCTGGTGGTCATCTAGTCCATCATCTAGTCATCTAGTGCTCTTTATATCCTTTGCCAATTTTAATTCTGTCAGGGCTTTAGCCTTCCTCACCTGATCCCTGGCTACTCTCTCAGTCTTTTTGTAGTCCTCCCAGGTAATCTGATTCCGCTTCCACTCTCTATATGCTTTCCTCTTCGCTTTCAGTTGGTCCAGAAGCTCCTTGCTCATCCACGCAGGCTTCCTGGCCTTTTTGCTCAACTTACTCTTCATCAGGATGCATTTCTGCTGAGCTTGGAGCTCCTTGAATGTGGACCAACTTTCTTGAGCCCCTCTTCCCTCCAGGGCTTCTTCCCATGGCACTCTGCTCATCAGATCCTTGAAGAGGCCGAAGTCCGCCTTCTTGAAGTTGAGGGCAGAGAGCTTGCTGTGTAGTTTTCTCACAGCCCAGTGGATCTTGAACTCCGTGTCACGGTCGCTGCAGCCAAGGCTGTCCTTCAGTATCACATCACCCACCAGTCCCTCCCTGTTGGTGAGAACAAGGTCAAGCATGGCACCCCTCCTTGTCAGCTCCTCTATC
>VXBZ01012753.1:5044-36688 GCA_013399135.1 Heliornis fulica | reverse complement strand
TGCGCCCCAGAGTCCTTGACTGTTTTACCCAGGGCCCTGAAGTTCCTTTTGATGGTTTTCAAGCTGCTGTCAGCTGTGTCACTGGTACCCACATGAAACACCAGTAGTGGGTAATAGTCTGTGGGCCTTATGAGGTTTGGTATTCTCCTGGTAACAACCTTGAATCAAGCTCTCGGGAGACAGCACACCTCCCGAGAGAATGCATCAGGTCAGCAGATGGGTGCCTCTGTACCTCTCAGGAGGGAGTCACCCACCACCACCACACGCCTCTTTTTCTTGGTGGCGCTAGTTACCACACGGGTTGGTTGGGCTGCCTTGCACAGCTCCTGTGTCTCCCCTGAGGTGCTAGGCCTCACTTCCTCAGCCTGCAGAGCGGTTCTGCAGGGGCATTTCTGGGTTCTGAGAAAGCTGCTTCTTCCTCCTGCTGCACCTTCTGCACCTAGCCACTTCCCAATCACTGCCATCTTGTGATTTCTTACTTACCTCCTGTGTCAGAGGAGAGGCTTCTGACTGGGACACTGGCTGCTGCGGTTTCGGTGCAGACTGCATCTGGATCCAAGTATCTAGCTCCCTCTCCACCTCCCTGATGTCCCTCAGCCTCTTGACCGCCTCCTGCAGCTCAGCCACCTGCCGCAGGAGTTCCTCAACCTGACTACACCTTCTGCAGTCAGGGCTGCCGCCTGTCCCTGCCCTGGGAGTAGGGTCCAGGCACTGCCTGCAGGCCGAGGTCTGTACCGCAGCCTCTCCCCTTGGCTGCTCCGTCTGCACGGAGGCATCGTAATTTAATTTTAAATATTAAATTTTCTATTATCAAGTTTCATTGAAAGCCATGTATATAGCTGGTTTTAGAGTTTACAAAATAAAGCATACTTATAGGTAAGAAAAACACAACCCACCAAACTTTAGAAATACACCTGTAGTAACAAAGATTACACTGCAATGATGAACAAAGTTTATACAAACTGAAATCCAGAATCTTAACCATGTACCTGCACTAGATAGGCTACTGTTTTGAGTACTATTTCAACTGTGTATTTTGCAAATTTCAACTTTTTCATAATGCTGATGATTTTTTTAATGATGCTTTACATAGTACACATGTAAGCAGTTTTCTCTCCTGAATTATAATAAACAATAAACAGAATTTCTTTCAGAGCTGCAGATTTTTCATTAAAATACCCCGTATCTCTAGTATATTAATCACATTCACAATATTTTTGTGCTGACATGGTCTCAGTCACAGCAGCATTTCATTCATGTCAAAGTCAAACCAAGAAAGTCCACAAGCCATTAAGAATAATAATCATGTTCTCAGTGATGCACGGGCCTTGTCAAGTATTTCCTTTCTGATCTTTGGATAGTTTGGATGTGCTTCAAGGACCTGTCAAAAGATAAAAAAAATCCCAAGTGTTCTGTGTCTAAAAGGAAAGAATGCTGTGTTTGATAATCCCCCAACATCACTGAGCTTACACATTCTAAAACTAGAACAACATGGCAAGTCCATTTTAAGTGCACATAAATATTTAACTGTGGCTAGAAACTACCATGTATAGAAGTCAAGAAGAGCTTTACCTTGCCTCCCTTTCATGCATTCCCTTTCCCCAGTCACTGGAGGACACGGGGGGGTCAAGAGGTAAAGTCTCTGGGTAGCTTGTATGCATAACAGTGACCTCTGCAGACATTTCCAAGGTTTCAGGTGTACTTCCTCTGCAACAAACTACTCCCATGTTTTAACTCCCCTGTCCTATCACTGGCCATCACTGAGAAGATCCTGGCTCCATCCTCCTGACATTCACCCTTTATGTGTTTATAGACATTAATGAAGTCAACTCTCAGTCTCCTATTCTCCAATCTAAAGAGACCCAGTTCCCACAGCCTATCCTCAGAAGGAAGGTGTTCCACTCTCTTCGTCATCTTGGTGGCCCTGCGCTGGACAATTTCAAGGAGTTCTATTTCCTTCTTGAACTGAGGGGCCCAGAACTGGGCACTATGCCAGATGCGGTCTCACCAGGGCAGAGCAGAGAAATAGTAATGCTGGAAGTTACTTTCTAAGAGTGTCTTCTGATATTAACATTTGATTAAATACTGCAGCTATACTTCTCTATGGATTTAACAAGTTGCAAACACAGGGCCAAAAGAAGGTGCTGCCATTTGGATAGTGCTTCTCCTACGAAGACAAGCTGAGGAACTGTGGGTTATTCAGCCTGGAGCAGAGAAGGTTCCAGGGAGTCCTTACTGCAGCCTTTCAGTACCTAAAGGGGCTGGAGAGAACCTGTTCACCAGGCCACACAGGATGAGGTCTAAGGGCATTAAATTGAAAGAGGGTAGACTTAGATGAGATGTTAAGAAAATCTTCACTGTGAGGGTGGTGAGGAACTGGTACAGGTTTCACACGTAAATTGTGGATACCCCTTCCCTGGAAGTGTTCAAGGCCAGGTTGGATGGGGCTTTGGGCAACCTGGGCTAGTGGAGGGTGTCCCTGACCATGTCAGGGGGTTGGGACTAGATGATCTTTGATGTCCCTTCCAACCCAACCCATTCTATGATTATGTGATGATCCTTTGTTTTCAGATATGAGAGCTGACCACTTTACCTGGTGGCCAGGGAGCTCAGGATAGAGCAAATTATGTAGAGGATATTTGATTTAAATCAAACTTAATTTCAGAAAGATGTCCTATATAGTAAGCCATATATTTAGAAATTTAAACTCATGGGAAACAAAGCATGATTATATAAAAAAAAAAGTTGCTACAGCAGAGTATTAAGCACATATACAAATTCTACCTTATGACAAACATCGATTGCATCAACATATCTCTTTCCTTTCAGGTAATTGAAAGCCAGCTTATATCCTGTAAGTAAAAGAGGAAAAAGAGACAATTATTCATTGAATAATCAAAATATCACATTAAAATTAGTTTTGGTTACACTTTGTTTCTAAAGTTCGTATGTTTGTTTTCTAGTATTCTCTCATCTAAGCCTGTAGAGATGAAAATTTCTACTTAAAGTCACTTCAAATAATAAATAAAGCCTACTTTATATACTGATTAAGTATGTTTGAATCAAAAGGAGGCATTATTCTGGAGAACAGGAGTTACTACAGAGAATACATAATGGTCATCCTCTTTGAACTACTGCTGCAGTACCCCACAGTTTCTCACTGTGACCTACAATACACTGTCCCTTATAAATGCAATTGTATTATCAAAGGACAAAAGAAGAAAGAATTCAGGATGGCAATACCAAGCTAGGGAATTAAAATGCTATTCCATTCCACTATCAGCAGATCACTGATAAAACACCCCACCATCGCCAACCCACAGGATTGTTAAGTTTTAATGTATGACAACTCTCACAATGCTGAATGCAAAGCTAGAAAACCATGTGTACATAGTACCTTCAACATCATACTCTGATTTTCTGCATGCAAAAGGATTCTACAGCTTAATTCCACTGCCTAGAAACCAAATTATTTTGGAAATTCCTGCCCTCCGGAGGATTTTAAAGTAGTAAAAGTCTTGATCTATGTTCTCTATAAACTCAAGAAATCCCACCTTTCACTATTAAAACTTCTTCCCAATACATTTTATTTGATAAAAGCCTGTAATATCTCAGCCAAGACATTCACGGGTTAGTCTACAGTATCTGTGAGGTTTATGTGAAGAAGACCAGAGATACTATCTCTATGGAAAATTAGAAGGAGTCTTTACAGAAAAGGGCACCTGTTTTGTTCCCACCACAGTGCCTCAAATTATACATAAAGGTTATATACATGCACATGCCTACTGTTGGATTCGTTTGGTTTCCATATTTCCAGGCCATCTCATAATTCATTGCTGCATCCTTATATGCTTGTTCCTTTTCCATTATGTATCCCATGTATTCATAAGCTTTGCAGCATGACTATAAAATATCAATATTAATTCAAAATTTTATTTAGGTAACCTTATACATAAAAATACTGACATATTAATTGCTTGAATACTTCAAATCTGTAAAACTAGAAAACATAAGTGATACTTGTATGAAGTTTAATTACAAGGTAGTCTTGATTTAAAACCTCTGTAATGCACCTCAGTTAGGAAGTTGCCATGCCAAATTTCATATAAGTTATTCCAAATCAAGTCCAGAGTTCATCACAGAGGACACTGCAAGTATTCCTTCAAAAGCATTCAAAGCCTTCAAGAATCTTATAGTTAGTAACTGCCCCTCACTTAATAATAATGTGGCAACTACATTTTAAGTACAGAGGAAAATATCTTCCACAATTATTGTTTGTTTCAGTTTTCCTTAAACAAGCGCTTTCATAACCTTATTTTTGGAAACTATTTTACATTTAATTTTTCCACTTAAAGCTGAGAACAGATAGAAATATCCTGATGAGGACATCAACGATTAAATAATTCTTTTTGCTTAACTCTAAATGCAAGGTTTCAAGCCTCTGAAAAACAGGATACAAAAACTACTACACATTTGATAAAGATACTACTTTCTTTATGTTAGTTATAAACCAATTTAACTCCATAATAAAAGTTAGCACGAAAGGATAAGCAATTCATACAGAAATCTTATATTTAGTACATAAGGGGGGGTGTGAAGAAAAAAGAAGCAAACCTCTGATTACTGTAGGGCCTTACTATGAACAGACTATATTGTCATGCTGCCAATAGATCTAATATTTCCAAGAGAAAAATGAAGCTTTTATGATTAAATATGTAAATTTAAATTTTTTTTAAAAAATTCATTTTCAAATAGAGTATATATTTATATAGACATACATCATTCAATTTTGACTGCTAAAAACAATCCTAATATTTATGTCATCACAATAATGTATTTTCTTAAACTAATTAAATCTTCCAAATTGGAGAATACCATACAAAATAAATGCAGGAAGTCTCCAGAACTTATATAGCAACATCAGGTTTGCAAGACTCAGTAAAAAACATCTCTGATGTTTCATAAAGACCTTAAGCTTTCAGTGTCACCCGAGCTAAAACTTGTGTAAGTTGTTTTAAAATATGAATAAAAAAGACCAGCACCCTTCACAGGTTTGTTTACTATCCTCCAGTGTAAAGTTACTGGTTTCTTGGCTGGTTTTGGTCTACTTCTTAGTAAGTGAAATACCAGCCAATTCGATGAATAAACAAATTTTGAAGTCATGTTTCAGAGAAAGCTACACATTTAAATGAATTTAACCAGAAGGTTAGTAAGGTTACTTTGAATGTGCACTTACCCTGTTATGACGAAGACATCGCTTTAGTAATTCATCTGCCATATCATATTTCGCAGATTGAATATATATATCTGCAAGCAGAAGCCAGCTCTTTTCAAACTCTTCTGCATCAATAGGATTCCAGCTCATTTTTGAAATCCGTTTTAATTGATTTCTGGCTTTTGGAGTCTGTTTCAAGATCATGTAGGCTGTGGCCATTCCCAAAAGTGCTGGTATATGATCTTTCTGCAACAAAAAGTACAGTGACTGCTTGAGGCTTTATTTTGCTTTTAACATTCATTTGTTTTTTTCTGAATTCGACTTTCACCAGGTATCTGAACACTAAACTAAAAGCTAAAGCTCATCCAACCTCACAAACATGTTTGTCACCTAGCAGTATCATTTTTTTCCTGTAGACTAATCACGATAAAGACCACATTAAGCAATTAAGGGACTGAATATAAATTTGGGTTCAAAACAATCTTCAGGCACAGGAAATACTGAAAGCTTCCACAGTTATTTAATCTCAAAAAGAAACATTCTGATACCACTAGATCTACCCTTTTGATACACAAATTAACACTTCAGATAGAACCTGATCTTGCTTGAATTTACCATAAAAGTGGTATTTTCTAATTTTAGAAGCACCTACCAAATGCAAATAACAGGGACATTAACTCCTATTATTACGTGCACACCTAAAAACGTATGTTGAAACTGCACGTATCCAAAAGCTATGTATAAAAAACCAACAAGATCACAATCATTCTACACAAGAGCCTCATGAAAGCAGTAAGAAGTGCAGAAGCAAGTGTAATTTTTTTTAACTGCTGCCTTTATTAGGATATAGATGAGAATGGGGCATATATGTCTAAAACTGATTCCTAAATGCAGAGAGTAGTTGTATCAGCAGCTAATTTAAAAGTTTTTCTCCCTCTCAGTATTCCTAGCTCACCACTGGTATTCTGCTCTCTGCGGAGCTGTGCAATGAAGAGGCTTGCCATACTGGGTATAAAAAACAACCCATCACAACCAAAAAAAAACAACCAAACAAAACCAAACCTACCTCAACATAATCTCCTCTTCCACATAATGATCAGCTCATCCCCCACTCTCCCTCAAACAGTCACACCTAGCGTGGATCAATAACCTCTCAAGTACAAGAAGATTAAAACTTTATGCAACCCTGGAGAGAAGACTAAATAGACTGGTGCATTCTTCCTGGTGGAACTGTGTTGTTATGTGAAGAATGTTTAATATTCACAGGACCTCAGAACAATTCCAAGCAGGACGGAGAAGTAGTAATGGTGACAGAAGAACCTCATGTTTGTGATTCTCTGAACTGCCTTACACACATGGTAATCATCAGTATACTCAGCCAAGAAGCAGTTTAGCACACAGTTAATGGGTAGTGCTA
Source organism: Heliornis fulica (assembly GCA_013399135.1). Lineage (NCBI taxonomy): Eukaryota > Metazoa > Chordata > Aves > Gruiformes > Heliornithidae > Heliornis > Heliornis fulica. The sequence continues at coordinate 30,056 of VXBZ01012753.1, read as the reverse complement.
ACTTAAGTATTTCTCAGCATTCTGATGAACTAAATGTGTCTACATGTACTTAAAAAAAAATCCGTTGAAAGGTGCTGGCAACAAGAGTATCCATTGTACTCTTTCAGTTTAAGACTAGAAGTAGGTATAAAACAATGAAAATTTCCATCACTTTTGAGCAGATGGTTAATCTGGCCCTGCAACGTGACTTCTGTCAAATTCCATGAAGGCAGATGATACTTCTTTTTGCTTACAGAATGAAGGTACAATTTTTTTTTCAAATGTGAAAGAGAAGACAAGAAATGAGACAGGTTACTAACCTCAGCCACTACTATTTCAGTGAAAGTGTTCAGTGCTCGTTCAACACTTGACTTTTGTTTGGTAGCCATGAGACAGTAATTTTCCATGATTCGCAGTTGAATGTGACCCTGAATAGTCTGAGGCTTGAGTTCCTTCAGAAGATTTTCTGCTGTTCTTACAGCCAACTGCACAGATTCCTGCTTCTCCGTTGAATTACTGTTATCAGACGGAACGTGTTTGCAAAACACTTTTTGTTTTAAATATACACCAAATTAATTACAAGTTAGTACTGATTCCATGCTAAAGGCATGCCATTTTGTACGAGACAGCTCTGTTACATAAGCATTCTATATTAATTCCCTTCCATATCAACAACAGTTACAGCCTAACAAGCTTTTTTTATTTAACACTGCAAGCGACCACTTTAATACTGCAAGACTCCAAATGAAGTCTTCCATTTTCTGCTTGAGACTGACTTATTACAGTTTAAGTTGGTCTCTCACATATACTAAGTAGAATATCAAAGCATTAGACAAACTCAAACTTCTAGCAATATAAATTAAGACATTATTAAAGAGTGACAGAAAAAAAGAGCACAACAGAAAATCCCAAGCAATATTTAGTTCATTCACTTACCCTAGGTCAGCATGTAGATTTTCAAACACCTCACCACCCACAGTTTCATTATCTGGGTTCAAACAAATTTCAATCATGTTGTAGAGTGCATTCTGCCCCCAGTCGCTGTCCTTTCGAGCTTTATTAAAATGCCGGAGTGCATCATTTGGTTCACCTGTGTACCTAGACATACAAGTAAGATCATTAACGCTGGGCAAGTAAAAATTTCCATCCCAAATCCCAAGAAGAAATCCAAGCATTTAAGAAGCAGATGACACTTGCACAAACTGATAATCCAAGGTTTGAACAGTACACATACTATTGCAAGGAACTTGGTTTTGCAGACTAAAACTGTTTTTGCAGACTGATAAATTCTAAAATTTGAAAATAAGTAATATTATTGAACCAGAAAGAATATCCCTTTTAACAAGCTGGAAAAATAAATGATGTATTAGATAATGTAGCCTCATTTTAAAGAGGAACTTACTAGAGTAAGTTTTGCTTTCCTAAAATCCTAGTAACTTAAGTAGTGCTATATCACTTATTACTTACTATTACACATCCCGCTATTTAAAGACATACTACATAATCAAATGAACTTTATCTTAATTATAATTATAACTACCAAAGATACAATCCTTTGCAGTAGTGAAATCCTGGTTCAAGCTCTGTTCTGGAGGAATGTTTTTCAGCCATTAAAAGAAATCTTGGGACTTCTTCTAGTTTTCCAGCTCTTCTTAACAGATCAATTAATCGTGAAAGAGTCGCATAGTTATCTAGATACACAAATAATTAAGGCATTGTAATTCTAGTTATTTGCTGTATGAATAGTTTAACAAATAAAGATCCTGACTTGTTTGGTGGTTTTTCCACATTCACTAAGTCTACTAAAAAGCTTTACATTGACTATAGTACAAATTACAATATTTTAGTAGTTTGCTTTCTGTTTATCATCTGCAAATTGCTAAAAGAAATTTATTCCATACTGTCCAAGATATGTTTCTTTTATTAATCTTGAAATAAAATGCTAGCTTTGTGCTTATACACTTGATATCTTAAAACACTAGAGAAAATGCTTTCAAGTTACAGGTAACAACAGCCTAGCTATATTTAGCTTGAGGTAAACAATGCACGTTGCACTGGAGAATATATTACTCTCTAATGAATTATTTTCTCCTCTTCTCCTAAATAGCTTCTCCTGAAGAGTTTTAATATACAGTAATGGTCTTTGGGTTTAATATCGGTTACATTAATAATCACACAATTTTTTTTTAATCATACAAAGTATTTTTTAGGTATCTATTCGTCTGTCTTATTAGAACTATGTGACAAAGAATTAGAAATATCACTGTTAAATTCACCTGGCTTGCGTTCCAGCAGCAGCTGGAAATGAAAGACAGCTTGTTCATAATCTTGCTTCCTGAACATGAGATCAGCCATCAACTATAATATTGACCAATTTAGAGAAAACAAAACAAAATATTAAAATTGCCTTTTATAATGAACAATATTAAATATAATAATAGTTCTGCAAAGTGTAGAGCTGAGACTTTCAAGTGCTGCAGGAGTTGCAGAAGTAGTAAACAGCTGGGTTTTTTACTCTCTGGAAAATAAATACTATATGCGGACATGGGATAATAAGCAGGTGCAGGCTTATATCTCAACTTTTCACTTAAGGTAGAAGTTAAGACTAAACCACTTCAATGTACCTTTCAAATATGTTTGGTTTTACTTGTATAGTTTTACTTCTGATTGTATTTTTCATAAATGCAGATTAAGCACATAGTAAAGCAAAACTGTTTGAAGCTCAGGAAAAAGAAAGATAATAGCCTACTTCATCAGTGGAACTAAAACAAATTATTTCAGATTTTTCTCCACCGAGAGGTAGCCAATAAAGAGTAGATTTAATAACATGCGTGAAGAGTTCTATTACCCCTCTCCTTGCACCATACCAGGATTAATTCCAGATGTTAAACTGCTCTGAGAAGATAAATTATTCACATCTTAAAGTCGTTTTGCTCCTAATGTGTTAAAGTAAAAGTTGCTCAGTCTTTTGAGATGTCTTATAATCGAAGAATTAAAGAAGTTCGGAACAGAGAATCTGCAGCTGTGATTAAAAATGGTTAAGTAGGAATATGATTAACTGTGACTGTATAAAGATGTAAAAATCCAGAAGTGTGTACAAAATTAGCATCATAGCACATACCATTGTTGCTGCTTCATTATCTTGGTCATTCTTTAGTAGTAAGGAGCACTGGTGTTGACAAGCGTCAATATCATCTTGTGCAAGATATAAATATGCAAGTTCCAACATTGCCTGTAGATTAAAATACTGAGCTATGATGAAAGAAAGCTGGTTCAGTAATACAACATTAAATTGAGACTTCAGAGCCACAGGGAAAGTTTATTTCTCTTCTAAAGAGAGAGCTTTCTCTGTTGTTTCCTGTAGGCTCCTGGTCAAGTAATTTAATTCATTTCCATTCCCTCACCTTTAAAACATTAATTTTTTTTTCTTCAAAGAGATATTCTGGAGGTAGTAAAAGAAGAGCTGCTCTGATAGTATTGCTTTGAAGACTACACTATTTTGCTAAAAATAATTTTCTTTGGGTTGAAATGTAAATCCAAGTAGTTTTAAAAAGTCACTGGCATTCATCAATTAGCTTTGGAGTATTAGCAAATTCCAACAGAAGCAGTTTTCTTATTTGCATTTCCAAACCTACCACATTAAGATAGTGTTGATCCAATTCTGAGATGCAATTGCAGGATAAATACTAACAAACTGAAACATAGATAAGCACACATCTTTAAGGCTGAGGTCCCATCACAGACTATTCTGAATTAAGTGCCACAAAAAAAGTTTATAGATAAAAGAGCTGCAACAAATATAACCAAGTTCCCATTGAAGCAAACAGGAGTTCAACAAATCACAAAGTAAAATTAGCAGTAGACAAACAGGGACCAATGTCACTCCTGCTTAGTTTTTTTAATAGTGTTTTGACTTGGTTTTCAAAATATGACATTTATAGTTGCATTACAACTCTCTGGTTACACTTATGAAAGGCACTTCTGAATCCAAATACTGTTTTGAACATCCTGTTCAGAACATGAAAGTTACTTGTCTAATATTTAACAGCTGTTTTCTTCCTACTTCCTGTAATTTACATATTCAAACACATACTACAGAATTCTGAAACAGAAAATCAGGAGGGTAAGCACACATGATATGGATAGTAGCTATGGGTAATTAAAAGTATTTTGCTTACAGAAATCTAAACAAGGAACAAGTTCTTCAACAGAAATTTTGTCTTAGATTTTCTAAGATATTGTATTCTGTGTTTGCCAGTGAAAAGGATTAAAGCGAAACTCTGACAGAATAAGGGTAATGGCTTTAACCTGAAAGAAGGTAGACTTAGATCAGGTATTAGGAAGAAAGTCTTCACTGTGAGGGTGGTGAGGCCCTGGCACAGGTTGCCCAGAAGCTGTGGCTGCTCCCTCCCTGGCAGTGTTCAAGGCCAGGTTGGATGGGTCTCTGGGCAACCTGGGCTAGTGCAGAGTGTCCCTGCCCATGGCAGAGGGGTGGAACTAGGTGATTTTGAGATCCTTTTCAACCAAAACCTGAGATTGGTTAGGAAGAACCTGGAAAAGGTCAGAGATTCTGTGAAAGCAAAATCTCCAGTTAAGCAAGTCTAAGATATTCAGTACAGATGCCAATGCACAGCACATCTTGTAACAATGGGAATCTCTCAGTAGTATGACGTCAGCAAGAATTGATTGAAAAGGCCATGCTGGTATTTCAGTACTTGTGTGAAAGAACAGCAAGATTGATGCTTTGATATGAAACTGAAAGGCATACCACCAAAGCCATAGCTGTATCTGTACTATGACAGGCAGCCAATTGCTTTTAGTGGTAGAAAGCGGATGCCACCCTCCTCTGACTATTTTAAGGATGTTTTCACTCCCCCCCAGTTTATTTTTCTTCTCCATCATTCTTGGAAGATGCCTTGAGGAAAGCCTGCCTCAAAGATGCTGAGGCTGCAGATTTAGTAAGGACCTAGATTTTTGAAACCATAACATTTATGTTCAAGTATTGAAAACAGGTGATAATGCTGGTAATTTGGCATCTGGTGAATTTGTCAGCTGTGCAGTAAGAAACCCCAAAATAAGTAATCTTCACACACATATAAATGTACAATGCACACTAGAAATTGTTGGAATCTTATTTTAAATCTCATTTTACTTACTTTAAATTTTAAAATCACACTAAATTTGACAATTCATTTTGGTTTTTACTACAAGTTTTTAGCCTTTCACTTCTCTCTTATCTCTAAATCCCAGGATTGTAAAAAAAAAAAAAAAGGAGAAAGAGTGGGATAAAAATGAAAAAATGAGTTCCAGTTTATAAGCATTTATCAGTGGAAGACTTGAGGGACAGAGACATTGTAAGGAAGATACCAATGATGCAATAATCACTGCTCAACAGCAACATTTATATTTTGTGAATAAACTGAACCCTACAAAATTCAGATAAAAGGCTGGAACTGCTAAAACAAATGCAGAAGAGAATTTGTCTGAGCCAAGCAAAATCACCAGGACTTCATTCCAGATTGACAGGAAACAAGCAAGATTGTTTCAATCTCCATGAGGACATGTAAGGTACAGCATGGTAATAAAGTGGTACACAAGGACAGGCTCACTATATCATCTTACAGACAGCTCAGGTACATGCAGATCACCACTTAAATCAGAAATTGAGACAGAAATTGGCAGTACATAACATTTTGTCATGATAAACAGTGAAGGAGAGAAAGTTCAAGACTCTCTACGTCACAGAGCAGAAATAATTGCAAACAGACTTCTACACGGCAGATAACTGGAAAAATGTATTGCTAGATATCAAAGCAGAACAGAAACACAACACAAAACAGTCAGAGGGAGAACTGACCTTGTTGTCTGTTTCACAGTGAAAAAGAGCCTCTTTGTAAAATTTAATTGCTTTTTCATAGTTTCGCTGGGCTGCAGAATGCTTTGCAATCTCAGTACAAATTTCAGCTGCTAACTGTTTCTGTGCTGGAACTGCATCCAGCTGTTCTATTTGAGCCCGTTTAAGCACTCTGGCTTGTAATTCACGAGCCTGGTATGAAGGAAGGAATAAACAGTCAAAAATGTTTAAAGGAATTTTATGTTATCTTTTTTTATATAATGCAATTAAATTTTTAATGGTTCCGTAAGCACATTATTTTATAGATTAAACCTCACAAACAATAAAAAGCAGGTAAAAACGTCTCCACTATAAAGTGGATCTATGAAAACAAACTAAAAAACCCAAACAGCCCCCCCCCCAGTACCCTGTCTCAAACTACCTTGGCCTTCCCAAAATTCCTATCTGTGACAGAAGTGAAGGGATAAAAGTGAGAACACTGCATGTTTTCATAAGGTTGTCTGGGTTGGGTTTTTTTTGTTGTCCCTTTACCTGTTGCAGTGAAGCAATAGCTTCGTCAGTCTTCTCCATTTTGCTGTAAATTTTTGCCAAAAGCACCTGGTAGCGTCCATCTTCCATCAGAGAAGACAATTCATTAACTGTAAGAATTACATTAAGCAATCATGTTTACTGTAAAAACGATCCTGGTAAAGTCAAAGGAATTTCATATATCCCAGGAAAGAGTTTAAGTGAAAAGTTCACAGCTCTATCTTATGCATTTAGGACAGTGACTTCACTCAGTGCAGTGTTAGCAGGCAGAGTGAACATTACAGCCAATGAAACAAAGGGAGTTTTTAGACCAAATGAATTAAAAAAAATAACTGCTTAGTCTATCTACATTCTCAGAAGTATAAGATTAATGAAACTTCTCTCAGACCTCAAACTACCTTTCTCCTAAGTTTTAAACTTTAAAAAAAAAGTTTATATGGAGTTTATTTATTCCTTAGAATAGTATCACAGAACAGTAAGTTCTCTTCCCACTCACAAAGATCAAGTAGTTCAAACCCCTCTGTCATGGGCAGGGACACCCTCCACTAACCCAGGTTGCCCAAAGCCCAATCCAAGCTGGCTTGAACACTGCCCGGGAGGGGGCAGTCACAGCTTCTCTCTAATCGCTTCGTAATATCTAATCTTAAGTTTGCCTTCTCTCAGTGTAACGCAATTACCCCTTGTCCCAGGACTCCATGCCCTCATAAACAGTCCCTGTCCAGCTTTCCTGTATTCCCTTTCAGGAACTGGAAGGCTGCTATGAGGTCTCCCCAGTGTCTTCTCCAGGGTGAATAACTCCAATGCTTTCAGCCCGTCTGTGTACCACGCAGAAAACACAAACAACAGTAGGAATCATATGTTTTGTTATAAATTAGTAACATTCTTACCAGGGTCGTGATCTAGAACTTGCTGAAGTACTTTTTCTGCCTTTTCATACTGCTTCAGTTTCATTAGAAGCTCAGCCAAATCATAGCAGAGGAAATTCTGTTGACCACTTCTCAATGCAGCCTCATAGTAACTGACTGCCTAAAAATAAATGATAAAAAAAAAAAATCAAACACCACAAAACCACCCCACCCCAAAAACCCACAAAAGTCTGATTCACATAACTTCAAGTCACCATTGGATACAATACTGTCCTAGTTCAGCAAGAGGTTATCACTGTGTGGGGGGATCAAGGCTGTGTATTCTACACCCTCTATTCATTCCTCAAGAATAATGGACCATTTGCAACAGTTGTCCAGGAAGTCGTTAGCCCCTTCACACGCAGCCGGAGGGAGCGTGGGTGCTAATGGGCCATCAATGGTCCAACCGTACCCCATGACTCACCGTTAATTACCCATTGTGTGAGTCCCCGCTCTGGGGGAGGGACTGGGTGCTCCCTGAGGATATACAAACAGGGCTCTCTCTTCGTTGGATCAGGAGGAGCAGCGGGACCTCATCAGGAGGAAGCCATCGCTCTCGACCAGACTACAAGCATCGCTTCTGGCCGGGCCACAGCCGTCACCTGCAGCAACGGACTCTTCACTTCTTTTTGCTTTGGACTTGGGAGAGCCACGTGGATCTCGGCACCGGGGATAACAAACCCCTTTGGGCTTGTGCCCTGGGACACTGGGTTTACTGCTGGGTCTTGGTGAGTTGAAAGCAGGTTGTTCTCTTTGTGTCAGTGTTTGTATGGTAATATCTTTCATTAAATTGTAACTCTGACTTATAATCATCTCTTGTGGTGGGTCCATTTCTCCTGCCGGTTTACCTCTAAACCAGCACAAATACTTAACTGCCTAATGCAGAAATTATAGAATACCTTTGAATAGTTATGTGTTTTGATTAGGGCTTTTCCAATTTTACTTGCTAAAGCAGCATCTTTGGGATTTTTCTTCAGGGCCTGCTCATAGACTTCTATGGCTTCATCAGGCTTCAGTAGTAAAATACATAGAAAAAAAATCCACAGAAGGATTAAGACAAGTGCATGAAGAAAACAAAATTTGGTAACTCCTGCACGCATGACAAGTACTACCGTTCATATGCTACGATACTTCTGAGAGAAGAACTGTATAGGAATTAAACAATACACCTTAATAGGAATTAAGTAATATAAAATTTTTAAAATAAAACTGTCAATATGAAAAATTACCTAGAATCATTCTAAGCTTCAAAACTCATCTAATCATCTCCAACTTTTCTGGATTTCTCTCTCACTTCAGATTTCTGTTAGTCTTAAGGATTTGTATTTTTTAAAAAACATTTCTCCTTGATTTTCACCTTGTTTAGCAGAAGAAATGCATTTTCAACAGCTTTTTTCTTTGATCTTAGAGCAATTGCCTTTATAGCCAGCAATTATGTTTTTTTACATCCAAAATCAGTTTCTGTTTGCCAACTACCAATCAATAAGAGTGAACATCCTACCCTGTCTCAACTTGCCAAAGACAACAAATGACTCAATCATACTATTCATCTCAAGCACTTACCTCTTGAATACGCATGTACGCGTCACCGAGTAGAAGAAAAGTATGAGCACTTGGCAGTTTTTTTACTAGGTCTCTGGAAAAAGAAGACAGAACCTTGCTTAATATTTAACATGTCAATACTGGTATCTAAACAGCCAACAGCACAACTACTTTACCCTCTTTCTTATAGGTTTTATTTCTGAAAGTAAGCCAAAAAGGTCAGAGATACAGGATGTCCCATAACTGTTTAAAACGTCACAACACTTCCTCAAATAGATTCATTATGTCACTAAACATTTCTGACTTATCGCAGTAAAAAGTGGAAATGAGCTCACCATGATACCATAAAATACCTAGAAAAATATGTACAGACATACACACACCACAAACTTTACCTATAGCAGCCAGCATACAACTTCTTATCTTTCCTGTACTGAAGATAAATATCTGCCATTTTTTCTTTAGCTCGCACATAGTAAGCCTGTTCAGGTGTAATATTTCGGAGCATAGTCAAAGCTTGTTCAACATCTCCTTGAGCAATTGCCAGATCTGCATTTGCAATTATGACTCTCATTTCCTCAGGAGTTCCAGAAAATTCATTAATGGCATCTTGTAGTATTATAGCAGCTTCATGCTGCAAATAAAAATCAATAGAATTAATACATTTCCAGTTCAACACCCAAACATAGACATGATAAGCAAGTGAATGCCTGGAGGGACATTACACAAACCAATCAAAAAACCCCACAAAAACCCCAAAGCATAGTATCCACTTCTTTTGCTAAAATACTTGAAACGTTGTTTTCCTCTGATTCTAATAAAATGTGTATGGTATGAACTACCAGAAAGAGTTTCAGTAAAGCAAATAACGTTCATATTGCATATATCCGAGGAGATGCTCAAAATTCAGTTGGACAATGCATTATCATGCTTTGAGCAGGCTGACCTCCAGAGGTTGCTTCCAACTGTTCCAACAACTGTTGGAACAGGCTGCCCAGGGAAGTGGTTGAGTCCTCATCCCTGGAGGTATTTAAAAGATGGGTAGATGCAGTGCTTGAGGACATGGTCCAGCGGTGGACTTGGTGGTAGGTTAATGGTTGGACTGGATGATCTTAACGGTCTCTTCCAACCTTAACACTTCTATGATTCTATAACTGGATAGCTTCTCTTATTTTATACATATCACAAAATTCTAGTCTCATTCTTAGAGCATAACAGGAATCTGGATGCCAGTAAGTGAACACCTCACATTCTCCTCAGAATTAAAAGGGGGTTTATAGAGTCAAAATTTAGCAGTTGGTTTGGGGGGAATTTTTGTCCATGCAATTTACACTAAAATCTATGCAGTCAGCTATAAGCAACTTGGAAATTATATCAAGCAGATGCAAGGAGAGAAAAGAAAAAAAGAAAAGAAGTTAGCTGTCTTACTGGTTCTCCATTCAAACGATGAGCTTCTACTAACTCTAGAAAGACAGACGCACGATCACTTGTGTGAATTTCAATTCTTTTTCCTTTAGTTTTTGAGGAAGCTGCAGGTTTTCTCATTCCAGGCAAATTCTTTGCCATTTGTAAGGTCTTAATAGCTTCTGATAATTCTCCCATCTTTTTCTGTGTTTGGGCCTTAATTAAGTGATAAACAGGATTCTCTCTCACCTATGAGAATTAAGTAGATAAGTTTCCAAGTTTTACTTCATGCATATTATTCAAATGCCCTGAAAGATGATTTTTTTTTCTTTAATATTGAACTTCCTTCCTTCTTTCCTCCAAACACAGTATTTTACTTATGAAAACATTAGGAGTTTTTGAAGATTATAGAAAATAGTTATTTTTTAATTGAAAAACCTATAACATGAGATGAGATATTGGTATAGAAAAAAACCAACATTAATTACTACAGCATTCTTTGAAACTAGACTGAGTTTCAAAAGATTTTTAGCATCTCCCACACTGCTGCATGCAGACTTAATTAGGCAACTAAAAGAAGTATACGATCATTATTTGACCTAAGTCCTGACTGCCATTTCTCCCCTTTAATGCATACTTTAAAAGAAAAAAAAAACCCAAAAACCAGTAAGGGAAACATAACTGTGTACAAAGTTGCAAGCACCTCCCCGTTTTCTAATTAAGTATTTTGTCTTCAGCTTTCTTGCATCACTTGGAGGAAGGAACCAAGATAAGGGCATGCTTGCAAGGAAACAGTAATTTGTCACTTTTCAGCTGAAAAGACTTAGCATAAAACAGACATAAGGAGTGCTGTGCAGAGATTTAATCATACAAAGTTCCACTGATGTCAACAAATCAAAATACTGCAACATAATTACTCCAAGAAATAAAACTGGCAACAAAACTGTTTGCCAAAACTGGCAATTACTCCAAGAATTAAAACTGGCAAGGACCACTGCAAAACAGCTAAACTTTTTTAATACAGTGCTTAAATTCACAAATTTGCTCCTGAAGGGAAAGATGGACAAAGATGTCACATTAATGGAAGAGAGCACAGCATGTGGCTACTTTCTTAACCCTTACGAGTCCTTAAAGCAGCGCAAATTGTCAAAGGTAACTACAGACCACTTCTGATCCCCTCTTGAATCCATGCATATACTCAATAATAATCATACATCTGTGCAAACAGGTCAGGAAAAACATTGGCTCACTCTTCCAGTCCTTCTACGTTTGCTTTTAAAGACTGTTACAGGGCTAGTCTGGAATTCCAAATTGTTTATATAAGACAGCTTTAATATTTATTGAAGGATTTGAGAAAAGCTACCATTTCTTTCTTTTGCATTTCAAAACCATTTCAGTATGTTGCAGTAAGTTTTGTCCTTGTGGCTATTCTTTGATAAATATTCAGATACTGTGTTCATACAAACATTTAGATATTAAACTTTCAGTGAAAGAGTCCCCAAAAGTTCAGTTTTAAAGTTACTATATAAAAAAAATAAAACTTCAGATGACTGACTAAATAAAATAGCCTTGTTCTTCTGTTCAACTCACCTCAAAATTGTAGCTTAGACAAAGTTCCAAGGATTGAGAACATAGTTTAATATTGTTTTGAACCAAATACACCTGGGCCATCAGTAGACGTGCATCTGCATAAGAAGGATTCCTTTCAAGACAGTAATGTAGATTACTATGGGCTGCTTCAGTATCCCCTAGGAGGTTAAAAAGAGAAAGAGTCATCAATATGAAATAAAGAGATGCAATACAGAGCATTTATGAATATTCACCAAGTTGGGTGTGGTCATTCGTGTTTTTTTAAATATCAGAATTTACAGAATAAGATCATATATCATTATGTGGCTCTGACATGAAATTGAAATCAGGTCAAAGGTTATGATATTTTCCCTTTGTTTCACCTATAAATTATTCAGTAAGCCATCTCTTTTGAAAACAATAGGAAAAAAACATTTGTGTGTCTGTACAATTAAAATATCTTCACACAAATCACAAGGAAGGCAGTTCAAATGTTCTTCACTTTGCTGTAATGTGGTGTTCTGCACTGAAAACATTCTTTATGATTTAAAAGTCTGAAATTACATTTTTATGTTAAATAAAGAGGTGCATAGCTACTTATACATACAACTCTTACCTGACAAATACTTCACTTTTGCAATTAAAAAGAGAGCTTGTGGAAGTCCAGGAACAGTTTTAACCACAGTTTCAAGAACCGAAGCACAATGCTTGAGAAGTGGTGAAGCAGAATGTCCAGGACCTGCAGGCTAGGAGTTAAAACAAACAAAACAGCCACCCCAAACCAAGACTTCAGTTTACAGCTTGGGACTTTGATTTCACTTTATGTCTGAGCTTCGCTTTAAATTCAAGTGAGCAATGAATGCATTGTTATTTACTTCAGCCCTAAAAGCTGCCAGTGTGATGAAAATGTTTTAAAATAACGGGTGCAACTTATTACCTATTCCAAAGGAAAATCTCACTCATATGACTATATGTCTTATGTTCCTGCTGATATCAGTAATATAAACAATAGTATTCCACTGATTTTTACCAACACACAAAAGACACTGAAATCAAGAAAGAACATATGTATGTATACCGAAAAGACATCCTGAACTGGCAAAAATATTTCAAGAATAGGATCAGCGTGAACATTCCTGATCGAAAGAAATACTTTTAAATACTTGAAAAGATCAAAAAAAGGACACAAATAGACACACTCGCACAGTGTATTACACAAATACCAATGTCTCCACAGGTGTCATTATTGCAACTTGCTCATTTCACAAAAGAATGTACCTTCATAGTTATTTTGATTGAATAGTGGCATGGTATTTTAAAAACACACTACAATTAAGTTCCCATTTAAAAGGGGACATTTTCTAAATTTTTTCTTTTATGATCATAAATTCCATTTTCAGACAAATATGATCTACAGCTGCTTACCTGCGATGGGCAAAAATTCAGATACTCCCTAATGATTTCTACCAAGAAATCAGGGTTTAGTTTTTCAAAATATTCCACACCAAGAGGAAGCCCATGCAAAGACAAGAAGTGTGTATCCAGAACATCATTCAGTAACGCAATAACGTCTTCTTGTCTCTTTTGTTTTTTCATAGCTAGGACTGCACGCAAGAAAGATATTTCCTGACAAAAACAAAACAAACAAAAGAAAGAAAACATTTCCATATTCCAGATATGTCTATCTCTAACTCAAAATAATATATAATTATTATCATTAGCTTTTATTTTTTTCCTAGGGATATTCCAAGACATCCAGAGGGATCTGGACAGACTTGGAAGATGGGCCTGGGTGAACCTTACGAGGTTTAACACTGAAAAGTGTAAGGTCTTGCACTTGGGCAGGAGGAATCCCAGACATATAAACAGGCTGGGAGAATTGCTCCTTGAGAGGAGCCCTGCTGAGAAGGACCTGGGGGTCCTGGTGGATGAGAAACTGAACATGATCCAGCAGTGAGCTCTTGCAGCTCGGAAGGCCTGTGGTATCCTGGGCTCCACCAGCAGAGGGGTGGCCAGCAGGGACAGGGAGGTGTTTGTCCCTCTACTCTGCCCTCATGAGAGCCCATCTGGAGCACTGCGTCCAGATCTGGGCCCCCCAATTCAATAAAGATGTGGAACTGTTGGAGAAGGTTCAGGGGAGGCCATGAAGATGATCAAGGGGTTGGAGCACCTCCCCTATGAGGACAGGCTGAGGGAGCCGGGCTTGTTCAGCCTGGAGAAGGCTGTGGGGGGACCTCATTGCAGCCTTCCAGTACTTAAAGGGAACACATAGACAGTAGGGGAATTGGATTTTTACAAGGGTAGATAGTGGTAGGATGAGGGGAAATGGGTTTAAGCTAGAGTGGAGGGAGAAGGTTTAGGTTGGATATCAGAGGGAAGTTCTTTACTGAGAAAACAGTGAGGTGCTGGAACAGGCTTCCCAGAGAGGTAGTGGATGCCTCATCCCTGGAGGTGTTCAAGGCCAGGATGGATGAAGCCCTGTTCAACCTTGTCTAGATCCAGGCCTGTAGGTTGGTGGCCCTGCCTCTGGCAGGGGGATTGGAATTCATAATCCTTGGGGTCCCTTCCAACCCAGAGCATTCTGTGAAATATCAAATATGAAGTAGCTAGTAAGCTACAATTCACACTGCAACCGAAGTATTTTAACTAAGACATCTCCTACCCCAGATTTCCCAATGGACTGTTGAATTTCATTAAGAAACTCCAACTGCTGCTCTGCATCTTCTAATTGCCCTTGTATTAGCTGACAACGAATAATTCCTGTAAAATATGTAAATGTCTTATTGGAGATTCATCTTCCTAGTGAGGCACATGGTTTATCTTTCAGAATTAGCTTCTTGTCTCCCCAACCTCTTAATAAAGTGGTGAGAAGATAGGACAGATCAAGACTTTTGGTAATGCAGATTTTTACTTCGAGATACCTAGGATAAACTTAGAAAAGATATCATCCCTTATATTACTAAATTTAAAATAGTAAAACTTCAACCGGTTCTAGATTAAGTAGAAGCACCATAAAGTCTGGGTTCTAAATTTCAGAGCAAGTACAAGAAGTAAAATTATATTTTTAAAAACCACAACAAATCACAAAGCAACACACATTACCAATCATACACACAAACCACTCTCACCCTCTCAATTTTTCATATTCTTTGAAGTTTCAGATTAGAAGGCAATGGCATAGTCAAGGAGAACAAAATGGAGGGGAAAATCTCTTATGCAAGTGTGCCCTGGACACCATACCATTTCCTTGACAGCAAGTGGACTTTATCGAAAGTGTTGGGTTTTTTGTTCCATTTTTCCCCCCAAATGACATGTACATCAAAACTATCAGATGTTGTGAATTAATTGTGACTTTCTAATTCAGAGAAGTGTGTATTCATGGTCAGCTTGTTCTACCAATTGCCCTCGAATTATTTCTGTAGCACTTAATATTTCTCTAGTTCTTAGATGCTATGGAAATAAAATTGAAAAACAAAGATAAAAAAAATTCACATCTCTGTTCTTAGAATTAATTTGAGAGTTTTAGCTCAAAAGGGAAAAGCCATTTTTCAAAAGATATATCCAGGGGGAAGAAACCACTGCAAAAATCCCGAAGTACTGACCAATGCTCCTGTTGCAATAGTTCTACATTTTCTTAGCAGCAGTAGGAAAACCTGACCAAAAAAGCATCATCTCTGTCTTAAGACCAGTAAAAACCAAAAGAAAGTGTAAGACCTTACCAGTTAGTGCAGAAACATTTGTTTCATCAAGTGTCATAGCAGTCTTGTACTGTTTCAAAGCTTCTTTCACCTTTCCTTGTAATATCATTTGGTAGCCAAGTTCATTAGCAAATTCTGCACTGTCGGGTGCCAAATCAGATGCTCTTTCAACTAAGGTTTGTGTATGTTGAAGGATGAGTTGGTTACGGCCACACTAATAGCAAGACAGAAGTTTCAGATTCACTTAGAAAAACACACTGAATATTGGTGTAGTAGTTGAGACAAAAGCATTAGTAAGACTAACATAATCTACAATTGTGACATTAAAGTATGCTGGATTCAAACATACAACACCATACAATAAAGAATAGTTTATAGTTGCTTTGAATGCTCCTTAAAACAATTCTGACAAACAAGAAGTTAAAGGAAACATTGTTTCAAGGCTGAATGACTAACGTTCTCACTTTGCTACCTCAAGAATAGGGCTGGTGGGCAGCTGAGTGTACTTTCACTGGAAAACTGTTTCTAATTTAAAACCAAGCAATAAAAAGTTTTTAAAACTAGACAGCTTAAGTTCTGTAACTCATACTGAATGTAAAACATGCAGTTACCAAAGGCTACGCTAATTAATCTACTTCAGTTATCTGCAATTTTCCACTTTTAGTAGACTTTAACATCTGTCTACTAGAAAACAAAAATCAGGATATAGGGATCGTTTTATGCTGTTTAAGAAAAAAAAAAATTAAAAAAATACTCACTGTTCTACTGAAAGCTAAAGCCATTTTACAGAAGAGCTGTGGATTACGTGGTTCTAACCGGTCCAGTACTTTAACTAGATCTCCCAGTCTTGCTGAAGCCTTGGAGAAAATTAAAACAAAGAATGAACAGATTAGGAAAACTGAAGAGTTTTCAATAAAAACTAGTCACAATTTTCATGGCAATGGCTTGAAATTTAAACTGAGAAGTTTTCAGGGCCAAGAGTCAGATTTATTTTGAAAATTCATAGAAAAGTACTTTGGAAAAAAGTGATAATAAAGTAGAATATGTGACCTCTAGATATACTTAAAAAATGTGAAAGATTTAAGCTGAATCTGACATACTAAGTTTCATTTCTGGTTAGCTTTTTTGCAGTCTGCAACCTTTTTTGCTGAAACTCCACTTAAATTATACTGGTGTTTTTTTATAATGAGAAAATTTAAAAATACACTATCTAAATTGATACAAGTAATCATTATGTACTTTGAAATTTCTTGAAAATGGCACAAGTACATTGTACAAAATATATGCATATGTCCCTGTGCAGAAAGGAATCTTGGGAATAGAAAGAAAAGTGAAAAGTGGATTCTTAGAGCTGAAAAAAACACAACAACAAAACCCAGTAATTGTCAAAAAAAGGCAGACAAAACACAGGCCATAGAACCTAACATTAACGACTGTTGTTAAGTGACTATGACTCCTTTTCCAAATATTTATCACTGTAGGACCTCATTATTGCCCTTACAGCAATTAAGAAAATACTTAAAATTAATGGGAGGCTTATACTAACTGATGAATCAAAAAGATCACTTATTAAAAAATTGATTTCATGACTCTGATCAGCATCATTCCTGATCAGCATGATTCAGTTGTCAACATGATTCCGGCCAGAGGAGACTTTTGTATAGCTTGATTCCTGTTCTCTGGAAACACAAAGGTAAAAAATTATGTTTCCACTGTCATCCAGTAAACACTCCCAACAACAACAGAGTGGCCGTTTGAATCAGGGTAGGTGAATATACTTCCTAATGCAGATAAGTAGCATAGCACAAGACAAAAGTATGAGGAAAAGACATAAAGAAGATCTAGTGGGATCTAGTTCCTACAAAGGCTGTATTATACTCAACAGCCCACTACCCAAAATACTCACCTCGGATAGATTTCCTTCCCTGCAAAGATAATGCAGCACCTCCATTCTTATGGCTTCTAAATTGAGGGCATCTTTCTGCAATAGTCTAAAGCCAAACAAAATGTGAATGCAAAGAAACCAAACCAAAACCTTTGTTGTATCCTAAATGGGAATAAAATAACTTGTACTACACAGTCACCCAAGTCACAGCTCCCACTTGAAAGCACAGCTTTGGTACTTAATGTCTATCTCAAAAAAGGTCCTCTTCCATCCAAAGGGGATTCATGTATCAATGTGGTATCCTTACCAAATTGCAAGCATGGGTTCTAATAAAACTTAATTTAGATTAGATTTATTTTCTTAAACAGCTGCTTTAACTAATTCAAATTCACCTATCTACTTTTATTTCAAAGTGTTCTGACAGCGTAAACATGACAAGAACACTACTAGTGGCATGCTACTTATACTTAACCTGTGTGCTGTTTCAACTGCCTGCTCCCAGTCTTGCAAGGCCAGTTGTAGCTTCATTTTCTTTATGAAAGCAGGAATGAAGTTTGGAAAGTTTGCAATTATCTGGTTCACAGTTTCCAGAGCTCCTGAATAATTCTGTCGGACCTCAAAATAGTGTACCTAATGGAATGAAAAGACGTCACATCAAAATCCTGTAAACTCACATTAGTGAGAACACAGAAGTTCTTTTCATATGGAAACCAGCAAAAAGAGCTAGAAAGAGAAAATATCTTTTTTAAGTAATAGTTTTACTTCAGCATCTACCACAACTAGAGATAATGGAACAATCAAATAGGAAATGATGTCACATAAAACCTGGTGTGTGGTAAGCACTCTGTAACAAAAGTAATTGCAATTCACCACTTACAATTATAAGCAAGTGAAAGACAGATGTATCCGAAAATATTTATCTTAAATCTCAAATAGGTTTGTATAAAGCATCTCACAATTTTAGGATACAAAACACAACCCACGGATTAAGCAGTTGTTCAAGTCTTGAGGTATGCACCATCTAAAAACTCCCACTCAGTACGTCACTGTTGTTGTTGCCAGAATTAATGATTAATTTAATTGTAAAGCAACTTACAGGGTGCTCCAAGTAAATAAATAAAAAAACCCAAACCACTTCATTTATATGGTACTTGATACTTCTGATTTTGAGTAAAAATTAATTTAGGACTTAAATTCCATATTTTGCTTTCATGCTTAAAATTTACTTACTAGATTCAAGGTGACTGTTAGCATGCCATTTTATTTCAGTTTTCTGAGAAAGAAATGGTGAAAACATAGTAGTTTCTGAGAGTTCATTTTTAAGTCACAGTAAGATAGCTGTCTAAAACCTAACCACACTAACTAAATTCAAGATATATTGGTAATTGAAACCAACAGTCCACACAGAAACAAGCCTACATGCCCAACCAAATATTTTTCTGCACCCTACCCTGAATTGTAGTCTTCTAATTTTCACTGAAGATTTTTTCTGTGTTTATCTTTAGAATATTAAACTTTATGTTAATATACAACAATGTCTGTGATATAAACAAGTAGTATACCCTGAACAGGAAAATATATAAAGAAAATAATTCATGCCACTCTCTTAATGTAATATAGCCAAAGCAAACACTTGAAACGAATGAGTGGTGATGAAAAAGAGAGTATTAACAAAGTTCACAGCTGATTACAGGACATTTAACTGCTACATTTTTTGTCATGGCACAGCAATTTTGTAATGTAGACAAGTGTTCCACTTTTGCATTTTCAGGTGATTTGAAACCCTATTTCTTACACAAAAACACATGAATAAAACATTTTCTTCTATACATAGTAAAATCATCACAGCAATATATATTTAGACTGACTGTATTTAATCTGTACATTTCGTTTTCACACTGTTTTCTAATGGATGTTAAAGTATCACCTAGTAGCTAATTTTATTCTGGGGAAAAAAACCCAAAAGGTGCATCACTAATATACTTAGAGCAATATCCCAGTACAGCAATATATTATACTACAGAAATAATATAACACAAATACCCCAGAAATTGATAATTCTATACATGGTGCAGACACAGTGTACCATTACTGCAACACAGACACATCCCTTCATCTAGATCTACAAACGAAGTTAGAATACTTACGAACTTGGTCTGCTTATTAGAAAACAAGCTATTTAAAATAGGCTGCCTACCACAGGAAACAACTGTCATTATATCTGCATTCTGTTAGTAATCAGTTTGCATATAACTGTTCTGTATTCCTTAAAAAAATTCATAAATCAAGTCAAACAATTTCTGCTAAAATGTAGTCTTGCCCTTTGAACAAAAAGGATATGGCTGAACTGTATTTCCACCCCTTAGAGGGGCTCACTTACCACAGAAAACTCTCAGCATCTCTCCAACCGCTATACAAAGATTTAACACATTTCAGAAGTGTTAAAATGATGATATAAACTTACTTTACCAAGCAAAGCAAAAACATCGTTGCCTTCCAGCAATGCCTCATCAAAGTATTTCACAGCTTTCTTAATGTGATTTTCTTTCCCAGAAGTAAGATCAAGCCACGCTTTCAAAATTAATCCCTGCAAATAAAATAGAAATGTGAAGATAGAGTAATTGAGTAGAAATAATCATAAAAAAATAAAAAAATAAAAGTATCTCTTTTAATAGTTAAAATACATGTTTGAAATTATAACCAACCTACAGAACAACCTACAATACTGGTAATTCCAGCATTAATCAAATAGTATATTTACTTACAGGATTTAAAAAAAAAAAAACGTCGCACCAAACTATTCTAACGCTTTCAGCAGAATAAAACCTTGTGGAAGTGATCACATAAGAGTGTAGGAGTATTTTCTGCAGTATTTCTCAACTTCTAAAGAGGATTTTCTTAATATTTTGTGTATATGAGACACAGAAATACATGGGGTATTGAAACAGGAGAAGCTTATTTTGTTCTTCTGCTGATTAAAAGGAAAAACCTGTGTAAGAAAGGCAAAGATCTGGCATTTCTCAAAACCACATTATTAAAAAAAAAATACAGTACTTGGAACTTTTAAAAGGTGAAACGTCTTTCCCTTGAAGGTATCATTCATCATAATTAATGAATTTTATTTCTTATGTGTTCTAGACATTATAGCATAAGTAAATCAAATCTATTTTGAAGTGCTGAATTATTTAAACAAATTAGAATTGCCATCAAAACAAAAATTTAAACTATAAAATATTGCTAGCTCCTTTGTAACATAAAATGAGTCATGTATTTAAAATTCAGTGGTTAGAAGAGGAGCCATATTTCATAACTGCTAACAATCAATGATGACTTTTTAATGTAACAGAAACTGGCTGAAAGTCATACACTCAAACATATTTTTTTTCCAATTGAGATATTTAATGTCTATACAAGGGGCACATAAAGCATCTTACCGAAATGAACTATATACTAAGCAAATATATCTCACTAAATTTAAGCATCCTAATCGCCTCCCATATGAAGTACATATAAGTTTATATTGTCAGTCAAGGAAAGGGAATAAACATAAATGAAATCAGAAAAAGGAAAAATATTTCTTTTCCATACACTGAAGTGCTGTTGTACATTTTTATATCCCGCTGTTTAAAAAAAACCAAATGAAGCAGCATTCTCAAATATGTCTCTTAAAAACAAAACCAAGCAAACAAAAATCAACTACTATAGCTTAAAAAAGCAAAGTCAAACATACTGCTATTTTACCACTATGCCCTATTGTCAGTCTTTTTAGAAATTAACATATTAATGCCATGAGGTCCTTATTAATTTCACTTTTAATAACCAGCTATTTTTTACTAATAACTACCAATTACTATTAATTATGAGTAATAGTTCAAAGGAAAATCCGTTACTTAAGTTCATAATGTAATTTCAGAAGCTAATGTTTACAGTAGTTGCAGATTGCTAACTCACATACTATCATACAAGCCATAAAACTGTAGATTACAAAATGAGCAGCGTACTGAGCCATGCAGAGCAACAATTCAGAAACAGCATTTGTGTTTAATTCTACTTTCATAAGCGAACAATTATGCATTCAACATTAACAGCTCTGCCTCGAGGACATCCTACTACAAATTAAAATATGGTTCCCCCTCTTGAATTGAAGCTGACACTTCTTCAAAACAAAACAAAAAAAGCCCCACCCCCCAAAACAGAATGCCTTCACAAACCTCTTTTAAAGATTCTCACAAATTTTGATGCCTGTATAAATGTAGAAGGCACTGTTACATACAACACTTACACAGATTTTAAAATGACTTTCAGTGAAACCTTACAGAATTTTGCCTTTAAGAACTTCAGAATATTTAAATCTCTGATCCTCTGGGTATTTTTTTGGATCTTCACATTCAAAGCAGATGTCTCCCTCTAGCGAGACAATTGCGCTTAGTTTTTTTGCCAGGAATTAGATACTCAGTAGCAAAATGGCATTCTGACATCTTATTTGCATTGGTCAAATAAATACTTAGCAGACAAAACAAATATGGGAATTCCACTCAGCCCAGTCAAATGAATTTATGACATTAAGAAAGTAAATATTAGAACACAAAACAGTCAAAGGAAACCTCCAAATAGCTTTGGTGAAATAAGCGTCACTAGCTTCACAGTATACAGTCCCATGACTATTTTACAGTTTAAAAAAAAAAAAAAAATTTACCTCTTTACTGCCACCAGAAATTTTGATCATTCTATCAACATATTCACGAGCTTTGTCCTCACGACCAAGATGCCACAAAAATAAGCCAGCATAGTACAGAGCCTTTGGTCCTGCTGTTTTACGTAGCTCCTTCAATTTCACATCCAACTCAAGACCAGCATCTCGATCTGAAAGGGTTTTGTTCACAGCTTTTGTTGGTAGCATCTCCAAATATTATTAAAAAATCAGCACATAAGCCCAAGACTTCCAAAGCAAGCACTGTTTTCCGTATTCTATATTGATATATACACAAGGGCAATCCCTCCTAACTAAAAATATTTATCAGGTACAAACATAAACAGCAGAAGAGTGTTCCCATCAATGTGGTCATTTGTGCAAGAACCTTGCTGTTTGCTAGCCCTTAAATGGAAACTTGACATAAAGGTCACATTTGTACCACTGTCTGCCAAATAAGTAAACAGTTCACTGTAGAGCAGCCCTGAAAGGCTGAACATAAGAGGATTTATCTCCAGAATCCCTGGAAAATGTGTGATGTGTTTCAGAACACTAAGACTCATTTTCTCACACCCTTATTGTTAATGTCAGTTGCTTTCATCAGCTTAATCACACACAGAAATTTCATTTGTTGTGCAGGACCGTCATGGTTTAACTCCAGCCAACAACTAAGCACCACACAGACACTTGTTCATTTACTTCCTGCCTGGAGGGACAGGGAGAGTATTGGAAGAGTAAAAGTGAGAAAACTCATAGACTGAGGTAGATGGAGTTTAATAGTTAAGCCAAAGCTGCCATTAGTCAGACCTGTTTCACCTCATACTGCTTAAAAAAACCTGTCAATAGCAGTTATAAGTCTGCACAGCCAAGAAGATACCAGGGCAGTAGTTTAACAACTCTGTTTGAGAATTGTAATCCTTAGCAAAATGACCACGACTTTTAGATTGAGGAAACAAGTATCAACAGTCATAAAATTATATTCTCTACTTGCAAGATAAGGGTAACTAAAAAGATAGAAATGGTGTGGCTTTTAAAAGTTCTTAAATTGCAGTTCTGCTCAAAAATACATATAATAGACGTGACCAAACAATAATCACAAGAAACTTTACTCCTATTATTTTTCCCCCCATAAAAGCTTTTTCATCACAGTAGGTAAGTCAGATTATATTTTTGTGTGTGTTTTATTGTAACATTCAGTCTTACTCTTCACAGCTTGGTGTTTTGGTATTTTTGTTTACAACCCTGTTAAGTGTGCCTCAATTAAGTACTAGATACCACGTCAAATGCAAAGCTGGAGTATACCTTTTTAAGTTAGGCAAAGTTAGTCTACAAGTCTCACATCTTCACACGCAGATATTTAAAACATGAGGCAGTATTGTCTTATTTAGCATACCTGGTTTAGGGTTCTTTTTACGGGCATAAATCAGAGCCATCATTGTACAAAGTGACACTTCTTGTTTGTCTTTAATAGACTCCAGCTGTTGAATACCCTCTTGGATATCACCTAGTGAAAACAGGTGCAGAATAGGCTACAATGTTTTTCAAGACAGAATATCAGCATTAAAACTTCAATCTGAATTAAGTTTTTCCCTGATTTTTTCCTTCTGTGTTTTTGATAACACTTTCTTCATAACTTCCTTCATTATTCACACATCCATTTTCACTTGTTTGTGCAGGTCTTTCAAACAAACAAGAAAGAGAAAAGGCACCACAATGCAGAGAACTTGAAAGGACTTATGTACTAGTTCTGCCAACTGCCATAAAGATGAAAATCATCCTTATTATTTGTTATATGCAGGGCATTAAACAGCTGGTTTTGCTCCAATTTCTTTATATAGCCAGAATTTTTACCTTGTTTACGTGAATCTTCTGAACATCAACAGAAATCTTGAAAAATAGGAATGTGTGACTAAAACAAATCAACATCAAGGAGTTTGGGAACAGATATACCACTTCAAAAATCTTCAGATTCCTTCGTAGTGCCATGTCACAGCTCTCTCTGCCACTTTCTTTTACTCATTAGTTTTCTGTCACATCCTTGAAACATGGATTTAGCTAAATACATTTCTCAAATCAGTTTTATGTACATCAAGGTCCTCCCAACAGGTAGTAGCCGTCAATTCCCCCGAGGCAGATGGACATAACTAAGTTAAATACAACTGTGCTGAAGGGAAGAAACATTAGTTGGAACAAGCAAATTTATCTTTGTGATACAATGCAAGGGGCATTTGGGCAGAGCTCAAATTCCCCCCAAGGAGCCCGCTGACCTGACCCACATTCATGTAATCAATAAAAGAAAAAAAAAGTCATCCTTTATTCCCCACGTCAGCGCTACACGGTCCAGAGCGGTTCCGTTCCAGCTGGGATGCGTGTGAGGCACCTCATGAAACACTGTCATCCTCCAGCGACCGAGAACGCACGGCCGGACTCCATAAAGCTGCTTTCTTTCCGTACAGTAGGTCAAAGACCGCTTTGAGACGGCAACCCGTGTATCGGGAGGGCGGCGGGGGGGCGGGACACAGCACCCGGCTCCCCAGCCCTGCATTACCTGTCCTCAGGGAGCCGTAGGCCCGGTAGAACAGGAACACCGGATCGTTGCCCAGCCGGCCCACGGCCTCATCCGCCACCGCCCGGACGTGGTGGAAGTAGCCCTCCTGGCAGTAGTAATTGAGCAGGGCCTGTGGGAGAGGCGGCCTCAGACTACTCGTGCAAACGCTTCACCCCGCGCCGCAGAAGACCACGCCAGCCACCCCGGACCCGTCTCGTCTGGCCCCTCGCGCTCCTGCCCCGGGCCCCACCGCCTTCCNGGAGCCCACCTGTTGCACCTCGGCGTCCATCGTTGCTACCCAGCGCCGCTGAGAAGGCGCCTCCGGAAGCGCGAGGGAGTGCCTCACAGCACGCCGCCGTTGGCTGGCCAGCCGGAGCTCCCGCTGCCATTGGGAAACACAGGGAAGGAAG
>VXBZ01012752.1:0-23520 GCA_013399135.1 Heliornis fulica | reverse complement strand
AACTGGACACAGTACTCCAGTTGTCAGTGCCCTGTATAATACATTATTGCTTCATACAAAAATATCTCACCCTTTGAAAGTGTGCTGGTCTGGGAGTTGTGACTGTGCAGATTTATAACTATATGTTCATCTTTTTTCCTGAGGAAATATAAACAAGGAAGTGTTAATCAGAAATGTGGTATGCAGAAGACAAAGAAAAATCAATTATATTTTCTAGAGCTGCTTTATTTAATTACTTCTATGAGGTTATATATATTTGTACAATAAATATTGGGGAACTAGGCCAAAAAGAATCCTTCCTTTCATGTTTACTTCCATGCAAAAATATTTCTCTGTTTTCTTCCCTTAAGGCAAATTAGGAAATTAGTTTTTAAAGAAACATTTATTTTTGCAGCTGCTAGGTGCAGTTGGATTGTTAAATACCTCTGCTTCTGTTGGTTAAAAAAATGGGATTATGGAGAAAAGCTTAAAGACATGACTGGAGAATAAAGGACAAGAACACAAAAAAATAAGCCAACATCCACCTTAATTTAATTATTTTTTAATCACTTGTGAACTCTGTGTGCATGAAATAAAATATTTAGTTACTTGGGAATTTGTTACTTCTTTGAATGAGGAGGGTCTCTTGAGGGATGTTCTCCAGCTGCTTGTCCTGGATCCAGAGCCACATTATCCCATTTGTCAGGAGCACTGGGACCTGGCAGTTTGGTTTTGCTGAATGTCAGGAGGGAACAAGCTGCATCTTTTGGATCCTGCATCTGACACACCCCGTCCTCTGCTGTGTTAAATCATCCATGCTCCTTCAAAGCCAAGGTCCAAAGTACTCTAATGGTAGCCCACACACTTTCCTGTCATGTAATTCAAAAGTTAAGAGGATTTTGCTTGTACCTCATAATTTATTGTGTCTATTAAATGCTGCATGTGTGCATTTGATTCCTTAATTAACCCATACCAGGGTACTGCAAGGATCTGATCCAAAAGCATCAACTCAATTAAGTCCTGTAGCTGTGATCCTGAGAAAATATCTTCTCAAGCCCCTCTTCCAGCAGAAGATAACACAGTACCAATCTTGACTCACATGTATCCCTAGATCACCAGGACACCAGCAGCAAACCTACCATGGTGAATTCATGATATGGAAAGAGTCATGGGACTCATCTTAAGATAACTACATCTTGTGATGCATTTTGGACCAGCCTTGGGAAATTGGAAGCTTAGTAATGGAGTGGGTTTGGCATCCCAATATGTATGAATATGACTTTATAGGAAGGATATTTTGGATCTTGCTATTTTTGGTGGTTTGTCTCCATGCTCTGAGCCAAAGGCCACCAGTGAGAACATCTTGATGGTGCATGAGACTCCTGATGTTTTGCACTAAAGACAGGTCCATTCCTTTCTCTTCTGATCCAGATCCAAAGCTGTAGCACCTTCTCAGCTATTTCAGCTTTCTCCTTCCCCTGAAACTGGTGGCTTATCTTGCACCAAAATACCACCTGGGAATGGTACCTTCCAGCTCATCTCTGTTCCATTACCTCAACATGGAAAAGCCATTTCAGGGTGGTGATTTCATTATACATCACTGATGGGGGATAAATTATTAAAGCAGATTCATAAAAAATGAAAGACATTTTACACAGAGACAGAGTTCTGATGGTAACCTAGATATGTCACAAAAACTGATTGCCACCAAACAGGACTGCCTGTCCCTCGCCAGAGCAGAGCAGGGTAAACTATGAAAGATGCATGAGGGTAGAAGGAGGAATGAAGTGACTGGAATGACAGAGTGAGAGATAAACACATCAAGGTAAAGGAAACAAAAGAGAAAAGACAGTGGAGGGAAGGGGAGTGAATAGAGGTTAAATAATTCACATCAGGATTTTTAAGAGTCTTGAAGAAACAAGGGAACATAAGATATCCAGGAATCACTGGCAAGGGGGGAAGGGAACCAACTGAACCAAACATGTTATTCATACCATTGAAAAAGGCTGTTGGATATGCTATGCTGTTTGGACAGACTGTGGCTGGTGTAAATCAGCAAGGAGTCAATCCAGTTGGGGTTTTTACACCCTTCTGGGGAGGTGGCCCATGAATCAGAAGGGCAAATCTAACAGATGAAATTCCAGCAGTTTTAGACAATTCACACCGTGGATGATTTTGGCCTCTTATCTCAGTTGAATCTGCCTGTTGGTCCTGTGCTGGTCACTGATGGATCTGCTGGGAGCCTTACCCAGCCACTAAGCTTCTTCAGTCACTGCCTCTTTAAATTGAAAGAAGATGAGGAGTTGTGTATCATCAGTCCATGTTCATGCTGCCAGTGCTGATGGTGGGCAAAGTGTCTCCTGTGAACTTTACACATCTCCACAGTCCCAGGTGATGACTATCCCTGAAAAGCATGAGAAGCACTCAAAGCTGTGAACTCTGGGACCTACAATTGGTGAGATCCAATCTGAAACAGATTCACAGAATCACAGAATCACAGGAGTTGGAAGGGACCTTGAAAGACCATCCAGTCCACCCCCCCTGCCAGAGAAGGATCACCTGGATTAGATCACGCAGGAATGCATCCAGATTGGGCTTGAATGTCTCCAGAGAAGGAGACTCCACAACCTCTCTGGGCAGCCTGTTCCAGGGCTCTGGCCCCCTCACAGGGAAAGAGTTTCTCCTTATGCTCACATGGAACTCCCTCTGCTCCAGCTTGGACGTGTTGCCCCTTGTCTTATCACTGACAATCACTGGGAAGAACCTGTCTCCATTCTCCTGACACTCACCCTGTACATATTTATAAACATTAATGATATCACCCCCCAGTCTCCTCTTCTCCAAGCTACACCTCTCTGAAACACCCTCCTGAGCACTTTTTATTTCTCTGACACTGTTGCTCCTCTTCTCTAGGTGATACACCCTCCCTAAATCACTTTTATTACCCAGCTTCTGGGGGAGGGGAACAGAAATCTTTGCTTCCTGCCCTTGTTTCCCTCCACTGCATTTAATTTCTGATCTGGAAATATTTCTATCTTTGCTTGAATTTCTGATTTCCTGTGTTACTCCTATTTTATCCTTGGCTTTTCTTGCTTGGGAATTCCCTTGCTGATTCAAGGCACAGGTGAGTATGTGAGGATGCACTAAGCACGCCACAGATTAAAGCAGCCATGCAAAATTCAGGGGCATTAAATTAGTCTTGTGGGTGGGAGGATAATTCCTATTAATCACTTCTGTTACAGCAGAACCTCAGGATAAAACCAAGGCAGGCTGAGCACAAAATGAGGGAAAATCCCAGACACAAATACTTTGAAATCTACAAAGAAAAATAAAAAAAAAAATATAATATGTTGGGTGGGCAATATGACAGTTGGTAACCTGATTATTTTTAAGAGTGGGAGGAACCTGAGTGGGTCATACAGTGTAGGGGAAGAAAATGGGAAAAGAAGTGGAAAGAAAAGACTTGGAGCAGAGCAGACAGTGGGAGGAAGGGGAGAGAAACATTAGCAATGGAGAACAGAATCTGTCAGGATATAGAAATTATCACCATTTCTCCACAAACAGTAAATATTCCATCTTGTGTCAAAAGGAACATCTTGGGGATACAAAAGGGGAGATGATGAGTTAAATCAGGACACTGTATTTCTGTATCAAATTAAATCTTTTTTCATTCATTTTTTTGGGGTGTGGGGGAGCAGATCTGTCTTAAATATTGAGCCCAATCTGATGGGGTTGGGGTAAAGGGTTATGATGTTTTTTTTAGGAGTTACATAAATGTTTTCTAAAGTTGGCATCTTCTACACTGGTTTGGGTCAGCAATTTAATCAGCTCCACCACTTCCAAACCCACCTCTGTGAAATTTCACCTTCCTGCTTCACATTTCTCCCCAGTTTCCACTGGTGAAATGAAAACTGGTGGCCAATTGTTCCTGCTTTCACCTTGAGCTGAATTGTTAATGGGAAGAGATAAGGCAGGATGACAACTGTGTCCTGGGGTGCCTCCAGCAGGGCACGGCCAGGACAGGGAGGGGATTGTCCCGCTCTGCTCTGCGCTGGGGTGGCCTCACCTTGAGCTCTGGGGGCAGGTTTGGGGGTCACAGGACAAGAGGGACAGGAGACTATTGGAGAGTGTCCAGAGGAGGCAACAAGGATGAGGAAGGGTCTGATGAGGAGAGGCTGAAGGCCTTGGGGTTGTTGAGCCTGGAGAAGAGG
This sequence comes from Heliornis fulica, assembly GCA_013399135.1. Taxonomy (NCBI): domain Eukaryota; kingdom Metazoa; phylum Chordata; class Aves; order Gruiformes; family Heliornithidae; genus Heliornis; species Heliornis fulica. The sequence continues at coordinate 19,330 of VXBZ01012752.1, read as the reverse complement.
AGGCTGAGGGGAGACCTCATGGTGGTCTGTGGCTTCCTGATGAGAAGTAAAGGGGCAGGTACTGATCTCCTCCTGTTTTCCATGCAGAGCTCTGGGTTCCTCAATAACCCTGTACAGATAAGATCCTTGGCTGACTGGATCTACAGTAGATTTTTTCCTCAGCTTCATCTGATTCAGAGACAAGTGATGGGTCCTGAGACGTTAGAGATCAACAGCCAAACTCCTGCAAAGTCTTGCAGATCCAGGGATCTGGGGCAAAATCTCCTGCAGGACACTAATGTCTGGTGCTGGAGCTTTGCATCAGACTCTTAATAATTGTGCAGACATGGTAATTATACACAAAAAATAAAGTTAATAACTTAATCATGTGTAAGAAGGACCCTTCAGCTACTGAGACACATGCTCAGCACAATTATTCACAGGCATGTAATCTACTTCCTTTTGTATTGAATATTTCATTAGTTACTCTTCACATCTTCTTGGAGGTGCTTTGCAATGGTTCAGTGATTGGATTTACTCTAATTTCTTCTTGGCTCATACGAACACTGTCACTACAAATATCCCTCCTGTAGTTTATCCCTTTAACAAGAAGGTTCTTTCCAACCTCCCTGGTGCCAAAAAGAGCCCACCACCATGTTAACATCAGGAGCTTGAAGCAATTTTAGGTTTCCCCTCTGCCTTCAAATTCCTTTGGGTGGATCCCCATGTTTTTGCCCTGTTTCTATACAGCTCTTGGCACTCTTGGCATTTTAGAGATGCCTTAGCAATGGTACAACATGAATAACAAACTGTAGTAGCAACCAGAGGTCTCTGAAAGTGAAGGAGATTGGATGTCCTAAATCATGTGGATTCATCACTATTTACTCCTGCAACACAACAACAGGAGTCTGTATAGGTGAAGGACATATATAGCAAGAGGCAGTGGCATACCATGGACTTGCATTTCCATTTTGAAATACTTGAATGACTTCTCTAAGCCCAAGGCAGTTTCCTTCTGAGCTAGATCCATCAAACCAGCCTCTCTGGTTTGGGAGGGCTTCGGGGCTGCCATGTTCCATGGAGGCAGCCCAGCTCTTCCCACCTCTGATGAAGTAGATGCCTCATGTAATTAATTTGGGAAGGAAGAGCTTATATTTAAAGTTATCACTTGTGGAATGTAGAGCAATTCCAGGTTTTAAGTGTTATAACAATCCAGACTAAACCTAAAAGTACTTATTGGAGTGTCCTGGGCCAGTGCCTTGCTGGAACTGGAGTCTGGGTACTTCATGTCATAGTGGGACAGGCTGTAGGCCTGGACTACATCTCCCATGATGTGCTGCATGTGTCTCATGGATATGGGATCCTCACCAAGAAGATATGGGCATAGAGAACAATCATACCTGCTAATCCCACGAATAAGCTACAAATCTCCTACAACATTCTTTGTTCTTTACAATTTCTCAATGAAGCATTTGTGGAAAATATACTGAGAATAAGTCTAATTTGTTGGCAAGTTTTGGTGGTTTCTCCAGCATTTGCCCTAAAGGGCAGGTTAAATAAATGAAATGTTAACAGCTGCAGAAGAAGGTCATAGATATTCTTGGCTACAACACATTAATAAGGGTGTCTGCCTGGTGTGGCACAAGGTGTGTTTCACTGGGTGATACCTGGCAGGTCCTCTCATTATTGTGAGTTCTTGGCAGTGGACAATAATTTAAATGTATAAAATCTTTCAAGGATTTTTGCACTGTGCCCTCGTGGCCAAAGAGGTTAATGGCATCCTAAAGTGTATTAGAAAGGGGGTGGTTAGGTCAAGAGAGGTACTTCTTCCCCTCTACTTTGGCCTGGTGAGACCATACCTGGAGTATTGTGTCCAGTTCTGGATGCTCAGTTCCAGAAGGACATACAACTCCCTGAGAGAGTCCGTCACAGGGCCACCAAGGTGCTGGAGGGAATGGAACATCTTCCTGCTGAGGCCAGGCTGAGGGAGCTGGGGCTCTGGAGCTTAGAGAAGAAGAGACTGAGGGGTCACTTCATTAATTTTTATAAATATGTTAAGGGTGAGTGTCAGGAGGATGGAGCCAGACTTTTCTCAGTGATGGCCAGTTATAGGACAAGGGGAAATGGGTCCAAGCTAGAGCAGAGATTCCATGTGAACATAAGGAAAAACTCTTTCCCTGTGAGGGTGACAGAGCCCTGGAACAGGCTACCAAGAGAGGTTGTGGAGTCTCCTTCTCTGGAGACATTCAAGATCAATCTGGATGTGTTCCCATGTGATTTGATCTAGGTGATCCTGCTCAGGCAGGGGGTTGGACTCGATGATTTTTCAAGGTCCCTTCCAACTCCTGACATTCCATGATTCTGTGATTCTGTGAAAAGGAAATCTGAAATCCATTATGATACTTTCATGAGTTATGGATGTGGGTCTGTTGCCCACATAAACTACAGACCACAGAAACCAGTGTCATTTCACAGCTACGAATAAAGGGAGAACTGGACCCATTTTTCTTTCTCTGACTTTACTGAATATAAATCAAGGCACAGACATGCTAACTGCATTACACAGATCCTGGTGACAGTAACTTCTCAGTGCTTGAGAGACAACAGAAATTGTCATTCAACTCTGATCATCAGCTTTATTGTATACCAGCCAGACAATACACATTTCATGCAGACTATACGTTTGCTCCAGCTGCCACGTAGAAGAAAGTGCTTGACTTCATGTGCCTTGGTCCTGCACTAAGGTTCTTGGTTCTTGATCTGTAGCACCAGTGTTTTTTTCAGGGGACCTGAAAGCAGAGAAAGAGCATCATTGCAAAGCTGTCAGAACAAATCAGCTGGTGCATGACAACCAAATGCCTCCCCTGAATTGAAAGTCTGCTGTTGCAGAGCGCTCCCCAAACTGCCCACACATGTTTGGTATGTCCTCAGGCTGGTTGGTGAGCCATGTCCTGATCCCTACAAGCAAGCAGTCCAAAAACCAATGGATGTCACCAAAATTTGGGAGCTCTTGACTTTTTGACCAGTTCCCAGTTCAACTGTGACCACCAGGATCAGGCCCACCAACCAGCTATGAAAAATGCTTGCCAATTGATTATAACCTGCATCGAACAAGCACCTCACTGTAAAATTGTCTCACAAAGAAGCAGTTTCCCTCAAGGTGGATGGTGAAAGCCTCACAGAACATGGGATCTGAGTTCCTGTGCTGCTCAGGAAGCACCCAGTTCCTGTTAAAACAATGGACAGCAAGATTAGGTAACACATGCTGACCCTGTTTTGAGAAGATCTCTCCCCAATGCCCCAAGGAGACACCTGGTGGCTCCAAGGCGTTGGGTGCCTGTTAGAATCAGCTCTGGGGACAGCTCTGTACTTGGGGTCATATTGCATGGCAGCATGAGAGAACAAAGCCTGGGAGTTAGGGTAGATACACCAGGAGAAGCTCTGGACAAGTGCTGGAGGGAAGGTTGGGTTTTGTTGAAGTGCCAGGGGAGAGATGGAGAAGGAAAGATCTCTAGGGAACAAGGGAATAGTCTTCATTAGGAGAGGGAGAAAGAGAAGGAGGATCTCCAGGGATGAGGACAGGGGTGTGATGGATCAGGAGGGATCTGTGAGGTTGCAGAGAGTACATGGAGAAGCAGGAGAAACCTGTTCAGCTTTAAAGTGGGCAGCTTTTCACATTGGTTATATTGAGAGACTGTGGAGATCCCCTTGTGAACACCAGTCTGACATTGGCTTTATGTAGGGAATGGTTCCAGCCTGCAGGTTAAGGGAGAGAAGGAGACACTGACACCAGGACCAGGAGGAGTGAGTTACCACCTCCTGGACCCATGGAGAGAAGGAGACCTGGACACAGGAGACTAGCCATCCCAGTGTGAGACCCTCATGGACTGGACCACACCAGAGACCTAGCAGGGCAGCTCTGGCTCAAATACTTACCCTCCTTCTGCCCTTCGTGGGACATTTGCTGCCAGAAGCTGTTGTCAGAGGTCTGCATGGTCTTTCCCCTGTGTACCCATTGTAGGACAACTGCTGAGTCCTTCCAATCTACCAGTTCCTGCAGCAATGAAGTGAGCCCAGCACCATAAATCAAGAGATTAGGGGAAAATGCAGGACAGCTCCTCTTTGTAAAGACACACACACACACCCCCTCCTCACTATCAGGACAGACCAGGTCCATACTGCTGATGCAGGCATCTGGTGGGACAGGACTTGTTGTCTGGCCTCTGGAGAAGGTTGATGATGCCTGCACATCCTTGCCAGTGGAGAACATGCCCAAGAGCACTCACACATGGAAACTGAGCAGGTTGAATGCTTCCAGCAACTACTCCAGATGCAAAGCCACCCACTCTGAGCACACCTTCACATTGGATCTAGTAAGGGATGATGCAGTAACTATGGGCCCCCAGCTCAGGTCTTCCTGTGTCAATGTGCATGTGATGATGAAGGCTGTAGGTGGGTCAACACCAGGGTAACCACACACTTAGTGTTCAACCCTGCTCTCACTGCTGCTGCCCTGCATTTCAGAATAGAGATGGAAAGCAAGCCACCAGCTCTCCCTGAAGTGACACAAACTGTTTGAGATCACCCTGCACCAACACTTCCCTCAGCCCCTGCCAGCATCACCTCAGTGCAGCATCTGTGTTGAGGCAAGCCAAGACCTCTGATGCACGCAGTGTGTGTTGGGTTCTCCTCTGTTTTAATCCACTCACTCTTTTCTCATGAGTGTGTGGATCCTTCAGCCATGTACCACAGGCTAAGGCCCAACCTCCTGGAGGAGAAAGAGGCTGTGCCCCATCCTCATGCCCTGGCTTCCTCTTCGTTCACAGTGAGTAGTCAATTGTGTGATTGTCCTCCCCCACCCCTTAAAGCTCATTCAGAATCCCTTGTAAATTGGAAGGGGGGAGGAGGGAAAGTAATTAAATTATTTTCCTCAGAAATTGGTATCCAGGGTCAACACAACATTGCAAAGCCTCTCACCAGGAGGAGAATATCCCTGGTTGCTCCCTGGGGGGCCTGCAGAGCAAGGTCTGGCCTTGGGTAGCAACCTTGGGAAGAATGAGCAGGGAGGATGCAAATCAGAGGGTGGAAGGAAAGTCCTGAAAGGCAACAAGACCCAACACACAAGCTGAAACATTTACAAATGACCTTTGTCTTAGCCAAGTGAGGAAATAGTTTGGAGATCCTTGCTCTCATGAGGGCCAACAGTGACAAACCATTGTCTGATGAAACCTTTGTAGGAGAGGTTAATTGTGTGACATGACAAGGTGAGAAATGGAGAGGTTTGGAGGTGAAAGATCATTACTCAGGTTACATCTGAAAGGTGCAGAAAGAGGATGAAATTCAGCAGGGGTTAATTTCCAGAGGCAGACCTGATGTTTGGAAAGAAACAATGGATGGCCACCATGAACACATGTAGCACAGTCTACTCTTTGTTGTGGTCTAAAAGCAACAAGCACACTGCAATCACCAGCCAGTCCAGAGCAGTGACAATGCAAGGACCTTGCTCTTCTGATCTAAACTTGCCTCTGACGGTCATGGGCTCCAGCAGCATTATCCTGCTCTTGATAGAAACTGGGCACTAGCTCATGGTTCACCCTGGTCCTCTATGGGTTTGGGTCTTGGTGTTTTTGTGACCTCATATCAAAATAGAGCTGATGAAGTTTATCCTCCTCTGCAAAATTATCTTCACTGGAAGGACTTTAATTATCTGGGAGCTGTTATGAGTCTGTACAGACAATGCCAACTCCAGGCACAGAGAAAATCAAAAGCTGACTTCAAGAGCAACTGGAAACATCATGAATTCTCTCCTGGTGTCTCAGGAACAGCAATGTAACCCCAGGAACATATAGCTGTAAATTTAATCTTTTTACTCTTGAAGAGAACCATGAAATAAGGCATTTCTTTAAAAAAATCAAGTGAGGACATGGTTGTCTTCTGTGAAAAACTGATCTTTTTGGTTAAAGCCAGGAGTACAGTCACAGGTTCAAGTCTCCCAGAAGATACAAAGTCATTGATTCCAGGGCAAATGTAAGTCACCATTAGGTTGTAGGATATGGTGAGCCACTTCTCACTTCTGAATGTTTCATGGCCTTTTGTGAAGTTTGCTGTCTGTGACAGCAGTGACAAAAATACAAATTGTTTATTTCCCAGAAAGTGGCCATGGCATTGTGCCCAGTATCTAGTCTCAGGTTCCTTGGAAAAGGCAACAACATCAAGTGGTGATGTTAAGGCAGTAAATTATGGCAGGGAAGTGACAAATCTCAGCCTGGATCTGTATCTAAGCAAGCAGAGGGGCTGCTATAGCTTCCATAGATTGGATATGCCTTGGAAATGGGCACCAGTTTGAGGCCAGCAAGTGCTGAAGGACAAGAAAATGTCTAGCTGTGAAATCTGACCTGACATGATCAACATGGAGCTCAGCACTTTGGAGTTTTACAACTGTCCACCTGCAAAGCAGCAGATATACTAACAGTTATAAAGCTCTGCTAGTAGAAATACAGATGTTAGAAGACTTGAGTGTACCTCCAAGATCAGCTGAGGACCTCCATGGCACACAGGAGTATTGTCCTAAATACCATTCAGTCCCTAAAACTGCAGCTCCAGATCTTTTTCACTCTTGTAGTCTAGGGTTTGGAGGAGGAGGTGGTGGCAGGTGGGTCATGGTGACACACAAGAAAGGATGTAGGGCATTATCTGCACCAAAAGGTCCTCTTTCCCACTGCCTCTTTCCTGTATCTACATGGAAATCTCTCCAGGGGTGTTAAGCACAACCCAGCTTCTGGTTTTGATACTCCTAGATGAAATCTCCAGGCTACTCCTAGAGGAGGATTAGACCCCACACACATTTAATCTCTCTGTCTGCTCTTGCACAGCACCACTGAAGGAAGCCCAGTGGAATGAACACTGCTTGATCCTTCCCAATGAAGGATAATCCCATGGACATCATCCATGTGCACCAGACAGCTTCAGTTTGTTCCTGAGTCAGGTTTGCAGACCTAAGCTCTGCAAATGGCCAATGAAACAGGACAGATGACCATGCTGGAAGCTCCTAAGATATCTGCTTTGCATTTCTTTAGGGTGGTGTAACCACCCTGTGACCCTCACCTATAGTGAGGGTCACAGTCAGGGTAGAGGAACTGAGCTGCTCCTGCCTCTTTCCATGTGTGTGTGGAGCAGGTGGGAAGAAGCACCACCTTCTGATTGACATCTCCAGCCAGCCTAGACCAAACTAGCATGTTCAGGCAATTAATTAGGACAAGGAGGAAGCAAGGAGCCACCTGGGACTTAGACACAAATGGGTCCCTGCTGTACTCACAGGTTAAAGGGACCACAGACAGGTCTAGTCCTAGCTGGGGATGGAGGAAGCAGATGGCCAGGGCACCTTCTGAACCATAAGAACCCTCCTGGGCATCCATCTCTGAACCATGTCCTGTGCTAAACCAGCTTCTGCTTCTTCCCCTGAGAGGCATCTGCTTGGATTTCCACTGACACACTTCTGCCCACTGTTTTCTGTAACATGCTGGGAAATGCAGTTCCTTTAACATCAGATGTTCCTGATCTGGGCTACAAGATTTCTCCTTCATTCTCCTCAGTTGCTGTATTTACTGAGCCACCTGCCAGCCCAGGACATCTCTGCATGAAGCTGGAGAAAGGCCAACCTCTTTATCAGGTGCAGCACAACTGCAAAGGAGAGAAGGTCATGCAGCTCTGATTATGCTGGGCTCCAGCACAGACAGAAAAGACTTGTCTCTGTGGCTGTAAAAGAGAAAGAAAGGTAGTGGGGAACAAAACCATGAGCTGAGCCATCCCAAAATACTATGGATTGAGTGTTGGCAGCAAGACCAACTGCTGAACTGGCCACGAGGACAGACATACAGTGCACTTACAGACACATCTACTGAAGCCACACCAAGAAACAAGAGAAAGAACAGTTGGTAGGTGAAGTATTGTTTATTCTAAGCAGTGAGTGTTATCACACAGTACAGACAAAGAAAAAAGTTTACAGTCTAAGAGGACAAGACCAGACATGAGACAGTAAGTCAGGGACAATGGGAAGGAGAAGTTCACTGGTAGACATGGGTATTTAGGATGACCTGGAGGGGAAAGGGTCTGGAGAGGGAGAGATGGGAAAAAGAAAAGAGTTGGAGAAGTAGTTGTGGGACAGACACTGAAAAGTTGGCACCTCAGACAGAGAGAAACTGGTTTTGAAGGCAAGAAGGAATAGTGGTGTGGTGGGTAGATGGGATCTGGTGGAGTGGCAAGGGCATTGAGGACTCCATGGAAAGGAGCCCACAGAGATCCCAGACTGGTCTGGGTTGGAAGGGACCCCAAGGATCATCGAGTTCCAACCCCCCTGCCACAGGCAGGGCCACTAACCTCCAGGCCTGCAGATACACAAGGTTGCCCAGGGCCCCATCCAACCTGGCCTTGAACACCTCCAGGCTTGGGGCATCCACCACCTCTCTGGGCAGCCTGTGCCAGCACCTCACCACTCTCTCCATGATCAGTGATAAAGCATGGGGAGAAGGGAGGGAACAAGGGCAATGGGAGCAAGGACATCCCAGTGCCCTGTGACTCCAAAGCACTATTTCATGAAGTTAAAAGTGCCTTGCTGGCTCATGGCCCTGCTGACAAATCTTTTGGCTCCACACAAGGTGGCCACAGCTGAACTGGTCCTCTCTTGGGTGCTAAATNTCTCCATCTCCCCAAGGAGACATGGGGAGACCCAGCTTTGCTCTGGGGCTTGAGGCTGCTGCACATCTCAGGCTACACTGGGAAGTGGGCAGATGACAAGGAGGGGGTTTCAGAGACATTTCCCTCTTTCCATCTCTCACACCAGTGAACTACTGACATTGAAGGAATGTTTTTCATTCCTCAGTGCTCTCCTGTATAGCTAAAATCTGTCACTGCTCCTCATCCATCATTTTTCTGGTGGCTGGTCCTTGCAGTTTTCTTTCCATGGAGCAGACTCCCTGCAGAGTAAGCCAGCAATTTATAAAGCATAAAGATGCCTTCAATCCATTAGCAGGCTTTTCTTTTATCCTTGGCCTCACATCTCCATGTGACAGTCACAATGAGGGAGCTGTTTCCAAGGCACCCTGCAACAGAAATGAAGACTGTTTACAAGCAATCCATAGTTCCCAGTGAACCACCAGTACTCAAAGATGTGCCACCCCTCATTTCAGACCTCTGAGCTTGTGACAGACCCAGTGGCATTAATGGAATTGCTCCCAAACTAAAAAGCTCACATGAATATAAGCACATAGACTGTCAAATCCCTGATTGGATCCCACTTACCATGATGCTGCTGGGAACAGGGAGAGATGGAGCCCATGTCTGAGCACTGTGTTATGTTCCAACTGTGAGGGAGATCCTGCTCTTAGTGCTGAACAAGGACATCTCATCACGATGATCTTAGGGAATTTCTTCTTCCTCACAGCTCCTCTTCTTTATTTGATGTTACTGTTGCTGCTGGGGATGGTGGTTACTTCTTGAATGTTGGGAGGTACCAGCTATGACAGAGGCATCTTCTTAAAAAGTCCCTTTCTCTCCCATACTGGTACATCTCTAAATAATGCCTAGATCCAAAGGCTGCTGTGACACAAAGGCTGACATGCCAGCTGATGAAATATCTGTAGTCATCCCCTGACCTTGCTTTACCAGCCAGGGATGTAAAAATGATAACTGAGGTTTTCAAGGGAAGCCCAGAGATTTTTCAAGTGGTAAAATCAGTAAATCTCATTCCTGTGCCCAAGGCACTTAAGCTCCTTTCTGCTGCAGGGAACAGGGCGGAGGGATGGAGAGCATTAGGCAGGAACCTCTCTGTCCACCCATGTGCAAATGTGTGTGTATGTGTGTGTGCACTGGATGAAGCCCTCAGAACACTGTGGATTTGAAATCCACTGATTAAAATCAGAAACATGCCAGCCACACCTCAAGGAGCTGCAGTGACACAACATCTCTGCAAAGCCTCACTCAGATGCTCCATTGTTAACAGGGTGAGAACCAGACCTTGACTCTTCAACAAGACAAGTTCTTCTCTCTTCCTCGTCCCCCCACCAGACACCAACACTAACAATTAGGACTATTTTTACTCCAGACAGCACATATAAATGCTCTTATAAGACAAAGCACTTTGGTTTTATGTAAACCACCCCTGGTGATTTGCACCAATATCATTTCCACCCCTGGAAAAAGGTGGACAGTACCCCCTCACCCCCCAAATGACTTGTCAAAGATTGAGGAGTGTGTTAGTTGTAGTGGATTCAGACAATGAAGGTTAAAGACCTGTGATCCCAGTATGTCCTTTAGAAATGTATTCTGCCCCTTTGGGTGTTCAGGCTTTGTGATGCTGCTGTTGAGTGCAATGGGACAGCAAGGGAGTGTTTTCCAGCACTGAGCATGGGCAGTTGGGTGGGATCAGATGGAACAGACCCTACACCTTTGTTGGCCCATACAGATTGTTGCACATAAGCCACATCAACAACTGGTCTTTCCCCAATGAATGTTTTCTCCAATACTGAAATATGCATTCATATATATATATAAGAAATATACAAAATTGGAGAAAATACAACTTTCTCCAACTCTCCAGCTGTGGAGGGGTGAAAATATAAATTCCCTAACCTATAGCTCAGCTGAAACACTTTAAAGATTATATAGTTATGCGTGACTGAGGAATGGATGAAGGTGGTGGGGAAGGGAAAGGGAAGGCAGGGTGATATGGCAGGACATCAGAAAGCAGCATTGTTATTAGTAGGTAGTCAGAGATGGGATAATTTTGAAGGGATTTGTAAGGCAGACAGGGATGAGAAATTTCACCCAGGAACAAGGAAGCAGAAACAGGTCGATGCTCTATGGAAGTCATCAGAGCTATGTTGGAGGAGAGATTTCAAAATAAACCCCCAGTCCAGGGGGTGGGCATGTTGCTATTGGAGTATCCATTAAAACCAAAAACATGCTCAAAAATAAAAAATGCTGGTAGGAGCTTACAGGATAGTTAAGAAAAATAAAGTGATGAAACTAAGATTAGGGTTCATTGCTTAAAATTACATCCTCATCCCTGCTTTCTTCTCAACCATCACTTTCTCCAGATAGCAAATGCTTTCATCAATATGTAATCAGTGCTTTGCACCTCTCTGGACATTGCCAGATGCCACTTCAGCAGTGTCTAGGCTTGCAGAATGTTGTAAGTGCCCAACCCAACGATTTCCCACCTCTTTTCAATGAGGATTTACAACCTTGTGAGCCTTTCAGGTGGCTTTGGGCCAAAGAAAAAGCTGTAGGCAGTTGGAAAAGGTATATGTAATTAAATGACCTCATCCACAACACCTCCCCTCCCTCCAGCTCTGGATGGGGCTGGGTTTCTACTCCCTCATCCAGTGCAAAGTGGACAGGAGTGAGGTGCAGTGGGCATGCAAGGCACTTACCACACCAAGCCTCTGCTCGAGATACTGTAGGGAAAGAAAAGCAAACTACCTGCTTGGTCCACATGACTTCACTGTCCATCTTCACATTTGCAAAGGAGGTTTAGCTTTCACACCAGGCCAGTCTGAGGTCAGCAGCCAGCTCAAGGGAGTCAGACTGTGACAGCTCAGTTGTCCCTGTGGCAGGCAGGGAAGTGGCGGCTCTAAGCAGCACAGATCTGGTTACGGTTGGAAGGGGTGTTCCTTTCACTGAATTGTGCTTCTTATCGAGAAAACAAGATCAAGGAGGTGGTATTCGGTCTTAGCATTTATTTATCATTGGAAAAAAAAACCCCTTTGAGCAAGCAAAGATCACAAGCACGTCACAATCAATTGGCTATACATTAACTCTGTGTGTGTGTCTGTGTGTGTGTGTGTGTGTGTGTGTGTCACTCTCATTAGAACAGCAAGAATGAAAAAGAAAAGCACCACGAGGAGGTGTGCTTAACACGTTACAAGAGACAATTTGTGATATGCAACCAAACCCAGGCCACAAAATATTAATTAGACACTTCCTATCTGCCTCCAAGAGGCAAGAGTTTGTGGAATTCATGGGATTTTTTTTTTTTTTTTGTCTTTACATCAGACGCGTTGCAAATGAAGAAGCAGGTGATCGGTGTGCAAAGCAGTCAGAAAACAGGAGCTCAGTCAGCAATTAGCACCATTTTGCAGAAAGGAGTAACAGTACAATACAGTGAAAATGAGAGAGCAAGCAATAGACAGCATAGGAACCTTCACAGGGTAAAACACAAAACATTTTTTCTTTTTTTTTCTTTTCTTTTTACAAGGAAAGCAAAACATATCGAAAATTAGCGGTGGAACAATCAGCGTTGTGGTAGCTGGGAACACAGAACAGCAGAGCACTCTTTCCCAGTGGGATTGACAAGCTCAGAGTCCAAAATGAACTGGAAACAGCAGAGATTTGGTCTCCTTTCTGATAAACCTGAGTTGGATGGGTGTAAAGTCTGTGGAAGGTAGAGAATTGCAGGATTTCACCCTGAGGCCTGACTCTGCTGCAGTTCCTGGCATTCGATGCGATCCTAAACCGTGTGCTTGGATGTATGCTGAGGACCTGGTGCACATGGAGCAAAGGCTGGGATGATGGATTTATATCCCTATATTGCTGCTGCCTTAGAGGGAGGTCCTCAGGCCCTACCAATCTCCCAGGCAAAGATGGAGATCTTCCAAGGATCATTCATCCCACTCAAAGAGAGGTGTCCAAAATAGGTTGCTCAATGGCCCTTGGAAAGTTCCTTCCCTAGAGAGGGAGTTGAAATGACTGGCTAGCACTTCATAGCTAGCTTTGAAGTTAGATACCACCTAAACTTCATGTATTAAGGAAGCATAAGGCCATGTTCTGGCCACTCACTGTGTATGTTTTACTCTGTGGTGGATTTACACTGTGGTTTTACACTGTGGTGGATGCTCTTCATTGAGAAGAAGCAACCCTGAGGCCCTAGATGGTGAGCGGCTGATACACAGTCATGGAGATGTTTGAATCAGGTGGTCTGAGAATCTTAATGATGTTCCTTGGGCAAAAATTTGGTTAAATGGCCCAAATTTCCATTGATTTCAAGGTGAAATGGTGGCAAGTGTGCTGTCTCTTTGAATGTGAAGCTTTGGGCCTATATTGGTGTGTTGGGGGCTACTAGTAGCTGCCTATGTGCCTTCCTCACATATTCTGCCTGCTAAGACACGTCATCTTCACACTGTTGCTATATCCTACAATAGGAAAGGGCATTACTGAGGAGTTTGAAGTTGGATGAAGCATCTAAATGCCAAGGAATCACACCAAGTCTCAGAAGCTCAGGCTTCTCTGGCCAGTTGTCCCTCGTGTGACGGGGTGGGAAGAGCTGTGAGCGGCGCTTCTCTCCACCAGCCCAATGCAAGCCTTTCACCAAGCTGCTCTGGAGACAGAGCTGAGCTTTGCACTCGAGCAGTGCTGCAGGGGCTTCTGAGCACTCAGAAAAGCAATGGTCAGTATGGACAGGTCAGCGTCTCCATGGAGCATGCACATCAAAAATGCACTACATTCGCAAAGATTTCCACAGTTTTACTTCCTGGAGGATTTCCCTGGTTTCCTCCTAAACATTGGAGGTTTAAATATATATATTTCTATATATGAATATATATTTTCCACATACACAACCTGACTAGCTCATAGCACACAGTTCTAACACAGCTAAGCTTGGAAATACACCACTGAATTCAGAACACTACACTTACTTATTATACTCAAAGCTTTAGGCTGTTAGCACGAGGCAAACAGGACACATCACACAATACACTGAACTTGGCATTTATTCATTACTAAGGCCAGCAAATGTCACTATCTGTATACCACAGAGCTTTCCTCCTCTTTGGAAACTTTTTCTCAGCCTTGTAGCCCACCACTCATTTATGTTTCCAAAAATAAACTCATTTCTAATGGGATGAGACACCAAAATTGGGACTCCTCAACCTCCTGTCCCATCCCTTTTCCCATTAAATAGTTCAATGTCTTTAAAATATCCCAGCAGCAAGACTTTCCTCAGGCAAACACCTCTACAGCAACACAGTTCTGACAGTCTTTCCTTACACCACCTCCCTACTCTCTCAGCTCTCTTTGCTCTTCCCAATTGTCTCTTCTCTGAAAGTTTGGAGCTGGGCTGCATGTTGGGATAGAAATACCGAGCTGCAAAAGTAAAGAAGTACCCAGCACCTTGACTTGCAGATACCTACAGGAGATTTTAACAGCTCATTTTGGTGGAATCAAGATTAATTTTTAGGTCTTTAGGACCCAATCCAGAAATTAGGCATGTAAATTTGGATTGGGACCATTTCTCTCCTAGCTCTCATCAGCAAGATGACCCAAATTTTGGAGTAGGCAATGCCAGTCTGTTGGGCTAGTTCATACTCAGTGACAACTGTGTTTACAGCTTTCAAACTGGTCTTGCTGGGCATGGGGATTTTCTGGTGTAAGAGCACTGTAACTAGGATTGAAACCCTGAGAGCTCACCTGGAGGGAATCTGGGGATCCCAGCAACTGTTTCATGCCCCTCTTAGGATGCTTATGAGTAACCTAGAACTCCAACAGCTCATAGAGTCAAAACATTGGGGACTGACAGCTCTAGTCAACCTCAGTGACTTAATTCTTTCTACCTCTTGGAAGGCCACATCTGAAAACTAAACCTCTTTCTGAAATCTAGCTCTACCAGCACCCCAGAAGTGAAGAAAGCAGACCAAGATTCAAAGTAAACCATGAATTACTAAAAAGACCCATAACTGGGGGAAAACAATGGGGAAGAACAGCCTGCCAGTAACCTTGTCAAACCTGCCACATGCTTGGAAAGTCTTCACTGCTTTTTTTTTTTTTTAATCAAGTCTGTCAAGTTTTGTTGATGGGTGAAACTGCCTTGATGCAGCTAAAACTATGCCCCAACTGTCCTAGGGGAAGATTTGGCCCTTTATTTACACAGGACCTTTATTTACCTCCTTCTCTGTTGTTTCTTGGAGCAAAAGTCTCACCAGTGTCACCAGAGGAATTTGCTCTTGTCCAAACCAATGACTCTAGCAGATCTCTAGTAGATCCATGCCACCATAAATGAACCCCTGATCCTCTCTAACTCAAAGACCTTTCACCTGATGACACCAGTGGGAGATGACCAAACAATGGCCAACCCCAAAAGGGCCTCATAGGATGAGAACACAGGCCCCCCACAGCTTGATGGGCATTTTTATGCCATCAAAATGTTGAAGGTCCAAGCCCAAGGAAAGGGACAGGCTGTTGGATGCAATTATGACTGATCCATCACCTTCATCTCCTACAACATCACTTGTGCATTCCCACATCCCTCACTCTGTGCAGAGCCATGTTGTGCAGGCAAAGCAGAACAATCTGACCTCAGAAACAAGGATTCCTTAATCCTCCTTGGAAATAAAACAGAAAAGCTTCTAATACAATCAGAACAAAAAGCAGATTAGAAGCCTCTAATTAATTTTGTGCTGTTTATTTAATCAAAGGGAGGGAAAAAAAAAAAGGAAAGAAAGAAAGAAAGAAAGAGGAAAAAAATAAGAGAAAGGAAAGTGCAGTGACATTTACTCTTTTGCCTCAGCCAGTTTATTGTTCATCTCTTTACTTTTCTCCTTGTCCTCTGGCTTTGCTGTGTTGGAGGTCTCAGCACTCTTTTTCTTGGCAGCCCGGCCAGATGTAATCTGCTTGTCTTTGGCCTTTTTCAAGGGTTTATGGCTTGTGGTGGTCTTTTTTGGTTTGGAAGGCTTTACACTAGGCTTTTCCACCTGCATGGAGGGCAAAATGACAACACAGAGGTGGAGAGGGAGAGAAAGAGAGACAGGACAGGTGGAAAACAGGATTTAGATCAGAAACAGCATGAACTTATTATCTACTCAGCTGTCAGCAACATCTGTCTATGAGTAGATAGATGTTACTATCTACTCAGTCAGAAGGCAGGTGAGAACTTATCTACTCACCTGCCTTTGCAAGCCCAGAGGGTTTTGTCTTTCTCTGGATTTGAAGCAGATAAATGATGCTCTGGACAATGAGGATGGTACAAATTCCCACCTTTCTTGCAGGACATGGCTCCTCAGTTTGTTTGTCCCTAATAGGTTGCTACAATACATTGTTTGGGGTACCTGGGCTGCAGGGCACCCACTTGCACCTCAACAAAGACCTCAACAGTAGCTTGCATTCACCTGGTCTCTATCAGCCCCAAAAGCATGGAGGACAGCTTCAAGATTAAGGAGAAACAGCAGCTTTCAGCTCCTCTGCTGTCATCCCTCTGAGATCTCACAAATCTAGAAAATTTAAAAACTTGGAAAGCACTAAAACTGCATAATCTGACTCCAATTATATGCAGATCCTCTACTACTCCTACAGAACAAGGCTGAAAGACATTTCAGCTCAGGTGCTTGATTCATGTCCTCCATCTGATCAAAGCCAGAAATGCTTACTGTCAACATCTGTGGAGCACTCTGAATTAATTGCAGATGAAGATCTGGCTCTTAACATGTTATTCCTGGTGGGAAAAAAAACAAGTGTAATGTGCCTATAGTTTTGGAGGAAGAAAGAAAAAGCTGTCTAGATAACACCTGGGAAGTGACAACAGGAAAAATCCTCTCTTCTTTACAGTCTGACATAGGGCAGTGAAGTCTCCAATGAGCATCAACCTGTACCAGAGCCCCAGACTGAACACCAGAATGGTTTGGGTGGGAAGGGACCTCAAAGCCACCTCAGTGCTACACTCTGCCATAGGCAGGGACACCCCCACCAGCACAGGGTGCCCCAATCCCCATCAAACCTGGCCTTGAACCCTGACAGGGATCCAGGGGCAGCCACAGCTTCTCTGGGCACCCTGTGCCAGGGCCTCCCCACCCTCCCTGGGAAGGATTTGTGCCCCCGATTTGTGCCCCCCAGCTCCTCTCCCTCTGCCCTCCTGCAGCTGAAGGCCATTGACCTGGGCCTGGCACTCCCTGCCCTGGGCACCAGCCCCTCTCCAGCTCTCCTGGATCCCCCTGAGGGACTGGAAGGGGCTCAGAGCTCTCCCTGTAGCCTTCCCTTCTCCACGTTGGACAACCCTAACTCTCTCAGCCTGTCCTCATAGGGGAGGTGCTCCAGCCCCCTCATCATCTTTGTGGCATCCTCTGGCCTTGCTCCAACAGCTCCACACCCTTCTTGTCCTGGGAACCCCTGAGTTGGATGCAGCACTGCAGGGGGGTCTCCCCAGAGTGAACCAGAGAGGAAGAATCCCCTCCCCAGACCTACTGGTCCCTCTGCTGGAGATGTAGCCCAGGATATAGTTGGCTTTCTGGGCTGCAAGAAGACTTTGCCAGATTATATTTAGTTTTTCATCCACCATCTCCAAGGTGGATCCCTCAGATGCACCCACTGGGTAGAAATGAAGATGCCACATACAGGGAATGACAGCAGGCACTGTTCAGCCAGGCCTTACTGCATTGGACATGTCCCACCAGAAGCATTGATGGCCCTGGTTCCCTTCCACCACGTTTCTCACCTTTGGAGGTTCTTTGTAGGGTTCGCTGTAGAGAGTGCGTATCCTTCGGCGCTCCAGGAATTTGTTATCAGCTGGAGCAGGCTTACTGGTTTCCCCCTTGAACTGAGCACTGTAACTGGTTTCATGGGTCATTTTCTCCTCTGGTGGCTTGTACTGGGCCTTTGCTTTTATAGCTTTCACAGGCTTGATGTCTACCCAGGGTCTGAACTCATTTCTGAGGATCAAAAAAGAAAGAGGTTCGGGAATTAAACAAAAGGGTGGTAAACATGGGAATTAAATCCATCAATTCTCAGCAAGGTCTAACTGGGAAGGGTTTTGCCACCAGGTTAACAGAGAAACTGACTCTCAGCAGCTCATTTTTTACCTCATCTAGAACCCACTGACACATTAGGAGAAGTTCAGATGAAATTTAGTCTATTAAAATCAGGAAGTTCTGGGCACCAGACACTTGTGTGACAATGGTCAGGAGCCCTCTGAAATACAGGCCTCAGATGTGACTGTGATCCTTTTTTGGAAAAACACACTTTTTTGTGTGTGTCTACAGTTTCAACTCCACACTGCAAGCAATTTCTGACTCTCACAGTTACAATAGAAAAGAGTATTTAGAAAGGAACATCAAAACTCATGTTCTACACAACCCAAAACACCATACAAGACTTCCCAACACACTTCCATGCAGGTGAGCTAGACAGGTGATTCAGAGATGTCAGGTTTTCTACAGCCACCCCTTACCCATGACTGGAAATAGTGAACTGTATCTTTTTGCATAATTTTACCAAATTATGTACAACATTGTTAATTCTGTAAAGGAATAGTTTAAATAATTTTTGTCTAAAGGTGTCTAAAGGTGTCTTAGATTTAAACTCAAGCAGAGTAGGAAATGATCAGTTTATCAGGTAACATGAGATGTCACTTCTCTTTATTAGCTGATGTTGAATTCCTGAGTTACCAGGGGGAAAAAAATCATCATCCTCATTTAATTTTGATGAAACTGTGACTTTTTGAAGAAAAAACCCCAGACACATATAAAAGAATTCTAGCATCTGATGTACAACTTCTGATTTCCATCCACTCCCATCCACATTCTTGTTCCCATCTCATGCAATTTAGTTCTTTCCAGAGTAGTTCCAGCATCTTTCTAGTTCTGAAGTAAATCATTCAAATTTTCTCTCTACAAACTGCCATTCATTTGAGATGGGGTAGTGGAGAAACCCAAATTGTGTTGGTACTTTTGGTAGGTGATGCTCAGACACAGTCCCAGGCAGCATTCAGATCCTTAAGACTCCTGGTGCAAGCCAGGAATTATCCCAATGGTGGTGACACAAGCCCTCCACAAACTTTCCTTGGAAATAAAAAACCCAATTTTAATTTCAGGACCTCTGAGGCAATGGGACCTCTAAGTTGAAGACTATGCCCTTCCTGTCCTGTTCCACTCAACCACCTTTGGGTGGTGTTGTTTTCAGCCTGGTTTATTATAGAAATTAACTCTGTGTGAGGGTGCTGCCAGTCCATCCCTTCCCATAATAGCTTTGAACACGTCAGCTTCAAACAAATTTCACAAATGGATATACTCAGCTTTTACTTTTATGAAGAGAAGCAATTGGATAGAGGCTCAAGAAAGGTTCAGTGTGGACTTGCACACTTCATTGGTCATCAGAGGACCAGTGCAGCTCCCTCACTACCCAGTACTCTATTTCCCATTCTCATAACAAAGACAGAAAAACTCTTTTGTTTCCAAAATATCTACTACAACAGTCTCCTGGGTGTGTTTCTCCTTCTAAGACACCTACATTAAGGTCTCACCACATCTGCAAAGTGACTGTGTCCTTGTTGTAGACAATTCTGGGTTCTCTCATTACTGTGAGAGTGGTGGAG
>VXBZ01012751.1:10583-46609 GCA_013399135.1 Heliornis fulica | reverse complement strand
TGGGTAAGGAAGCGAGACGCGCTCCTCACCCAAATGGCCGGTACGGAGGGGACCGGGGTGGCCCCGAGGAGCTGCCGGGACCGTCGGTTCGGGGCTCGGAGGGGTCCCGCCTTTGTCTGCGGGGATGCTCGTTCGGGCTCTGCCCTGCGGAGCGGTGTGAAAACGGGGGTGGAGAGGTGGATTTCACGCTTTAATTCATCCGGAGAGGGCGGTAGGAGGGTATAGCTGTGCCCCCAGAGAGCTGCTGCACGGCCGGGGGCAGCCTCTGGCTTCACCCCGGGGTGCTCCCGGCTCCTGTCTTCATCGCTCTCCCCTGTGAACGAGGGATATCGGTGGCTGGAATGTTGTTAATAATCCAAGGCCTTGACTTGGAAGCGCCTCACGTAGTGATTGTGCAGTGTTTGGGGTGGAGGGTGTGAGCTCTGGAAAGCACTGACAGCGTGTGGACGGGAACACAGTGTGAGTGGGGGGGAAAGCTCACAGGCTTAAGTGACGGATATTTCAGTGTTCTTCCTTCCTAAAAGTAGCTTGAAATAGAATTATTGTAGAAGACATCCAATACAGAAAAATAACTGGGTGTATTCTCTGCATGAAGCTGGCAGTAACAGGCAATGTGTGGTGTTAGCTTATTCACAAGGCTCTTTGCTTCTTGGAGGCAAGAAGAATATTGCAGTTTATCAGCTTAGAATATTCCTTCTGTCAGGGGAATCATCTAAAATAAAATTCATCAGACTTCTCTCTTTGCATTCCCCAGGACATCAAGTTTATATATGTGTCATCAAGGGAATCCTCATAAAATAAAATCCATCAGACTTCTCTCTTTGCGTTCCTCAAGTCATTAGGTTTATGTGCACATCATCAAGTGGTAGCTGTTTGTTATGGGACTTGTATCCACCTACAGAGATAGCTGTGCTGCTCTGTAAGATGAGCATCCATAAAGGCTGGCTTGGAGGGCATGTTAGAAAACACAGCCTACCTTTAATGGTCCAAAAAAAAAAGTCCTTTGGGCTTGTGGTAATGCCAGGAGTTTCAAAAGTTTGTTACACCAGGTTGATGGCTCAGATTATGTATCAAGAACTATCTGCTGCCCTTGGGTTTGCTGGCACTCTGTGATGTTCCCGTTCACGTAGTTTGTAACGGAATGCTGTGTGTGAACAGTTCAGCTAGAAGTCTCAGAAAGCTTTAGTTGGTTTCAGGTTGAGTGTCTGCTAACCACAGGCAAATTTGAAGTGTGCTGTCAGATTTCAGCCTTTGACAGTTGGGGTATCTTTTATTTGAGGTTTTGGAAAGCAGGTGGAGCCCCTTAGATTCTTTTCCATTCCACAACTTTAAAAAATATTTAATGGGGGTGGGGATTAAGGTAAATTGAGTGGTGGTGTTGATTTCTGGTTCAGAAACAAGCTGTATTTCTTTATCTGTCACTGGTGCTGTTTGTGCTTCTGTTCCCTTCCTGCACCACAGAGGTGCTGCTTTCTTACTTCCCATGCTGTCAGAAGCACATCTCCTCCAACCCTTGTACACCTCAGTGGTGGGACTCATAACAGGTACCTAAGAGGCCAACTCATGTTTGGTTTTCTTTTATCATTCTTAGCTGCAGGAGCTACCACTAAGAGGTGGAAAATATTTGTTGAACTGTTGATTTGAGGGTTTGTAGCCTTATATTTGAGTAGCTTGTTTCCCTCTGTTGTTAGAAAACCAGCAAGCAGCGTGAGGCTTTCTGTACTGCCTGTGACTAGGCTTGCTCCAGGCTTGCTGGCTTGACAGCAGTAGGAAAGGTAAACATTTTTCTTGCATGACAAAGGAGGAGACTCCTGGAGCAGCCCCATGATCAGTGGTGGGGGTGCATAGCTATGTGATGCAAGAGATGCAGGATTCTCGCAGTCCAGATCCAGATGTAGATTAGTGGCTACTTAATAACTCTTCCAACTTGTGTGTCCTTCCCCTTCACAGGCTGTACTTCTACAGTTGAGCATGTTGCTCCCTGCATAACCCTTATGTCCTCGGTTTTGGGATCTGCTCAGATCTGTCGTATGAGTTCCAGGTTAATGTGGTTTGGCTGGGTTTGGTTTCTGCATTTGGAGTAAGAGCAGTTTGTAGTATGGACTTAAGAAGCCCATTTGAAGAATATTTTTAGAAACTTCTTCATATTAATCTGGTTTTCCTATGAAAACTTTATCAGGGTCATCTTTAATATATTTCTTCATATCAAAAAATCCCTGCTGGTCTCAGGTGTGCCTTACATAGCTTTGTCTGCTCTCCCTCCCAAGTATTTTGAGTGGATTGGGAGAGACAATCTGCAAACAAGGGAAAGCTTTCTCTTTTAAAATCTAGTTAATTGTTACTACTTCCATGTCTGGGCAGAGCTTTCCTCACAGCTTTTGTAGTCTTCAGTGCTTTTCAGTGGCTTTCAGTGTCTTTTTCCAATAATTACTGGCATTTATTTGGAAGAAGCTGTAGCTTTGAATTGCTATTATCACATGAGCTCTTGTTTACGATGAGGAAGATGGTTCTTCTCCCTGGCAGTGTCTTCCTCTCCCACACTTTCCCCTTCTCTTGTGCTTTGGAAGCACTTAAACAAGTACACACAAACCTCAGTTACAGACTCACATAGATTAAAACTAACCTGGCTTCTGCTCTAGGTTGGAGTAGAGTCTACACAGAATTACCTGACAGTTTGGGGTTTTGCCACCACTGAAAGCTGGTTGTACACTTCGCCTTCCCACTGAGCAGGAAGAGGAGGGATTTTCCTGGGTTTCCCCAGCTCCCTGACCCTGTTGGCTTGTTGCTTGTGGTGCTCACAGACTGAACAGAGCTCTCAGCACACTGACCCACCAGAATTTGCTCATTACTTTGTGGAGTACTTTTCCTCCTGGATGGAACATCAGCAGTGTGGAAAGAGGGGGGCTGCAACAGCCCACAGTTTGGTTTGGATGGCAGCTTTAACCCAGCTCAGTTCCAGCTTCTGGGCTGCCCTTGCAGCTCACTGGCATAAGGAGAATGGAAAACATTGGTATGAAAAAGAGCAGGCAGGTGCCAGAGGAGGACAGGACGGGTTTGGTGGTAGGGCTGGTTTAATATGCACAGGGAATTGGAGTGTAAGTAATGTGCTCATCATGTGCACGCAGTGGTCAGAGTAGCAACGGATGCTATTTGGAGTAACAGTGCAATAAAGCTATTGCTAGGATGCTTCTCACAGTAAATCCCAAGAAATTGTAGCAGGTGCTTGTTTTATTAGGATGTAATTACCAGTTTGTTGACAGATTAGCTTTAGTTTTCCATTTAAAATTGTAATGGAAACTTAAGTCACACAGAACTTGCCAAGGGAAGAAGCGTCTCGTAGCTGGTATGTGGGCAAGTGGTTTGTTTCTCTGCACCTCCTCTCCACCCCCCAACTGCCATTCTTAAAAACAAAACCACACCTCTGTTATAAAATGGCAGGATGACCTTAGCTTAGTCTTGGTTCCCATGGGAAAAAACCCAAACCAAACTCTTTAACTACCCAATATAAAGCTGATGTCTGTATCACTTGATAACTTAATTGCTTTCACCACATAAGAGTTGCTCGGTTGTGTATGTTGCCCGTTCCTCTGATACACTGCACTCAGTTGTATGTAGGGAGCATTCACTTAATATTGAGTGTAGAGCGATGGGATGGGAGCAGTGTGTCCTGGTTAAGTGAATTAGAGTTGCCTTGGGAACTATTATTCTGAATTTTGCAGCTACAGTTGGGTACATTTGTGGTGAAGAACACCTGGTATTTTCTTAGTATTCCTTGTACCTGATGAAAAAAAGGCTGGACACTTAACACTAGTTATGTTTTAAGTGTGTGATAGAGTAAGGTTGAGTTTTTTCCTTTATAGAGTTTGGTACTGTATTGGGTAAATCTAGACCCATGATGGAACATGCAGACAAACTGCTTCCATATATCTTCTGTTGAGAATGGGAAAGAGCATGGAAATTATTTTGTCTGTTTCAGGTGTATATCTTGTTACTGTATTAAAACTATTTGCTTTCACTCTGCTGCTGCATATGCAAACATGGTGAGTTTGCAGTCTTAGGTGATTAATTTTTCCACTTACCTTTGTTATTCCCAGCTTTCGTATGGATTAACCTTTTTTTTTTTCTGTGACATACTTTTTCTAAGGCAATCTCTAGCTCAGTAACCTTAAAACTCCTGAAAAAAACCACAGTGCTGAGTGATTTTGTAATTCTTTGCCTTAAAACAAAATAAACCTTTTCATTTTAGAGACATTCTAAAGTGTCAGAGATTAAGATAATGGGGAATGACTAAAATGAATGATGCCATTTTATCCATTAATAAAATGGTTGCAAAATTGAACAAAGAAGATTAATTAGGAGAACTGTAGCACAGTAAGATGACCTACGGGTGGTTGTGGTCCTTCACTTGATAATGTGCCAGCAGCCTGGGATGAATTTGGGATACACATATGCTTTTATAGCAAATGAAAAATGTCCAAGTGTCAAATGTTTAAGATCTACATTTCCTCTCTTCTTGTGCTGTTGATCTTTAGGGATTCCATTTGTCTGTGTGCTTGACAGAATGGCAGGGGAGAGAACAGCAGAGAAGGGAATGAACTTGCATGTTCTTGCCCTGGACAGACTAGAGAGCTGGGTGATCACCAACAGCATAAAGTTTAATAAGGGCAACTGCCTTATTAATCTGGCTGCACATCCAGCCTGGGGGGATCAGAGGCTGGAGGCAGCTGTGCTGAGAGGGATTGGGGGGTCTTGGTGGACAGGCAGTTCCCCAGGAGCCAGCCTTATGCCCAGGCACCAGGAGAGCCAACCGTGCCCTGGGGGCATCCAGCACCAAGGACCAAGGAGGGGATTGTCCCACTCTGTGCTGGGGTGGCCTCACCTTGAGCTCTGGGGGCAGGTTTGGGTGTCACAGGACAAGAGGGACAATGGACTGTTGGAGAGTGTCCAGAGGAGGCAACGAGGCTGGGGAAGGGTCTGGAGGGGAAGTGTGACCAGGAGAGGCTGAAGGCCCTGGGCTTGTTGAGCCTGGAGAAGAGGAGGCTGAGGGGAGACCTCCTGGCGGTCGGGGGCTTCCTGCCGAGGGGCAGCGAAGGGGCAGGCGCCCATCTCCTCTCTGTGGGGACCAGGGACAGAACCCGAGGGAAGGGCATGAAGCTGCGCCAGGGGAGGGTCAGGGGGGGTGTCAGGAAGAGGTTCTGTCCTGAGAGGGGGTTGGGCACTGGCACAGGCTCCCCAGGGCAGTGGTCCCAGCCCCCAGCTGGGCTGAGGTCAAGCAGCGTCTGGACGATGCGCTCAGTGCCCTGCTCTGACTGGGCTGGGCTGTGTGGAGCAGGAGTTGGGCCCTTGGGGGTCTCTTCCAGCTCAGGAGATTCTGTGTTTCTTTGTCTTGGTTATAAAATGACAAAGTGAAATTATTTGTTTCTCTAAGATTTGTTTTGTTTCCCTCTGAAATCACCTTAGACAAACAATCGGCCTTCGTTTTCTTAACCGCAGGTTGTTCCTGCTTTGCATAGCTCGGTGCTCTGTGTCACACCAGCAGGCAGTCAAGAATCCAGGGGAACTGTGAGACTTGTGATTTTATGTAGTGTATTCAGTCATGTCCTGAGGTAACTTTATTCTGTTTAACTAGGCTCATGTTCAGAACTTAAATGAAGAGTGGATTTGTGTTGGGGTTTTTCTGTTTACAAAGAATAGTCCTGGTGCTGTGAACTGGCCACAGAAGAGGGACCATCGAGGTTGTAGTCAGTTTAGCACCTACAGTGATATTGGCAAAGGTTGTCACTTCTGTTTCCTGTGAAGAAAAAAAAATAAGTTACATATGAGCTGTGGATTTTCCCAGCAGAGAAGCAGAAAACATATGAAGAGGGATTCCACTTGTAAATTTTTACTGTTGTTACTGGAAGGATGGAGAAAAATAAGTGCTTATTCTCACTCTTGAATGAGAAGGTGAGTTTTGGTGTTATGTCAGCAAAAGGCAGAGGTTAAACGAAAAGCTTTGACAAGTTGATTGTCCTGGATGCTTAACAAAAATTCTTAGTGACAGCATTATCATGAGTTGTTGCATTTGCTTCTGTTTCTCATATTTATTTATGACTGTAAAGTAAGCTTTGGCCCTGGAATAGAGGTAGGTGGCTCTTGTCCAGGTAAGAACCTGTGCTGCCCTCAGCAATACAGATGTCACACAGTTGTGCCCAAACTCATCCCATAGTCACTCACAAGTTGTACTGCTCAGCTGGTTTTGATGCTGTCCAGTGTGAGACCCAGCTGTTGGGTACATTCCAGGGGACCATGCTGAAGTACCCTCCTCCAAGTGTGTCCAGCTCATGGTCTGTGGCACTTTAGCACAGTGTAGTGACCATCTGGGACAGCTGAGCCACAGCAGAAAACCTTCCAAGGTCACAGGACAGCTTCAATGTCCCATCCTATATAACAATTTATAATTTTGGGGATTAAAAATTCTCAGGTGGTGAAAGCTGCTTTTGCATTTACAGAGTTGGATTACATGCAGTAAAGAGGAAAGCTATTAACTAGGTGATCTTGCAACATAAATTGCACTCACACACACCCTTTTTTTTCCTTGCAGAGACACAATTAGGGCTTTGAATATCATTGTTTCTTCTCTTACTAATTCTGAGATTGAGATGAACCTTCTGGATCCGTTTCAACTCAGCACAGTGGTGACTTGTCCAACTGGTAGTAGAGCATGTTTGCCATGGGAGTTAAATTGGGAAGTGTAGTCTATGAGGACAGAAAGGGGTATACTGAGCAGTACTGAGCAGGAGGGTGCTTGCTCCCCATCTTTCTTGGAGGCCCCCTTGAGGTCCTNAGGGCAGAGTAGAGGGGGAGAATCCCCTCCCCCTCCCTGCTGGCCACGCTCCTCTGGATGCAGCCCAGGGTGCGGTTGGCTGCTGGGCCCCAGAGCACATTGTCGGCCATGTTGAGTCTCTCATCCACCAGCACTCCCCAGTCCTTCTCCTCAGGGCTGCTCTGGAGCCACTCTCCACCCAGTCTGTAGTTGTGCCTGGGATTGCCCCGACCCAGATGCAGGACCTTGCACTTGGCCTGGTTGAACCTCATGAGGTTGGCACGGACCCACCTCTCCAGCCTGTCAAGGTCCCTCTGGATGGCATCCCTGAGCCAAGTCATCTGAACCAAGGCACAGTTTACCTGGAGGGAAACTGTTTCTCTTCAGCTCAGTCCTTCTGTGAGTAAATATGCTCTATATTTGTTAGGTGTTGTCTTTAAGGCTGGTAGAGCTGCTGAGATCTGCACCAGAAGCCTGTTTTGTGGCAAGGTGCTGCAATGTGTTTCAGCTATTTTTGCTTTTCTTTCAGTGATCCTTTGGACTCAGAAATCAGGAAAGGCAGCTTACTTTGATTTTTTAGGATAAGTTTAAAAAGCAGTAATGGCCTTAACAGCTTTCACTGCTATCCAGATCTTGACTCCACTGAAAGCATTGCAATTTGTGGTCCTAATTTTTATGGTTTTTTGTCTCTCTGTACACTTACCTCTGAAAAGAATCATATGATTGCATAAGATGCATAAAGAATTAAGTTTTGAGGACAAAATGCTTTACTGTGCCATGTTCTGTGTGTACTTTTGGAAATTACCCACTGAAATCAGTGTTGGGATGTGGTTTTGTTCAGTTAGGATAAATGTGTGTTTTATCTTCCAACTGGGCAGCTCTGCTGAAGGATACATGTAATGCAGAATCATGGAGCTTCCTGATTTGCAGAGTTTCAGTCCATCAGATGGGTTTGTTACTGCTCTACTGAGGTGAACCTTTGCTCATAAACACAGCACTAAAATGCAGTCATGCTGCAATTGCTGGCAGACAGCCTGATCTTAAAAGGTGCCCAGTGTGATAACACCTCCTAGAAGTCTGTGAGGAACTTGATATCGAGCCTGGGATGGCAGTGTGTTCTCCAGGGGTGTTGGTGTGATATATCCATGTGTTTGCAATTTTGTAGCCCCATGTGCCAGAGGTGCCTGGAATTAGGAAAGCAAGACCCAAGATTTGTGCCCCTTAGGTCAAGAAGGGGAGGGAACTGCTTGAAGGAGCCCAGCACAGGGCCACCGAGGTGATGAGTGGAACATCTTCCTGCTGAGGACAGGCTGAGGGAGCTGGGGCTCTGGAGCTTGGAGAAGAGGAGACTGAGGGGTCATCTCATTCATGTCTATCAATATGTAAAGGGTGAGTGTCAGGAGGATGGAGCCAGGCTCTTCTTAGTGATGGACAGTGATAGGACAAGTGTCCATGTTTCCAAGCTGGAGCAGTTGAGGTTCCATGTGAATGTAAGGAGGAACTATTTCCCTGTGAGGGTGCCAGAGCCCTGGAACAGGCTGCCCAGAGAGGTTGTGGAGTCTCCTCCTCTGGAGACATTCAAACTCTGACCCTGGATGCTGTCCTGTGCAGCCTGCCCTGGCAGGGGGGTTGGACTGGATGATCTTTCAAGGTCCCTTCCCCTCACACTCTGTGATTCTTATTTCAGCTGTATTTAAAAGACTAGAATCTGCATTTCTTTGTATTCAAGGCTTCTTTTTTTCAGTCAAGCCAAGTTTACTACATATATATTTTAACTTCAGAATATTAATACTTTGTTTTTGACCTCCTAAATGCTGCAGACAGTAAAATAAATTGAAGCTATTTTAGGGGTTCGTTCTTTTGGTCTCGTCACAAAGTCTGCATAGAACATAAGGTACAAAATGCTTCATTAACTGTAAAGTCCCTGGACTCCACAAACCCAAATAGCAGATTGTTCATGGCAGTGAACACCTTCAGAATGTGCTTGATGCTCCTAAGAACAGCTCTGCAGTTTTGTCTTTCAGCATTTGAGCTACCAAGTGTTGTGGAAACGACTGAAACTGGTATGCAAACCAAGGGAAGGGTGAAGGAAGATGTTCTGATTTTTGGTTTCCATTTTATTTTTAGCTGGTGTGAAACTCAGCTTGAAAGTAGAAGGGTTTTTTTTCCCATTACAGAAAGCAAATGGAACTGCTCTGAGGTGTTCTGCTGCGATGGGTGTTGTTTTCAGGTCCTGTCCTGGAAAGTGAAGTGTCTGCTAAACAAGCAGCGTTTAAGACTTTAACCTTAACCATGATCAAGTGACCTTCAGCACTTCTGTTTCAGAGCAAAGGAGGGTGCACAGATGTGCATGGGAGCTCTTCTGGGGCTGACAGCATAAATGGCTCTCAGCTACTTCTCTATTTCTGCCCCCTTAGCCTGGACACGCCAGTTGCTTGAAAAATACACAATTATCTGTGTTCTTTTACTGCTGCTGAGTAGCAACAGTAATGCCTTTGCTCTTCAGTGCACTCTGGAATTTACTTAGTGCTGCTGAGGATTAGACTCTTAAAGAGCATGTAGTAGTCCTCCAGGAGGAGATTGACCATCAGCTGGCTGGTCCCAGTCTGGCTTCAGAATGGTTTGGAAGTCAAGTGTTCACTTTGCTTCGAGCAAACACTGAAAGTGGTGACTGGTGACTCTGCAGTTATCTCTGCACATTTGAAATGCAGACAAATGGTAGCAAAATGGTGTGTTTCCCCCCTCCTTAGTGGACATTTAGCTAGTGAGAGCTGGGTAACAGCTAGGAGCCATGCATGGGGAAGTAATTTGACCTTTAAGTGGTTGTTTTCTGGATACTAATGATTCTGGGCAGTGCTTGGAGTTGTGTTTTGATTTGGTTTTTCTAGTAACACTGTGTAATACCTCACAATGGCCAGAATGTTCTTCCTTACTAATCTTGGGGTTTTTTTTTATGATTGATGGCACATTTGGGCAGTGCAATATTTTCTTCTTAAGAAAAGGGGGCTGTCCAACTCAATCTAAGTATTATAAAATTCTGGCTGTCCAACAGTTAGTGCACTGGCATATATGTGTTACCTCATTCAACCATTTATCATTTGTATGAGATGCTGCGTTCCTCAAAAACTTGGCTTTTTAAAAGTTGTGTCTTTTTTTTCTTTGCCTGTAGCTTCTGTTTAGCCTGAAAGGCTCTGTTACTCTGGGAATTTTTGGTTACCTACTATATCTGAAGTCTGCTTTAGTTTAAATGTAAAAATTACTTTTGTACTCTGTGTAATCTAATATCACTAGTAGCATTCTGTGGTTCCAGGTACATGAGAGCCAATTTTGATGCTAGAACAGCTACAGTTCATAGGATAGCTGAAGCTTAGAAGTATGTTTGTAGTAGAAGTTGTGGTTTGGGGAGAAGATGGAGAAGATGCTATCTATAATCTCTTGTGTGCACTCCTAAAGCTTTGGGGATGATCAGCAAAATAATTTTGTGGTGTAGACAGTGTATTTCCTATCAGTATCATTTNTCTTCTCCAGGCTGAACTAGCCCAACTCTCTCAGCCTGGCTTCATGCTCCAGCCCTGGGATCATTTTTTGTGTCCTCTTCTGGACCCACTTTAAGAGGTCCATGTCCTCCTTGTGCTGAGGACTCCAGAGCTGGACACAACATTCCAGGTGAGGTCTCCAAGAGCAGAGGGCCAGAATGTTGGTAAAACATCTCTGTTTTGAAGGCAGTAGTTTTTGAAAACTTAAGTGACAGATTTTATTGGGTTTTTTTTTACAGAGTGTCTACATAGATCATCTGTTTGCTCATCCTTGGGGGTTTTGGCTCATTGAGCTTTACCTGTCCTGGTCAGTCTTTTGTAGTGTTACCCATCAGTGATAGCAGCATGGGGAGCTTAGTAACTGTTCTGTGCTTGAGTGATTGCAAGATCCCACTTTTCCTCTCACCCCAAGAGCTGGAAGGGGAATGGGAGCAGGTGAATTAGTGTTTCCTCTGGCTTGTACTTGGATCTCTCTTTTGTGACAGCTTCCAGCTATTCAAGGCCTGGTCATTTTTAACCACTTCATCTCTGAGCATTATTATATGACATGTAACACAACTGAGTGCAAACCAACCCCAAGTGATTTAAGACTATTTGTCATTGCTGAATCTGGAGATTTCCTTCCCTCCTCCCCTCATCTGATCTGGATGATTGGCAGTTGGTGTAGATGGAAACAATCCTTGTGGTTTGAGTAACTTCTGGATCCAAGCCCCTTGTGCCTGCTAGTGTGGAACACCAGGGGGAAGGTTCATCCAGAATAGTTGGAAGGTGTACAAGCAAAGACACAAGCCTCTGCAGGTTGATGAGGAGGTGACAAAGTGTCACAGCTCAGGAGAAGCACTTGTGGCCTCAACAGCCTGCATTCCCACTCCTGTTTTTGCATCCCCTTGTAAAGCAGTTGGCTTTAAGACAGCAACATGATACTACTACTACAGTGTCCTTAGGAGTAAGCTGTTTTGTCTAGCTCTGGGCTGGCATCACTCTGAGTGGTGGTGGCATTACTTTGGGAGGAATAGCTTTCCAAAGGAGGTATTTCTGGCTGTGACATTGGATATCTCTATCTTTAAATGCCTGCCAATAAGTGATCTGTGTCTGAGTTTGTCCCTCGGTCATCTGAACGAGTTCTTTGGCAGCTCAGGCTACTTGAGTGTGGTGGCTCTACATGGAAACCAGGTAGATTATAGCAGGGATTGATTTATTTATTTTTTTTCCTCTATTTTTCTACCTCATGGGCAAACTGCAGCTGTTCAGCTGTGCAGAGTGGAACCAGAGTGACTCCAGAGAATCGGTGTCGCCTTGGCATTTATTTGGTCAGCGGGTTTAGTTTCTAAGTTGTGTTGCTTAGTGTGAATAACCCAGCTTTGCTTTTCCTAGCAGCTAGGAAACTGGATTTGCAAGGATCTTGTCCTCTTGAGCTTGTGTTCAAGCCTGTGTACACATGCCCAACGTTGTGTGCTTATCTGTCTAGTGCCCAAGTGTGCTAATGGGGTCGGCAGGTGGAGAAAACGCCGTGTTAAGCTGATTTGTTTTCAGCCTCTGACAGGGATACAGTTGCAGTGGTGGGAATGGTAGATGTGACCATTTCTAGCAATGTCTTTGAGGGTTTTCAAATGGCTTTGAATCTCATTGCATTGGGTTTTTGGTTGTTTTTTTTTTAGATATAAATTGGTCAAGAGTATTAAGACTTTTCTTTCAGGTGGCACATTCTTTGTTGTGCTTAGAACATGTTTCACATTGTTAATTTGGGCATTATATTGTCTTGTCAGTATTTGGGGGATGGATATTGAGCTGTTCTTTTCACAGCCAGCATAGAGGAATTCTCAGTTTACCTGGAAGAACAGGGCTTTGGCTTGGTCCTGAGGTAGGAGGGCTGTTGATGGAGTCTGTGGGGTTGTGAAAGCCCATTACTAGACAACTGTTTGCATTTGAGACATTCCCAAAATGAGGATTCAGCAAAAAGTGAACCCCTGTTAGATCTTGTATGGATAGCAAGTCTCTTGAGGCTTGTGTTCAGTTTTGGGCCCCTCACTTCAAGAAGGACGTTGAGGTGCTGGAGCGTGTCCAGAGAAGGGCAATGAGGATGGTGAAGGGTCTGGAGAACAGGCCCTACGAGGAGGCTGAGGGAGCTGGGGAAGGGTCTGGAGAACAGGCCCTACGAGGAGGCTGAGGGAGCTGGGGAAGGGTCTGGAGAACAGGCCCTACGAGGAGGCTGAGGGAGCTGGGGAAGGGTCTGGAGAACAGGCCCTACGAGGAGGCTGAGGGAGCTGGGGAAGGGTCTGGAGAACAGGCCNGGGAGATGCGGTGCTTGAGGACATGGTCTAAGGGTAGACTTGGTGGCGGTGGGTTAATGGTTGGACTGGATGATCTTAGGGGTCATTTCCAGCCTTAACTATTCCATGATTCTATGATAGCCTCATAATTGATGTCGACATGTATGAGAAAAGCCCTTGTCATCTGTTAGATTTTTTTAAAGTAACTTAATTCTTGCTGTTTATCTTGTCTGTGAGCAAGGTGCCCAGATCTTGGGCAGGTGGGGAAGGTTTGTGGATTTGTGTACTGTGCTGATGGGGTGGACCAGTAATCCACAGCCATTCAGTGCTTTGGTTTGACTTCAGTGGATGATGTTGAAGGGATTTGATGTAAATTCTTACTGAGAGTAAATTCAGCTTAATGTGTTATGTTTTGATAACAGGTTGTTTTGTGATATCTCTCCTGTGCATGCACAATACCTTCAGTCTGGAAAAAAAATTTGTTATTTTCTTCTTTGGTAATTTTATTTATAAAGCTTTTAAAACGTGTGTTTTCTGGAAGCTAATAACACTTAAAAATATTATTACAGTACCTGCCCTGGTCATCACTGCCACAACTGCTAAAATGGAGGTGGTTTCAGCAGAAGTCAACAGCTTGCTCCCTGAGGAGATAATGGACACGGGTATAACTCTGGTGGAAGACGACAGCATCGAGGCGGTGATCGTGTCATCGCCAATGGGAGAGTCTATTCCCATGGAAACAGAACTGGAAGAAATAGTGAACATAAGCTCCACCAACGACTCCTCAGCTACAACTACTGCCACAGTCACCACAGAATCGGTTACTGCACCCAGCAATCACTCAGGTGACGCAACAGTCAACACAGCCACCATCAAAACTGAAGCGAACGCGGTTGTGAAACCTCCCTTCCCAAGTGGCCTCCACAAACTCGGTGCTCAGACCCCTGTCACCATATCAGCCAATCAAATTATTCTCAACAAGACCGCTGATATTAAAATAGGTAATCAGAGTATTAAACCAGATGGGCAAAAGCTAATTGTAACAACTTTGGGCAAGTCTGGGCAACCTATTGTTTTAGCATTACCCCACAGCCAGCTCCCACAGGCTCAGAAGGCCACGTCCCAAGCCCAAGGTGGAGACTCCAAGGTACAAGGCCAACAGATCAAAGTTGTTATTGGAGGCCGGTCAGAAGTGAAGCCCGTTGTTGGCGTCTCAGCTTTGACACAAGGAAGTCAGCTGATAAACACTGCGGCCCAGCCTTCTGTTTTGCAGACCCAGCAGTTAAAAACAGTGCAGGTAAAGTGAGTTGTGCTGAAACATCTTAAAAAAACTATTTTGTTGCTGTGACTGTTGTCTGTTTTGTTTGCTGATGTGCTTTCAGCCCTTGCATTTATTCTTTGGATTAAAAACCTCAACGCTGCTCTTAGCCCATGCTTTCATCTGTGGGAGCAGTTACCATTTTATGCTCTTTACCTTTCCCTGCTGTCTAGAAACTCAAGATTTGCCTCAGAAAGAAACATGCTAGCTATTAAAATTCAGTAAATTGAAAAGAATTATTTTCATTTCATAAAAATTAATCTACATGCTTTTGGGAAGGCTGAATTGAACCCTCTGCCTGATGTTGTTTATTCAAAGTGTTTGCTGCTTTACTCTGTTATGGAAGAGTAGCTTTTGCCTATTAGTTTGCTTAAAGAAACAGTATGGGGGGGAAAAAAGCCTTCCTGAGTTTGGAACTGAAAGCTGTATCTTCTCTGTCCCAAGCCTAGTTGAACCTGTTTATAGATAGACTAGATGCTATCATAAGCTAGACAATTCAGGGTCTCGTTCCTGATCTCTGGTGTGGATCTTGAGATACTTGAAACCACAGAGAGTCTTCTGTGATCTGAAAAAGTGTTGGAAAGTCTTGGGTGATGACCCAAAGGGTCTCATTTTCATCTGGTACATGGCTGAACTAACTGTGAGTGACTTTGTATTAGCTGGCAGCGAGGCAGAAATATGACACCATGAAAGTGATAGAAAAGTAGAACTCAGTGCAGGCTGTGATGAAAAAATACTTCTCTTAGTCTAAATGAAATAAGACATTAAACTGCAGATCCCTCAAGAGGGTTTGTCTTCAAGATGCAGATGATCCAAGCACAGATTTCTTTCTCCTTCTTTGTTGCTACATCAAACCTATGAAAAACATGTTTAATAATGGCTGTTGAAAGTATAAAATTTTAAGTGACTTTTTATTTTTGTACCTTGATCTTAATGAAATGATTTTCATTGTAGCTTTCCAAAACCCCGCTGCTCTTGAGTTAGCACAGGAACGTTTCCCAGCGGTCCATTCCTGTTCCTTGGCCAAGTGACAGATGCAGGAACCCGAGGAGAATGTCTTAGCTGTGATGTGCTTTGGCTTGCCTGAGATGACCCTTGTCACCCCCCACTGACATACAGTGACTTGGCGACCAACCACTGCTGTTTGTCAGTCTGAACTCTACAGTTCCTTAACAGAAGCTGCTACAAACAGACTCACACCCATTTGTAAATCTAGTTAATTGCAGTTTGGTTTGCTGAGGTCTCTTGATTAAACCTTTGCAGAACAGATTGAATCATTAATGCCTGACATTCCTTTTTCCCTGTAGGAAGAGGAAATGAAAATGAAAAGCAGGAAGGCAGCAGCGTGAAGTTGGGTCCTACTGCAGGGAAGGTGGTTGCATTAGCACTTCCCAGGCTTCATACTACAGAAATGAAGTAGCAGAGGGGAATACATGAGGCTAGATGTTAACCTCAGAGCCAACTCCCATTCCTAGCTCAGTTTCATCATCTCTAAGCATACAGTTCTCTTTTAGAGTCCGTGCTCTTTTCATGTTATGCCAAATATAAATTACACAGGGTGTGTCTGCACGGACAAGCTCCCATGAGGTCATCTGGGGAGTAGATTTATTGTATGTGAGCTCCTCTGTGGTAGCTGACTACGTGGGTATTCAGTCTAGCAGGAAATGTGAAGTACACAAGTGCCTTTTTGTGGACAGAGAGAATTGTTTGACAGCTGGAAGTCGAGTCTGGACGTAGAAACTCACTAGTTCATCTTGAGTAGCTGAGAGTGGCTAGGGAGATGTAAATTCACCCCTTAAATCCAGATGCTCACAGATAAATCTCTTTACTTCTGTAGGGAGAAGAGGTTTGTTGAGTGCTTCTAAATATAATCATTTTCTTATGGAAGAGCATGTTGCCCCAGGAAATGTTTTTGCAGTCTGAAGAGCGTGCTTAGCCTACGTAGGCAGAAGAATAACGCTGAGCTTCTCGTGGTTAGCACAGGCAGTGGCAGAGGGCTCCAGAGAACTTTCCCTTTCTGAAGCATCAAAGGGGCAGTCTGTCATCTTGATTATTTCCTCTGGCTTCTCCAGTCTCTACTGAAATGGGTACTGAGGTTCCCACTGATGCCTAGAAGGCTTGTAGATGCCTGGGGTGCAGAACCTTCTAGTGACACAAACCTCAGAAAGGAAGCAGGAGGGCACTGCCTGTGCTTGGGGCCACGGGCTGTTCCTCACCCATAACCAACAGAGTTTTGCCCACTTTACCCTGAGGGCATTTGCTTGTTGGTTAGACCTTCTTTGTGGACAAACAGGGTGCCCAAAAACTCGGGGGGTGGTGTGTGTGTGGGGGTGTAATCTGAGGAGGATGCTGGGGGAAGCTGGGCTGCCTCGGTTGACCAGCTATATGTGTTTGATTTTTCACTTTTGTAAAATACTTTGTGTTAACAAGTAGCTTACACATATTCATGTAAGTCATTTAAGCACATCTATGGACTGCTACTGGGAAATGACTGTTTTTATCCAGAGCTGTTCCTGATGGATCTTGATTGTGTTCTGAGACAGACTTTGCCCTCTCTTCCAAGAGTAAAAGCAATAGCAGTTGAGTTACAATAAAACCTTGTGGCAGGGTTACATTAGTTTCATCAGAATGGAAATCTCAAAGCAAGCAGGTGAAACATGGGGAATTGATCAGAAATTACTGTGTGTGCAAATTCACCAAAGAATCTACTGATGAAATGCCTGCTCATCTATCAGAGGTACCTGTGCTAAGAGAACCAAATCCCTGAAATAGTGAAATGACTTTTGGTTAAATTTGTAACTATGAATGAACCTTCCTTCTTCAAACAACTGAAGCTGCCAGGTTTTACTTAATGTATCTCCAAAAAGAGCAGGGTTTTTTTATCTCTGTTTCATTTTTAGGCATTGATTGTTTCATGCCACTTGTGAAGCAGCTGATGTGGCCTGGGTGCAGCACTGGCCTGAGGTGGAGGTTTCCTCTGGGCAGCACTTTGGCTTCCTTTAGATGGGTTTTGTTTTCTGGTGCTGCCTGATGTCAGAGCTGCTCGTTGCTGGCAGCCCTTGGCTGGGCACACAGAGACAGTATTTGCTTTCCTGGGGAGCTGGAGGGCTCCAGTGCCATGGCAGGGAGGAGCTCTGGCATCGCTGGCCATGCTGTGAGCTGCAGCAGCATTGTGTGTACTTCTTGGGAGGCAACTGAGGGATCTGTTACATACTTCTGAATGCTTTGACTGTTCTGGTGTTGCTCCACTTAAAGGAGGTGTTTTCAGTTGGTGGGTCCTGTGTAGGGAACCATAACATCCAGCCTACTCAACTGCTTCATTTCAGCACTCACAACTTCATGAAGCTGTTACAAGTAGCTCTCATCTCTCTATCTTTGCACATCAGTGAGATTTCACCACTTCTCTGCCTTTTAGAGGTGGCTCCCCACATGGATACCAGCATCTTGCCTCTGAAATTGCTGGAGCTGGTGGCTGGTGCCCATGGGAGGTGGCTGGGTGTGTGGGGGAGGAGAGGCAGTATGGGTCTGAGCTGTGGGGGTGGGTAAGTGTGAGGGCTTTGGTAATTCTTTCCAGTGTGCTCCCTTGGACTCAGGGAAGGTCCTAGTGATAGTCTGCATCTGCTGGTGGCCTCTGGAGTTGGTAGGTTAAAGTAGACATTGGAAGAAGTAATTAAACTGTTTGTTAGCTGACTTCTGGTATATAGAAACCATGAGAATAGATTTATCTAGTAGTTAACTTCAGTCAGTGTGGAAAAGGAGAAAAAAATCTTGGTTTAGGACTTTTAAGACTACAAACCCCTGCTTATAAAGATTTCAAATTCAAGTGATTTGTGTCCATGAATTGCACATACATGTTCCCTGTCCATCAGTGTTTCAGGCAACTGACACAGAAGGGAAAAGACCCCCTTGTACATGGATGTGGTCATGTTCTTGGCTAGTGAGTACCCCAAACCCTTCAGGCACTAATGATCTCCATGGGTTTTTTTGCAAACTGCTGCAGAAGACTGTTTCCCCATTTGCAGGGTAAAAATATGCTGCTATATCTGAATAGGTCAAGAGATGTTTCAGAGCATTAGCTGTCATATTAAAATCACTCAAGGAACAAGTTTTGTCATGGTTGGATGGAAAAGAATAGATTTTTTTTTAAGTTTCTAATACTGGGAGTTGTGCATTTAATTTTAACATTTTTATATAGACCAGTAGCACATTAGAAATAACTTCAGCATCTTGAAGGTGAAGTATGTTTGCATGGAGATGTCTTACCAAACAAACAAAAAAAAAAGTAAGGGATTTGGCTATCCTGCTTTTCAAAAGTGACATGAGTGATATCTTGGTCCTCTCCAGAGTGAGAAATGGATATGAGATGAGAGATAATCAGTTATTCTTCTAATTACATGTATGAGTATTGCCCTGATTTTTCCAATGCACTCAACAATACAATAATATAGATGCAGAATGCTCAAGTTACTTTAGATATTTTATTCCTCCATCTTTCAGATTGCGAAGAAGACCCGAACCCCAACCTCTGGGCCGGTGATCACCAAGCTGATCTTTGCAAAACCAATCAATAGCAAAGCTGTTACAGGGCAGACCACTCAAGTGTCACCAGTCATTGCAGGTTGTACTACTTTGACTTGTTTTCTTTACCATTTTTGAAGGCTATTCAACAAGGTGGTGATTGTAGACAATCTTTTCTCTTAATGACTTTACTGTAGTTTCTGTTGAAGTACATCAAGCAGTTAAAAAATAGAGAATTTTGTGGGTAGAGGTAGATAAATGCAGTTGTTGGTACCTTTACACTTTGCTTGTTTAGAATTATTTTTGTGATTGCAGAGTTTGATCATTGTGCTTTTATTGTAAGGTGGTTTTACATCCTGAATTTTGAGGAGGGGGGGGAAAAAACCCCAAACCTCACAGCCAGAGAAACAGCTGCTAGAAAGTATCTGTAGATGCATTGTATAAATGCCCAGGAAGAAAGGAGACACATGCTCTTGTGTTACTTTAATTTTCTTATAGTTGGACTTGAATGTGATACATGCAAATCACAGGAAAAATGAGTGAAAAAGGTAAAAAAGCAGTTTCTTTTAAGTTCCTCACCTAATTCAAATGTAAGCATTGCAGAAGAGTCAAAGAAAGTAATTAAGGCAAATAAGAATTGGTTTGTTGCTTTGGAAAACACATCTATGTTTGTGATCTTTAAAGAAATAAAAACCCCACTGTGAAATAACTTGTTTATCATGGCAGGGAGACTGATGTGTCCCTTACTAAATGCATCATTGCATGTATGCAAGTAACATCTGAGCCATGTAAAGTATCTCAAAAGGACAAGTGTAGGAAGCCAGAGCTTTGAAGGATATCTTCAACTGCTTCCAGACTGACCAACCCAAGTAGGCCTACAATCTTTTCCACATATTTAAACAGCTTTGTTAAGCCTTTACAGAACTGGGACTTGAGCTGGTTTTAAAAAGATTTCAAAACTTTGATAGATACAAGCAAATGGCACACAACTGAAATACAGTCTTGTCCTTGAACTGTCAGGCTGCCTGCACCTTGAAGCCCAACTTGTGTTCCAAGGGGCAGGAGGATTCCCCATCCCATTCCCTGTCTTTTTCCCTTTTTCAAACACTTCCCTACCAAACAGATACCTGTGAATAAGGTGATTGCTTTACTGCATTTATAAATATGTGAATGAAGCTGTCTGTGTGTTTAAAAACAAAAAACCCTACACAAAATAAATACTAAGAACCCTGAAACAAGCCATTTGGAGCTGTGTTACATTTTCACCTGGCAATACATGAACACTGGTGCAAACTGAAGTAAACACAATAAAATAGTACTAACAGCAGCATGGGTTTAAGTTTTCTGCCCCCACAATGAAGGGAAATGTCCACATCAATATTTGGATATTAAACACTACCTATGTAATATTGACTAGCAGATATGTTACAAAACAAACTTCCAGCTTTTGGATCAATATGTTGAAAAATCAAGAGTACCTGTCCCTGAGCCTGTGGCAGAAGCATCACTGAGAGGTGAAGATGCTTCTCTAATTGAGAGGGAAATATTTTTAAACATCTCCCTTTCCTCTCACCAGCCCAAACAGCCAGCACAGCTTGTCAGCTTTGAGATGCTGGCATCATTTTGGGGAAGGTGTAACATTTGTGTGGTGTTGTTTCAATTTCATATGCATGGGTTTTTTTTTTTTATGACTTTGATAAATATTTTTAATTGCCTGGGAATTTTTGCAAACTGAGGTAGAAGCTGTAAATTTGAAAGACTTGTCAGTGTAAGCAGCCAGATTCTGTTTAGGAAGCTGATGCCAAGGGGTGCAGAGGGGATGTAGTGAGAAAGGGAAAGCTGTCACCAGGAAAAAAAAACAAGCTGAAAGCATCAAATATTGTAGGTGGTAAAATTCCCACAGCCTCTGATGTTTTTCAGGTTGTGTGTGGCTTTAGCAGCTGCTGGCAACTATCTGTGCTGTCACTTAGACTGCAGAAAAGTGAAGGTTATTTTAGAGCACATAGACCTCACAGAATCCCAGAACACCAGGAGTTGGAAGGGACCTCAAAAAATCATGCAGTGCAACCCCTGCTTGAGCAGGGTCACCTCGATTAGATCCCACAGGAACGTGTCCAGATGGGTCTGGAATGTCTCCAGAGAAGGAGACTCCACCACCTCTCTGGGCAGCCTGTGGAAAGCAGCTTTCCATGAGGATGATGCTTTTCCTTAGTGCCAGTTGACTTCATTGTCATGACCCTGGTTGGTTTTTGGATGGAAACGTTGTGCTGGTGTGTGTTTGGTTTTGTTTTGATGAATGGGGTAGAAGAGAATGGGTGCAGAGAATGGGTCTGAGCCAAAGCACAGCAGAGGGGAAGGCTCAGTCCTCAACCACTTTTTGGAAAGAAACAGGAAAAGTATGAATAAAAGTAATTTAAAAAAGATCTGTTTTCCATCCTGGGAGCTTTGTAATATTCCTAAAGCTGACTTCACAATTTGGAGCTGCTGTTTTTTGATTTTTAACCCTTTTTTTTTTGCTGTTGCAGAAGCAGACAGTTGGTAGTTACACTACCACCCATGTTTTCACAGGAGTGTTATATTTTCTCTTAGGCAGTGAAAAAAACAACCACCACCACACAATTAAACCCCCCCCAACCCTTAGAGCTGAGCACAGCCAGACCAAACACCTTTTCCTTGATCACTGAGGCTGCTCCTTTCTTCTGGCTGAGGTTTTCAAAGCAAGTAGCCCCCCACAGATGCTCAGTTTCTCTGCAGGTTGGCAGCTGGCTGAGGGAGCTCAGTGCAGGTGTACTGGAGGGCTCAGTGCTTCAGGATGCTGGCCTGGCTTTGAAGGATTTTTATCTGAATGTCATGGAAAACTCAATTTTAAAAATCAGCTTTTTTTTTTAAGCCCAAATAAACTCTATTTTTCTTTGCAGTAATTCCAGTTATTTTCTGGTTAGTTGCTAAACCTGACTTTAAAAGTGCCAACATCCTTCCAGGTAACAGTCTCAGAAGTAGGGCTCAATAGATAACATGCAGAGAAACCTTTGCTTTACAAATTGGTGTAAACAGGGATGATTTGAGTTGATGGTATCTTCATTGTTTATAGGTAGGGTTCTTTCACAGTCTGCTCCGGGCACACCACCAAAGACAATAACGATCTCTGAGAGCGGAGTCATTGGATCATCTTTGAATACCACACCACAACAGACACCGAATAAAATAGCTATCTCACCGCTCAAATCCCCTAATAAGGTAAGGACATGACTGGGGCTGCAGCCTTCTGTCCCTCCTGGTGGTCTGAATGCAGCTCTCTGTGTCTTTGTTATGATCCTGCCACTCCCCAGAGCCCACTGCACATCCCCACGCTCTGTGGAAATGGCCTGAGCTGGATTTTCTGAAATTGGCTCCTTTGCTGTGGTTTTAAATCCACATCACTGCCTTAATTTCCCATTCCTGCCATTTTTTTGCCATACCCAAGTATCCCTTCCCAGGGCAGCTGTTCCCTTAGCCAAGTGCTCAAACAGAATGTTGGTAATGTCATCATAAAATGTCAACAGACTGTTTAAGAGGAGACCTTGAAATAATAGGTCAGCACTTATTAACCATTGCCTGCTGCTGCATTAATAATTTAGTTTTAGAATCATAGAATGGGTTAGGTTGGAAAGGGCTTTTTAAAGTCATCTAGTCCCACCCCCATGCAGTGAGCAGGGACATCTTCACTAGAGCAGGTTGCTCAGAGCCCCATCCAGCCTGACCTTGAATGTCTCCAGGGATGGGGCCTCCACCACCTCTCTGGACAACCTGGGCCAGGGATCCACCACCCTCAGAGGGAAGAACTTCTTCCTCACACCCAACCTAAATCTGCCCTTTTCTAGTTTAACCCATCCCCCTCGTCCCATCGCTCCATGCCCTGGGGAACAGTTCTGCCCAGCTCTCTGACAGGCACCTTCAGGGACTGGAAGGGGCTCTATAAGGTTCCCTGGAGCCTTCTCTTCTCCAGGCTGAACAAGCCCAACTCTCTCAGCCTGGCTTCACAGAAGAGATACACCAGGCCCATTTTTGTGGCCTCCTCTGGACCCACACCAAGAGCTCCATGTCCTTCTTGTGCTGAGGGCTCCAGAGCTGGACACAGCATTCCAGGTCTTCCCTTATTACATCTGGAGTAAATAAGTTTTGCAATGATTGTTGGCACAGGTGGGCAACAGATAGGAAAAGGTAACTCATCCCTTGCAAGCTATGTTACAGGTGACTGTTATGGTGACACTTGTGTTTTAGTCTTGATTTTGAGAAAGATTTTTCTGGATAACAAAGAATAGGGGAGGGCATGATACATAGGGCCTAAGTAAAGAGTTCTCTTAGATTGGCCAAGCTTCAGCTATGTGATGTTATACAAATGGACTGAAGGATACTTGTTAGAGAACAATTAGTGAGGGGAGCAACATGAGGAAGTGAAGAAACTACAGATGTACAATCAAGTTAACAGTGAGTAGGGAGGAGAAGACTCCTTAGGGATTACTCCTTGAATTGACTGTAATAAGAAATTCTGAGTGTTCTTTAAAGGCAGATGTTTTCAGAAATTGGATGTTTTCAGAAATTAGATGTTTTCTGAAAACAAAAAGAAGGAAATTTAGAACAAAAAGTAGGAAGCCAACCTTGGAAGAGGTGTGGCTGTGTAAAATAGACCTTCAGACACGGCACTCTACAGAAATGTGGTCAGAAGATGGAACCACTGCAGGAATC
Organism: Heliornis fulica; assembly: GCA_013399135.1. Lineage (NCBI taxonomy): Eukaryota > Metazoa > Chordata > Aves > Gruiformes > Heliornithidae > Heliornis > Heliornis fulica. Next base: position 23,437 of record VXBZ01012751.1, on the reverse strand, counting down.
TGGAAAGTAGATGTGAAAATACTGATGTTGTTCTTTGACTGTCTCGCTAGTCTAAGGTGATATTTATTTTTCCTCTCCGCAGCTCTCCTTTAAAGTTTCCATTTGTGATGAAATAACTCCTGGTACTGTTGTTCAGCAAGGCCAACCTGATGGTGCTCAGGCTTCAGCAGACTAGTTTCCTTAAAAAAAAAAAAACCCCAGCACACACAAAACCACCCCAGAAGCTCATTTTCTGCAGGGGCCTTTTGGTTCTGGAAGCTGGCGATGCCGGGACGCTTCCAAGCGTGTCTATATGCTGCCGTTGCGCAGTCAGCCCCGTGTGAGCTGTGATTAAACACGTCCTTGTTCACAGAAAGAGCTCTTTGTACTGGCAGAGAACTGTATTTTCATGAGGAGGGGAATGTATATGTACAGGGTCTTGTATCCTACACGGAGATTTCAACTGCTTCTTTGTTTTGCCGAGCAGCTAACAGTGGTGTCAGTGGCCTCCCAGCCTCCTAACTCCCCCCAGAAGACGGTGGGCGTCCCACTGAATGTAGCTTTAGGACAGCAGATCCTCACAGTGCAGCAGTCAGCACCCTCCTCCCCTGGGAAGGCTATAGTCAACCACACAACCACCCAGGTACAGACTGACTTTCCTTTATCTTCCAGCCTGTCTCTGTCTCGTTGCGGGTGGGAAGGTGGAGTGTTGAACCGGGAATTGGCGGTGGTCACCAGATGTTCTTGGGATGGGGGTTGCTTAAGACATGGCAAAAGTGTTGCCCTGAGGAGCACAGACATCAATTGGGGCTACAAACTGTTGCCTGTACATGAGTGTGCTGTTAGAAAGCTGCTTTCCAACCTGGAAAGCCTGGCTTGGTGCAAGTTCTCATCTCTATACTGAATCTGCAAAGTCATCTGAAAGGCTCCCTGTGACACCAGGAAGACTTCTTTGGGTGGTTCTCTCTTCAAGTGTTTCTATGATGCTGTATAGAGCTGCTTTCCAGTTGTTTCTGACATTTGTAACAATGGAGTTTGCATTCTTGTGGTAAGGGTCTGTGTAAGCAAGACACCATGGTCTGAGACCTACAGAAATAGAAATCATTAATTTCCTGTGTCTCATTTAGAGATAAATGTCAGGGTTTCCATAACAGCTTTGATAAATTGATTTGCATTCATGAATGACAAGGCAAAACTGAACTGCAGTTCTTACATTTTTCCTCTTCTGTAACCTTAGGTGAAACTTTTTCTACCTTAAAGTCTGTATTGCTGGTCTGGTAAAGGTGAAGGGATGTTTGCAACCAGAGTGGACACAGCAGGGAGCTGCCACAATTGCACCACAGCACAAGACTAAAGACTCAGATTTTTCCAGGCTCATCTTACAGATAATTGGAATGCTGATACAGGGACTTGGACACCAGCATGATTTGAATTTATTTTTTTTTTCCCCAGAGTAAAACTGGCAAAGTTGTCATCCTGAAATAGTTGTCAGAAAGTTTGTTTGCATTGGTCACTCTATAAGTGACAAAAAGGAGATTTCTGTATCATATACATAGAGTTCTGATTCAGAACTATCTGACACTACACAATGGTCTCAGCTGTTTTCACTGGGCCCAAGAACATGTCACTTGAATTTTACAGTTTCCCCTGGTTGTCCTTGAATGGCAGCCACTAATTTGTGTGCTAGAGGGAACTTTGCCCATGCTGGTCTCCCTGTGATAACATTTAGGCTGAGACTGTGCTTGCAGATAATGTTTATTTTGAATTGCTCTGGGTTGTTGAGGTTTCAGTATATTAAAAAAAATATGACAAGAAAACACCTTGTTAAAGATAAGCTTTTATTTCCAGTGAAATAAGAGCACATTAGGATTTCACTTATAGAGTTGCTGGGGAGCTTCTAATCTTCTAAGAAGTCACATCATGCTATCAACTGAGTTTAATACTAAAACTTAAAGCTAAGGACAATGATATGTTTGGTTCAGTATTAGAAAGACACAGAGAATAAAAAGCTGAGCTCCAAAAGAAGTTAGATGGAAGAGGAAAAATGAGGAATAAACAGAGGTTTGAGGTTGCCAGCAAGGCTGGAAAAAGAGGCCATTATCAGACAGGCAAACTTGTGACCATGTATAAATAAAAACTTTCTTATCAGTTTGTAGTTTGAGGGAAATTGGAAAGATGAAGTCTTGCAAGTTCCAGATGCACTGTTATTCCAGCTGTGAGGTAGAACAGGTCTGCCAAGCTCCCTTTCTTTCCCCTTTTTTCCTTGATAAATTTGGTTTGTTCCCCTTCATTGTTCTTGCTGCTTCCATTTCTCAGCTTGTGCCCTCTTTCTCATGTCTTCAGATATCAGCTTATGGGCTCTGTTCACTGGCTTCTCGAGGGCTGTGCCATGATATGTGTGTTATTAACCCCAAACCATCTCAGCAGGATGGATCCGTGCACACAGAAAAATCATGCTGCAGCCCAGCACAAGCAGTTCTGCAAGCTCACACCATGCTTTTTTATTAGGAGTGCTTCTAGATTTGTTCATTGCTTGACTTGAGTACAAGCTGAGCAATGTTCAGGAGTCACCTGAAGTGGTTTTGGCAGATGTTGTAGCTGGGGAACTGCACTGGGTCACCCTACTCACGTTGACTTGTTTACTTTGGTGTAGAGTTTTCAAATGGAGTTTGAAAGCTGTTGAGAGGCTTTAAATCTCCCTGCATCTGTTTTACTTCCAAAAGGAAGTCTAGGGATAACTGACTTGCTTCCCAAAGATATGAATGGAGTAAAGAGTCACTCACAAACTGAGGAAAAAGCCAGGCTGATGTTCTTTCTACCTTTTGTACAAGTGACCGTGCTGTCTGTGTTGGCTCAACAGGCTGTGAAATCAGCAGTGCAGACCATTACTGTAGGAGGAGTTGGTACATCTCAGTTTAAGACAATTATTCCCTTGGCAACTGCACCCAATGTTCAGCAGATTCAGGTACCTGGAAGCAAGTTCCATTATGTCAGACTCGTTACTGCCACAACAGCCAACAGTTCGACCCAGTCGGCCAGTCAGAACCCCAGTACGAATACACAACCTCTTCAGCAGGGTAAGTGCTGCTGGGAACATGTCTGAAGTAAGTCTTTCTTGGGTTATTTTGGTTTTTTTTTTTCTTGTTTGCTGTATAAGGAATAAAAGTGCATCATAGAAGTCTGTCAGGACTGGCAGATATACTCAGTTTTGTGGTAGGCTTCTATAAACGTTATATTCTATCATTACCTCTGGTTTATAAGTGTAAATGAGGTGTTAGATTGCTCTGTAGTTGGGCCTGAATCCTTGGAGCATTTTAGGTTGCTTTTGCCTAATTCTCCAGCCTTGTGGATGGCTCTGGCAAGTCCCAGATCCTCCATATGAAAAGCATGAACCCAGGACAGCCCACAAATATATATATTGCCATAACTCTACAGCATGAAGGTCCTTCCATCTAAAGTGCTTTAGAAGGGCCAGATGTTTCTGGCTTCTGTCCATGCTGGCTGGAGCTGTGATGGTATAAAACATTTCAAATGAAGGTGTGGGGTTGTTTTTATATTCTTTGGGTTTTAAGGCATTGCTGTGAAACGTGTGCATGCACTCTTGAGCCAAAAAAGTTTGCAAGGGTGTCCTTTAGACATAAGTGTCAGGTGCCATCAGTTCAGTCAGTTAATCTCAGTGTGTAGTTACAGTGTTAAGTACCTTGGCATTATGCCTGTATGAAAGTCTATAAAGGACTGGACTGTGGACTTTAGGTGAAAAATCTGTGTTAATGTGATGTTGTTTCTTGATACCAGCAAAGCCTGTGGTGGTGAATGCGACCCCAGTGCGGATGTCTGTTCCCATAGTGCCAGCACAGACTGTGAAACAGGTGAGCTAAGTGGAAAAGACACATTCCTGAGGTATTTTTGGTTGGATGGGGAAAAAAAAAGTCCCATTTCAGCACTGTAATGAAGTGTTCTGTTAACAGAAGTGCATTCTCACTCAATAAAACAATGATTTCTAGAAGTTCTAGAAGTAATAGAAGTTCTATTAATAGAAGTGCATTCTCACTCAATAAAACAATGATTTCCTAAAGACCTCTCCTCTCTCCAGGTGGTGCCCAAACCCATCAACCCAACTTCCCAGATAGTTACCACCAGTCAGCCCCAACAAAGACTTATCATGCCAGCCACTCCACTGCCACAGATACAGCCCAACCTCACCAACCTGCCACCGGGCACTGTGCTGGCACCAGCGCCTGGCACGGGAAACGTCGGGTATGCAGTCCTTCCAGCTCAGTATGTCACACAGGTATGGTGTTAATTAACCCAGAGACTAATGAGGAATTAGTGTGGAATATACCAGCTTCCTCTTAAAGGTTCTTGCTCCCCAACTGTCACCTCACACGAAGGGGACAGTTTCCTCTAGGGGTCCTTGGCAGCATGATGACAGTGCTAAATCATAACATTGTTTTCTTAACAGGATTTTTTGGTTAGGGTAGTGTAGGATTTATAATCAGAAGAGCACAGGATTTCTATATAGAATCAGTTTAGTGCAATTTTTAAAGTAGTGTAGTAGAAAATTCATAATACAACTTAACTTACAATTTCTAATAAGATATTAATATATTAATATTTGATAGAACAAGGGGAAATGGTTCCAAACTGGAACATAGAAAGTTCCATCTGAATATAAGGAGGAACTTTTTCCCTGTGAGGGTGACAGAGCCCTGGGCCAGGCTGCCCAGAGAGGTTGTGGAGTCTCCTTCTCTGGAGACATTCCAGACCCATCTGGACACGTTCCTGTGGGATCTAATTGAGGTGACCCTGCTCAGGCAGGGGGTTGGACTGGGTGATCTTTTGAGGTCTCTTCCAGCTCCTGACCTTCTGTGATATGTGGTTTCCTTTATCAGTGTAACCATCATAAGCTAGACTCATATCTGTCTAAAAGAAGGACAATCACTTGGTCATTGAAGGAAGCAGATGTGGAGGCACCTCTGGCCACCCAGGGCAGGAGGCTCATGTGTCTCACTGTCCAGCAGCAGTTCCAGTCCAGATTCATTGCTTAGGACTTGTAACTGCCTGATTTTATAGACAGGGCTCTGTGTGCTCTTAAACTTCCCTGCTCTGTGACAGGGTCCTCAGCACCACAGGGGTGTCCAGGTGCTTGAGTCCTTCAAAGCCAGTATGAAAGGGACTAAATATTCCACCTGGATCCCAGGAGTCTTGAGGCCAGTAGTGAGAGGAAAAAGAAACCTAATTGCTGTATTTGGTTTGCAGGACCTTCAGGGCCTGGTAATGAGGGGAAAGGGAAGGAGTATGTGACCTGGTTGGTTGCAGAGGAAAGCTGTTTGCAAGATGAAATGATGTTAGTTATGCTAACCACATGAGCAGGGGTCACACCAACCCCATTCTAGGGGTTAGGGTTTTTTGTTCTTTACCAAGATGTGACCATCATTCAGCTGGAAAAGGAGAACAAACAAACCTTCTGATAAAGGCTAACCAACCTGTCTGTATAGACAAGGACTCTGTCAGCTCACAGCATTACTGGAACCAGTGTCATTTCTGTTTCCCATCTGGTTTTGTCACAGCTGCAGTATGACCCTGAAGACTCAGTGACCTTCCAGTCTGCTTCCACAAATCTTACCTTAACCTGAATAATGTCATTTGTTGGGTCTCTCCTCAGAGGTTTTGTGTTCTAGACACAATCTGTCCCCTTTGGCCTGGCCCTGATAGGTCCAAGTCTTGTTGTGTACCAGTCTGACCTTGGAAGTTCCCCCTTCAGAAGATGGTCATACAAAAGAAAGTAGCCCAAAACAGTGTTGTTTGTTGGGTTCTTCTGAGATTTTGGGTTCTCTAATGAGAAAAACAATCTGTGGTATGCAGAGATGTTAGAATGTAAATAGTTTTACTTTGTTTTATTTAATTTTGTAGTAAGTGGTTTGTATGTTAAGGAAGTAATTTGTGCAGGAAATGATCCTGCACTATTAGAGGTAGGGTTGCTTAGGAAAAGGGGGAAATTGAGCATGTTTTCAGGAGCTGGAACTGTTTGTGGTCTCTTATCTGCATGGCTGTAGACACTGTAACAGAGAACAAAAATATAATCTAAAATTATTTTTTAAATAAAAAGCAGGTTGCTGCTTGGTTCAAATTCTCCAAATGTCTATGCTTATAAGCATGTTATCTTTATAACAATATCTGGAAAGCTGATAATCAAAAGAATGTATAGGAAATCTTTTAATAATTTCTTTTCTAACACATTAACCTTTTTGTTTTGCCAGCTACAGCAGTCATCATATGTATCTATAGCAAGCAACACAGGCTTCACAGGGACATCAAGTATCCAGTCCCAAGCACGGCTGCCATTCAATGGGTGAGTCTTGTGCACAAAATAAACCCCAAACCTGCAGTGTGGGCTGCTGAATAAGCATCATTTTCCAGTCCTGTTTGGAACTGGAATTCCCTGGCTGGGAATTGGAGTCTGGTACAGGGGATTTTCCAAGAAAATAAAGTATGCAGTGGTATGGTTATTCCCACTGACTAAAGGACAGTGAATCTGTCTGACAGTTGACCCAGTCTCTTGATCAAATCTGTGTTTTCCTTCTTTGTTTTTGAACCTTTGGAGCAGAAATTTGACCTGAAAGTCTCCCAGTTGCTCGTTCTTCATGGTGCATCAGCACCTGGGAGCTGCAGGCTTCAACTGTTTGTCACCATTGCTGGAAAGAGGTGCTGGACAGTAGCAGAAATAGATGCTTAACACATGCAGAAACCCAGCCAAACAACAAAATGGATCTAAAACCCAAAAATAGCTTCTGATGGGAAACTTTGGGGCTTTTTCAGTCCTGTGCTTTTCCTTTAAGGATGAAAATAACAACTAAACATATATTGTTTTACCCTTTGCCAATCCAACAGGCTTAGCTGTTCTGCACAGTCCTTTTGTGCTATTGTTTGCTGGAAATTGTAAAGGCCAAGGTGCTTTATGTTGCTGCAGCCTCAACTGATGCAAACTAATCCCACATCAAGATGCAGCTATTCAAACAAATGGGGCTTGATTTAATCTCCCTGGTAATATGTCCAGAAAATGCTGGGAAGGGATGGAACAAATCTCATCAAAAGCTATTAGTGACACAAAATCTGAGTTTTAAGAGCATTTAAAGACACTGGCCTATATAAAATGTATCTATAAATGGAAAGCTGTGATGTGGCTTGCTTTCCCAGTATTCTGGAGAGGGTTTTTTTAATTATTTTTCCAACTGGAACAAAGGAAAGGCACAATTAGGTCATGTAAACCTTGGTTGGATCTAGTTGCCTCTGCATGTAAAGAGTTTCTAGGGGAGTTTCCCCTGACTCCAATTTTAAGTTATGATGCTTCTTCTAGCTTTAAGCCTCATTTCTGCTTTAAGCCTCATTTCCACTTTAAACCTGCAGCCAGATTTTCAGCAAATAACCCAGCTCTTTGAGTTGGACAGGCACTGAATATAATTGATAATTAAACACAGGCAGCCAAAAACCCTAATTCAAGGGCAATATAAAGATTTTTTTTTTTCAAAGTTTGCATGATAAGCTATTAACTTGAATTTAAAATAGAAATAAACTGATAAAAATAGTGTGTATATAAATGTGTTTTGCTCCCCACAGAATAATTCCTTCTGAATCTGCAAACCGCCCCAGGAAGCCTTGCAACTGTACTAAGTCTCTGTGTTTGAAATTGTAAGTACAGTTTGGGTTTAGGGTTTTGTTTTTGGGGGTTTTTTTGAGCTTTATTTTTGACATCAAACATTTATGCCAAGTATCAGATCAGAAATGTTATGTCTAGATGCTAATTTAAGGCTGCTGTTGATACTGGTGGAGACGTGGCAATGCCTGTGTAATTTTACAACTCCTGTGAGCTACACAGACCTCATGGATGAAAAGCTGGACAGGAGACACCAATGTGAATCTGCAGCCCAGAAGGCCAATGGCATCCTGGGCTGCATCCCCAGGAGGGGGGCCAGCAGATCCAGAGAGGGGATTGTCCCCTCTGCTCTGGGAAGACCTCACCTGGAATGCTGTGTCCAGCTCTGGAGCCCTCAGCACAAGGAGGACTGGGAGCTCTTGGAGTGGGTCCAGAGGAGGCCACAAAAATGAGTCCAGGGCTGGAGTATATCTTCTGTGAAGCCAGGCTGAGAGAGTTGGGCTTGTTCAGCCTGGAGAAGAGAAGGCTCTGGGGGACCTTAGAGCCCCTTCCAGTCCCTGAAGGTGCCTGTCAGAAAGCTGTGAAAAACTGTTCCCCAGGGCATGAAGTGATGGGACAAGGGGGATGGTTTAAACTATAAAAGGGCAGATTCAGGTTGGGTGTGAGGAAGAAGTTCTTCCCTCTGAGGGTGGTGGATCCCTGGCCCAGGTTGCCCAGAGAGGTGGTGGAGGCCCCATCCCTGGAGACATTCAAGGTCAGGCTGGATGGGGCTCTGAGCAACCTGCTCTAGTGAAGATGTCCCTGCTCACTGCAGGGGGGTGGGACTAGATGACTTTAAAAAGCCCTTTCCAACCCAACACATGCTATGGTTCTATGACACTGGCATGTTATTAATTTCCAGCTTTGCATCCTCATTGCATGGTGGAGCCAATTCCTCTGAGCAGCTGTAGTTGTGGTGTTACAAGTGACATGACATGACATGGTGTTCCAAGTGGACACCTATTATGGTCCATAATGGCACATCAGCAATACCATGTTGTACCAGGAACTTCAGAAAAAACAGACTATGTGTCTTTGGTTAAATTATTGAATAGTGATTCCTCAGTAGTAGGTCTGAGTTTTGCTCATCCTCATGAGATATTTTGCTGTTCCATTAAGTATCTTCATAAGAGTTTTTTATAAAAACATTGAAGGAGAAGCTAAATTTCTTTTACCTTGAGACAAAATCATCTTACCAATTTTGGGGACAGGAACATGAGGAGACAGTGAAATTAATCTGTGATTCCCTGAATCTTAGACAAGGGTGAAGACATCAGTGTGTGCTACTGAAAGAGAAAGTGGTATCTGAACCTGAGATAAGAAGTGTGTGTAAACTTGGCTTTCTCCATGTATTACACCCTACCTTTGTGGGGGAGGGTCTGCCTTGTCCTTCTGAGCTTTCAGCTTCTCTGTTGCACAGAAGACCTGATAAATGGGAAGATGAGTAGCTGCTTTCTCAGATGTTTTACAGCACACATAACTTACTTGATAGTGCTGAATGATGTGAGAACCTTAAGGTTTCTCATTTATTTTAGTCTTCAGTGCCTCAATGCTCTGGAAATTCTGGAATAATAATGGTGTCACTGGTGTGATGCTGTTTGAAAACCAACTTTGCTGTAAATGACTCTAAATTTTCTCTTGAGGTGGCCAGGCATTGGTGCAGAGCAAATGGGTAGCTCACTGTGGCAAAGGTGCTTTCTCATTTGGAAAAACTTATTCCCATCTGGAAGAGGGGAGTTGCTTTTTCCCACATGAATGGTGAAGGTCAGCAAACAGCCTAACAAAGAGGAGAACCTCAAGTGATTTGTGGACTGATGCTCTGGGTTGATACTGGTGCTGAACACTGAACACTGAATTTTTTAAACAGGACAGAAAGGAGAGATGTACTACAGGTTGTAAAAGGCTTTTGGGTTGGGATTTTGGGAAGATGGACTGTTCAGCATGCTAAAAGTCACCAAAATGCAGTTCAGCCAGGTAGAGGGTTGTAGTGGGCTCCAGAGCAACCTTCATCTAGTTCTGGTAGCATTAGCCATGGGAAGCTACTTGAGCAGAGGGCTTAGGCACCTAAAAACAACAGGTTCTCCCAGCAGGATTTGAAAAGCAACCAGAAAGAATGAGGAGTTTCAGCTGTAGCTTGAGGTGGTACTGAAAGCATTGAAATGGGATGGTTAATCATGGCCTGAAGCCGAGCTTAAGCTGGAGATGAAGGTGGTGATTCCATGTGTGAGGTCTGTGGGATGGCACATCTTGCTTTTGGTGACAGGTGGGAGGGGGTGTATGAGACATGGCCACACATTTGGCTTTTCCTGTCAATGTTTTGCTGCTTTTTATTCACATATTTGTCTCTTTCAAAAGTGTCGTTCCCATCCTTCCCTTGGTGCCTTGAAGTCTGTGAGGTGTGCCACTTCTTACTCCCTTGTGTGTCCCAGTGACAGGACAAGGGGCAGCAGGTCCAAGCTGGAGCAGAGGAGGTTCCATGGGAATGTCAGAAACTCTTTCCCTGTGAGGGTGGCAGAGCCCTGGGCCAGGCTGCCCAGAGAGGTTGTGGAGTCTGGAGACATTCCAGACCCATCTGGACACGTTCCTGTGTGATCTAATCGAGGTGACCCTGCTCAGGCCGGAGGTTGGACTGGATGATCTTTAGAGCTCTTCCATCTCTAATATTCTGTGATGAGAGGGCCGCTCCTGAGCTATATGTGTGTCTTCAGACAGCAGCCAGACCTGTGCTACAGGATTTAGGCCTTGTGATGAGGCTGATGCCACTTGTGCACATGGAGCTGAGCAGTGGGTGACCCTCACCCTTATTGTCCCTGTGCACCAGACTAGGAACAGCCGCTGCTGCTGTCGGTACATCGTCCTGTTCACAAATGTTCTGCCTCTGTTTCAGGTACTGTGATTGTTTTGCCAATGGTGAATTCTGCAATAACTGCAACTGCACCAACTGCTACAACAACCTGGACCACGAGAACGACAGGCAAAAAGCAATAAAGGTAAGTGAGGGGCTTCTTCCCCTGCCCCCCAGACAAAAGCAGGTGACCTTGTGTCGCTGGAGCAGCGGGGGTGGCCCTTACCTCCTCCCATGTGTGTGAGGCTGAAATTGGTTTCTTGGGCCTCTGTAAGTTCTGCTTGCCACATGCAGGAACTGACTCTTTGGGTCTTCCTTGACAGGCCTGCCTGGACAGAAACCCTGAAGCCTTCAAGCCCAAAATAGGGAAAGGAAAGGAAGGAGAATCCGACCGGAGACACAGCAAAGGATGTAACTGTAAACGCTCGGGCTGTCTCAAGAACTACTGCGAGTGCTATGAGGTACAAAGCACTATTTGTCTTGAAGATACTGGCCTTTCCCCTTCAGTGCTGCAGAATTCAAAGCATTTCTGATTTCTTTACTGCAAAATTTCCCCCCTGAAAGGGTTTTCAGATGTTGGAACAGGCTGCCCAGGGCAGTGGTCGAGTCCCCATCCCTGGAGGGATTGGAAAGGCCAAGAGATGAGGTGCTGAAGGACATGGGCTAGAGGTGGCCTGGGCAGGGTCAGCCTGGGATCCAACTCCTTGAGCTTCAAGGTCTCTCCCAACCCAGGTGGTTCTATGACTATGGCAGGTGTGCTGACCATTGGGCATCCATCTTCATCCTGTGGATCTTCACGTTCTTCATGGCTGTTGAGCAGGTGGTGAAGGACATGGGCTAGAGGTGGCCTGGGCAGGGTCAGCCTGGGGTTGGACTCCATGAGCTTAAAGGTCTCTCCCAACCCATAGATTCTGTGATTCTATGATCTATTTTGTCATTACTTTGTCCTGCTGTAGTGTGGGGGGGTTGTATCTCTGTAGTACTATCTCTCCTTCCAGCAGGTGGCACGAAGAAAACCATGTCTGTGGCTCAATTGATTACTTCTGTTGTATGTGTTTAATTGTTAAACCATGAAGCAAGTTCATGTTCAGGCTTGGATTTGTCCTTTCCTGAAAAGCAGTAGAGAAACACTCCAAAGTCCTTAGCAGGAGTGGGAGCATCATCCCCCAGACACTGGGTAGAACATGCCTGGGGAAGACAAACAAAAGTTGTTGCAGCATCTAACTATCGGTCTGAGGATGTAAAGACAGTGGCGGACTGACCCCTCACACCTCAACCACCTCAGGCCCACTGGAAACAGTAGATTAGTGAAGAACTAATGAGTGGGAAACCACTGGTTTTTCATCTGATCCAAAGTATATGTTCTGAGAAGGCATCTCAGTTTGAGGTGAGAATTTAGAGAGAGAAAACTAATGCTTGAGGGTTTCTTCTAGTGGTGACCTGAGAAGAGATTAAATCCATGTCCTTTTTGTTGTGTCTTGTCATAAAAGCAGTCAGGTTTGCAACAGGTTTCTCATGTTCTGTTTGTTTCAGGCAAAAATCATGTGTTCTTCCATATGCAAATGCATTGGCTGTAAAAACTTTGAAGAAAGCCCAGAGAGAAAGACACTGATGCACTTAGCAGATGCAGCAGAGGTCAGGGTCCAGCAGCAGACAGCAGCAAAGACCAAGTTGTCATCCCAGATCTCAGACCTGCTGACAAGGCCAGCACCAGCGCTCAGCAGCGGCGGCGGGAAGTAAGTTCATGCAGCACCGTGTTTCTGTTGTCCCTACTGTGTTCTTTCTGATGTAGGTGACAGGTGTGTCCCTGTTGTCTTTGGGTGGTGCCTGTGTGAGGTGTAGAAGCGGTGAGTGGTGCTTTCTGTTCACACTGTTGTGCTTTCTGGGAAACCTGAGGGCATGCCAAGCTTGTTCAGGCATGGAGTGATGTGTTGGAGAATCAGAGTCCCAGGTGGGTTTGGACTGGAAGGGACCTCAAAGCCCATCCAGCTCCCACCCCCTTCCAGGGTCAGGGACACCTTCACCAGACCAGGCTGCTCAAGGCCCCGTCCAACCTGGCCTTGAACCCCTCCAGGGAGGGGGCAGCCACCACTGCCCTGGGCACCCTGGGCCAGGGCCTCAGCCCCTCACAGGGAAGAATTTCTTCCTCAGATCCCATTTCAATCTCCCCCTTCCAGTTTAAACCATTCCCCTCATCCTGTCACTCCAGGCCCTTCTCAAAAGTCCCTCCCCAGGTTTCTTGTAGCCCCTTCAGGGACTGGAAGGGGATCTGAGATCTCCCTGGAGCCTTCTCTTCTCCAGGCTGAACACCCCAACTCTCCCAGCCTGGCTTCACAG
>VXBZ01012750.1:66382-176612 GCA_013399135.1 Heliornis fulica | reverse complement strand
TCTCTTTGTGTCAGTGTTTGTATCAGTGTGTCAGTGTTTAATGTATCTTTCATTAAACTGTAACTCTGACTTATAATCATCTCTTGTGGTGGGTCCATTTCTCCTGCCGGTTTACCTCTAAACCAGCACAATTCCTAACAAGAACTAACCTTTCTTGTTAGTAATTCATGATTCTGCTCTAGCTTCCTATGAGTTTTTTTCAAGAATAGTCCACCTATCATGAAGGTGATGGTATATAGTTTGCAACTTACTTTGTAAGTCAGTCAAAAAAATGCCATAAACTTAAGTGGCTCAGAGACATACCTAGTTTTTTATCAGTATTTGAGGAATATGCATAACTGATCTATGATTATAGGGAAATTTATTTGTATAAACATTTCTGTGTCCTCACTATACGCTGAGAAAAATTGTTTTTAAAAAGTCTAGATGGAAATGTGAAAAACAGTAATAAGGATGATATTAACATGGTAAAAAAAGTCTACAAACTCTCACTACATAAACTATCTTCCAAATGAAATCTGACATATAGTGTTTGTATGGACAGTATCCAAAATTGCAGTTAATGAACAAAACCACTGTCAACTAAAAATTTAAAATCAGGCATTTGCAATTTGCTTTGTTTAGATTTAAATGTAATTTTGAACTCTACACAATTCAGCATGTTGTGAGAAATATTTTCTGTATTCTACAGGACAACATCCAAACTCTGATAGATCAAAGAGAGAGTGTAGCCTTTTACATACTGTGTAGAAGATTAACATTTATTTCTTTCTGCAATGTATATCCTGGCTGACACTGTGATCCAGCATAAAGAAAATAAAAGTCAAATGAAGTTCACTGGAGCAATGAAAAAAATAATACTTCAAGAGTAAATCTACTAGTATGAGTGCAAGTTTATTAGTATGTATTAAAAAAAATAAAGTATATTCATATTATTTTAAAACAGCAAATTATTTCAGTTGAATTTTCAGGTTTAATCATAAAATTACCATATAACAGGGAACGGTGTGGTACCTGGCATGATGGAAAAACTAACCAGTGACGAATACAGTTCAAGGTTATGAAAAATATCTTACTGATTTAAATCATGGCATAGGAATAATATCTGGAATTTAATAATTAAAAAATAAGTTGTTATGCACTAGTTCACAGCTAGTTTGTGTAATCTAGAATAGGTATGGTTTTGCTACTTTGCTATTTAATATTTTCTCCAGAAAATCATATATGACACCAGGAAAGTATATTCAATTGTAATATTTATTATATTTAAGTAACTTGGCTGAGTATGACTATTTTTATATGTGAGTCTGTGTATTGGTAGAAGTTTTAGTGTTCTTTAAAAACATGTTGTCAAAAGAGAAATATCAGTATTTAATGTCATCATATTTGGAAGTGATGTCATATTACTGTACCTCCTTCTTAACAGATTCTGTAAATTAGTCTATTGTACAACAGGATATAAAACTTTCCTGTTTTCCTCTTTCATTAATGACAGAGAATTACTGCAGGGAAAAAAAAAATCCACAATAATCATGCTAATCATCAAGATGGATTTTCATACACTAGACTACAAATGTTGCTATCCTTCACAATGCCAGCATGTAATAAAAATTCCTAGGCTACTTATGAAAAAGAACAATAATATCTCTCCCATGGGTATTTTCCTGCATTTTCTTATAAGATCAAAAGAATGGCTGTATGGCTACAGAGCAGTCCCTGTAGCCATTGCACATGATTCCAAAAAAATTACAAGAAGGTGGTAATGGTATAAGAATATTTCTGTAGTAAATTCCCCAAACCCTGAGCAATCAGCAGCTTGGGGAATTCTTGAGCCGAGGTCATATCTTCTTGTTTAATATCTCTTGGTGGACTTCTTTTTTTTTTCTGTAAATTTTCATTCTAAGACAACTTCCTTGGAATTCCTAAGGTGTCAAAGTGATACACAGAGGAACAGATGTATTGAAATGAATTTGGAAAAAAAAAAAGGGGCACAGGAGTAGAGAAAGAAGGTAAATAGCTCTGGACAACTGAAAGGGATTTCTGTGTAGAACAATATTATTTAAAGCCTTGTGACCTATCTCTGTCACTAAAGCCAACTGGCAGAACACAGTCCATAGCTTATTATTACATAGCATTAAACTGTCTTAACATTC
The DNA here is from genome assembly GCA_013399135.1 of Heliornis fulica. NCBI lineage: Eukaryota > Metazoa > Chordata > Aves > Gruiformes > Heliornithidae > Heliornis > Heliornis fulica. The sequence goes on along the minus strand of VXBZ01012750.1, from coordinate 174,459 downwards.
AAAACAGGCTGCATGAAATTATCTATGAGGAATAGACTCTGGCCTGTGAAAATCTATAATTCAAATCTAAATATTGTTTGGAGGAGTGATTTGGCTCAGGCCAAGCTCATGCCAAGAACCATACCGGACATTTATGAAGCTTCAGAAGCATTGATAAAGCGTCAATGCCCCGAAGTCTTCCCTGGCAATTTAAAATTAACTATGAAAGGTGAAACCTGTGTGTTTCTGCCAGTATTTTAGGTTCTTCATGGTTATGCTAGATTAGAATGATATGATCTTTTTAGCACGACAGTTGATATTAGTAAAAAGCTTGCAATCTTGAGGGAGGTGGTCTCAAATTAGACTAGAGAATTTCTTTGTCTTAGGAAAAGCTTTATTGTGCCTATTAGAAGTCATTTGTGCATAATGAATAGATGATAGAAAGAACTGAGCCTTAAGGAGAAAATAATTGTCTGTTAGGATACACAGAATGACACAAGAGAATATTGTTCAGCCATTCAAACATGCTTAGGTCTATTCTCAAAAAATCTGCAGCGATGTCATGGAGGTTTTGTTACCAGTGGTACAGAAGGAGGTTGATCCATCCTCCTGAAAGTCAGGCTTCTCTTTCTGTCTTGTCCAGAGGAGATCATTAATTTCAATAATAATCCAAATTGCTCAGGTTATTCTCCTCCATTTGGTCTTCTCACATAGAAAACAAGAATTTAGATCCTAATTTTTGCTGAACACGAATGTTCCCAACTCATCATTAATGAAATATTTAGGAAAAACAATGCAATCAAGGCACATTAATTTTGTTCTGAAATAGATGTTGAGGCCTTCCATCTGATGAGCTTAGTGTAAACTTCCCAACTAATTCCCAACTAATATAATTTAATGTATATTAGGTCATATACATTAAAACCAGAAAACCTTACTTTTATTAGTTTTATGTCTGCAGCCCATTAAAAAATGACATCTTATAAAGAAAATAATATTAAATATACTAATGACCCAGTTTCACGAAATTTTCCATGCTACAAGCCTGTTTGTTGGTTTGTTGTTTTTTTTTTTTTTCTAACAGCTAGTTAAAATGGTATATTTTTATATAAGTTATATTAAGGATTGCCAGGTCACTGCAGCTGATAATGATGCTTCTCTATACTATATCACTGCTAACTTTGAAAACCAGTAGATGGTATATAAATAGAAAGGACAGACAATCTGACCACCAGTTCAGTGTATTCTGTGTTCACTAACCACTGTGCCTCAGTGGATCCCAGTTCTGGCCCTTCCAATATCAGGCCTGTATCACATCTATTCTTGAAGTCAACAAATGAATATATGGATGTTCTGAGGTGAATCCTGTTGAAGGATTGGTATGTAATAATTTGTATAACTTTGAGTGTATGGTTGCAAATAACCTCACTGTGAAAATTACCTTTCAGTGTCTTGCTGACTGATTGCATTTCATCAAAATCCTAATACATTTAAATTGGTATAAGAATGAGAAAACAGTGGAAGGCTTTTGCTACATTCTGGTTTCATTAGGGTGTCTCAACAAGCAAAGAAGTCTTGTATAACATTTTGAACCAGGAACTCTCATTATTCCTTGCTTGTTTCTAGTCCCTATGTATTGCTTATCTTTTTTCTTAAAATATCCTAATTGATAAAAGTATAAACTCATTCCATATTAGAAAAGTTTGTGGTTGATGTAAAAGTAAGTGTATTTGAGCACTAGTAACTACCAGCTTTTGCAGACAAGTTAATCAATGGCAAGTATTTCATGACAGGTCTGTCTTTTTTATGGCTGGCATCTGTGGTACTTACAACTGACTGTTAAGAGTTGCAAGTAGCAGTTGTGCTCACACACAAGCTCACACAATTCTGTAGCCCATTCATAAGGCACTATTTCTGAAAGCCATCTGCCTAATTTATAATACACATGATCTCTATTTTATGTCATACGTCCTGCAAACTTCTAAACCCTTGATACTGAAGAGCACTTGCATGTATGAGACATCACAGTGAAATCAAAGGTATGTCTCAAAAATACTTAGGTCAAGACATGTTTAGGTGGCCAATCCATGCTACAACACTACAAAATTTGTAGCAATAAAATATACGGGAATATTATCAATATTGGAGATGAGTTTAAGTCAGGATGGCCAGAGAGGCAACAAAATATTTTACATTTACTGTGAGGGTGGTGAGGCCCTGGCAAAGGCTGCCCAGAGAAGCTGTCACTGCCCCCTCCATGGCAGTGTCCAAGGCCAGATTGGATGAGGCTTTGGGCAACCTGGTCTAGTGGAGGGTGTCCCTACCCATGGCCAGTAGGTGAGAACCACATGATCTTTGAGATCCCTTCATCCACACAAACCATTCTGTGATTCTATGAAAGTCAACCCCTAGAGGACTGGGCTATAAAACATTATAAAATCCACCACAATGACAACATCCAACCAAAAATTTTAAGTACCTATCTAAACTTTGTCAAGATCTGTGGTATGTATGTCAAAGAGTTTGGCCTAAACTTGTCTTTAGTTACTTTACATAAGAACTGGGTCATGCAGCAGAGCATACTCCTAGGGTCTCAAGAGAGGCTCAGGCAATTAACACTTAACACCAACTGTTTAGAAAAATTTTATCTGTTTTGTGCTCAGTGGTCTAGATATCTCTGCCCATGCTTGCTACACATTACGCAATACTAGTTTGTTTGCTCTCTTGACAGCTTTAGCAGGACCTTTACAAAAAATAAAAATATCTTTTTTTCTCTTTCTAAAGTTAACTTGAAAAATATTTTATTCTTTACAGGCTGTTCACAGACTTTTCCATCAGCACACTAACTCAGATAGGAACACCAGCTCCTTTGGATTTAGTCATGTGAGAAACTGCATACTAGTGTGAGAACATCATTAATCTCTCCAAAATTCTCCTGTAGGTGTACAAATATTGACACTACAAAAGAAACAATTTACTTACTGAAAAGTTCTTGAGTACAAAATGTAAAATTTAGCTGTATTATATATATTAGCCCTGGATCCCAAGAAACTAGTAGTCATAAAATACAAGTTCTGTGCAAAAAGATATGCATGGTTGAGAATATGTAGACCAAGCTTTGGCTGCTGTGCAAGATTTTCAATTCACTTCTTTATCAGCACTATATGAGTGACACTGACATGATAAGTCCAAAATTTATCCATTTTATCTTCTAAAATTTCTCTAAAGTTGTCTAGCATTCTTCAGTTCTTCCTTAAAAGGAAATATGGAACATGTGTATTTTTAACAGGCAAAGTCTATCTCTGCTCATTCAAACTTTTTTTTTTTTGTGTTGTTGATTCATGTACAGGTCTTTCTACACGGCCTAATGCTGCCACTCACACCCCATATGTTTATATGAATATGGAGTTTGTATAAAGCTTATTTCTCTCAATCTATTTGCATGTTCAAGCATGGAAATCCATCAACTTTGCACTCAAGAGTCAGTGCATCCAAGAGGTTGTGCTGACAGAAGTTTGTGCACCAGTGGAAGGGCAGGTAGGGCAACTGAAAAACATGGCTAAGGCCGGAAAGTTTTATTCCATGCTTGAAAAGTGATAACAACCTCCCGTGTAGGCGGGGGTATATTGAAAACTGAGTCACAATTAGAAAACTGCCAAGCAAAACCCATTCGATCAGTTCAGCTTATTTTTGAGGAATGGGTATTATGTGTTGGTGATGAGTAACATAAAAGCTTTACCACTGATAAGGATTGTGGAAAAATGTAGGGCTATTTTACTATTATTGCCTTTCTAAATTCTTTCAGGAAAATGCAATAAAAAAGGATGAACTGGTTAGAGATATTTTTTTTATTAGAGAAGAATAAAAGACGTATGCATAGCTTGGCTAAATAACAATTAACACTATAAAATGCTGCTTCGCAAACAATTTGGTAATGGCAGAGAGTGGTATTAGATGTATTAATATGTATTCATGGTGTTGCAGTTGTTCCTAGTGCCCTGTCATGTTAGCTACTACAGAAACACCCAGTAAGAGTACCTAAGATGCTCGCAGTTGGAACAAGGAGGAGGAGGAAATATCTCACACCAAGGTCACACAGCATGGGAATAACAGAGCTAGCTATGGAAATCCAGAGCCCTTTTCAAGACTGATGAATTCAGCAGTTTGGTGATTTTTCTGAAGCATACCTCTGCATCTGATCTGATGGGCATAACAAAAACATTATTTCAGAAATATGGTATTTTCCAGTGGGTTGAGTTCAGTCCATTTGTAACTGTCAAGAATCCTGTAACATTCTTACATACAGTCTGTAACAATTCTATACAAGAAATAAAACTAACCATTCATCTAACTGCACAGGATACAGACAGTGGTAGACTGTGACCCTGCTGATTATCCACACCAATCAGTTCCACAAGTGAGTAGCAAACTGCTGTGAATGGAGATCCAGTTTTATGGTGTTATAGGTTTTCATGGCAAAATATTGTAGATGTGAAAATAATGGAGTCTTTTGCAGCACCCCAGCCCCTTCCACAATGGGACTGAATTCTATTTTCCCTCCTTCTCGTTTACATATAATGAAATGCAAGCTTTTTTGAATCCCATCTTCCATTTGTTCTGATTCACAAAAAAACTAAGCTTGTTGTGCTCATCACAGATTCTCCTGTTGAAGCCAACCCCATCTGGACTCCATGCTGACTCATTGTCATGGTGAAACTTGACTTCTAGCACAGCCAGCAATCCTCTCTTCCAGTCCCTGTGCTGGTCAGGAGCCATCAGCTGGGGAAGAGGTCAAGTCTGGAGCACCGTGGAGACGAACTCGAAGCCAACAGGGACTCACTGTGGGAAGAGGGGGAGCAGCCCTCACCACCCACTGCTGCAGGCACTAGTCATCTCCACTGCACAACGCCTTGGGTGTCCCAGAAGATCAGAACCAAAACATGAGCCATTGGGTGATTAGATATTTGCCCGTGGGTTAATAGGAGTGACACAGGAACAAACACTTTATCTAAAATGAGACTTTTCATGCATGTTATCTCTTTGCAGACCAATCCAACACAGACAGGCTTAGAGTTAAGCTTTTTATCCTTACAATTAAGCTTTATTCTCCCACAAGATCTATGTCATAACCTCTCCTAAAGAAGTAAGGGGTGGCTTGCCTGCTGCTAATCTGAAAATAATGTTTTTATAGTGTGGAAAAATCAGAAGCAATTTCTGTTCAGAGCGGAAAGAATACTTTAAATTCTCTGCAAGACAGATGTTTAGAGAGCCTTAGAGTAAACACCAGTACCATCTGGATGACATGTCACCCTACCCAGATGGAAAATTACTACTTAATACTGGCTATGGGCAGAGTTGTGTAAAAATACCATAAAATTTCAAATTAAACAATGTTGGAAAATCCATTTAAGCTACCAGTAACTACTTCATCATTTCCAGGAGATTGAAGAAAAAAAATCTGTATGAAAATTAGCAGAAGTTGTTATAATAGCAGAACATGACTATATTCATAAGTTATCAAAACCATGAGGAATATTTTCTTTCAGCTAAGAGATTTTTAAATATGCTAAGTGAAAAAACTGATGAAGAAAGCTGCAGCATGTATATGTATACACCAGGCAGGTGCCCTGGTTGCTGCCTCTCATTTTTCCAAAAAGAATGGAAACAATAGTTCATAAGAATGACATTTAGGTAAGTAAATTTAGTATTTCTTGGAGGATAAGATTTTGAGATTAGGTCAAACTTACATTTAAGACTGTACAATGAGAACTATGTGTGCTACTTAAGAGGAGCTTTAGAAGTGAGAACATGCAAGTTCCTCTATTCACCCTCTTTTGCTGTTTGGGGTTTTTATCCTCAATTTTTATCCCTTAACCTATCATACAGCAAAGTTTGAAATAATCAGAAACCAGGGTTTAGAATCTGTGTTTGAAAGCCCATAGATGATGAATAAATCTTTTGCTTCTGACCCTATTGATGCAGACAATACCTATAGTGAATGCTGAAGTATTTTTTAGTCATTCCCAAAAGTAACACTCAGAGGAAGTTTCTAGGAATGACAGTGCAGACTTGCTCTGATTCAGTCTTTTGGAATACAAGAGGACCTTCTCATAGTGGCAGTGAATGAAGTGAAGCTCTTGTAACACTGAGAATGAGAGTCCCCAGGTGCTCCTTGGCTTCAAGGCATATTTCTGTTTACAGCAGTTTCTCATTTCCAGGGACTGAGCTTTGTGTAAACACAACACTAGCTGTGCAGCAAGGCTTCAGCCTGTGGCTAAGGCCAGTGTATCCTTCCTTCCCTTTCCATATGCCCTGCAGTGATCTACCTCTACTCCCCACACTGCTCCCCCCTCCCCCATCCTCAACAGAAAGCCTCTTTAGACCCCCGCTGCCACGTCTGTGCAGCCACCCGTCTGCTTCCTGTGCTGTCTGCTGCTCCGTCTGCTGCCCTTCACCCTAGTGGGGAGCAGAGAGGTCTTCTACCAAATACAGCCAGGGCTGCCTGATTTGTAAATGTGTGGACTTTCTGCTTCCCCCCACCCGCCCCGTACAAAAGAGTACCCCCAATTAATTCTTCCATTACTCTAAAAAGGGAATGGTGCCAAAAAAAAGAGACATCACTAGGCACCCTTGGAAAGTCCTTCTGGAAAAGGCAATATCCACAGACATCCCAGACTGTCCAGCTGGCTACTTTTAAACTACTGACAGAAATCCTGCTCTCAGTGTCTGTGTTCACCAGCAAGATGATTATAACTGCTTCTGCAAGCCCCACTGAAACGCTACATACAGAGTATATGTTGGCTTTTCTTTTAGGAAAACACAGAGAGGTATATTAAATTAAACCCAGATGATTTAAAGGCTTTTGCTACTAAAAAATAGTTATATCATGAAAGAAAGAGCTACTAGAATACATCAGAAATTTTAAGTGGGTACCATGCTGAAAACTGATTAGTAGGGCTTAATGAATGCTAATTGTCCCTGCTACATTCTGCTGCAGATTTGATGAATTTTAAAGCATAATAACTGCAATTATAGCAGTTATGTAATATTTCCTAGCTGCCCACAGGGCAAACTCAGATCATGACTGAAAAACCATGACACATTCATTCTTTATTTTGCTTGTTCTCATATAGAGTTTGCAGGCTAAATTTTGTTGGCCTACACCTATTTGCTCACGCTCATCAACCAGATAGTCAGATGTCAATGTAGTTGTCTCTTGCTCTTTGGAGAGATTGCTAAAAGAGCTGTGAATAGTTTGCTGCACTGTTTTTGTGCAGCAAAAGAGTTACACCACCTGAGAGTGGTGTTACACCACTCTGAGAGTCATACCACCATTTCACCTATGGTTATTTCTACTGTTGGTACTGATGACTGAATTACAATTTTGTTCACTGTCTCTGCAATGTATACAAATCTGGAAAATAAGCTGCTTTTGTTAGAATTTCAGTCTTGAAGTCAATGACTCACAGTAACTGTGAAGCCAATGACTCACAGTTGTTGAAACAACAACTAAAACTTTGTCCTCTTTCTTCTACATTTCAGAATACTGTGGCATTGATCCTGTTCACAAAAAATGTCCTAAATCCAATGTGGAAGTTACTGAATTGACAGAAGATTAAGCCACATGCAGGTTCAAGTGCAGCAGCGTGTTACAGAGCTAACTCAACTGTGTCACTCCCCAAAGTGCAACACATCCACTGCCTCCTCTTTGCGGCAGCCTAAAGACTACTTTAGTTCTACTTAGCTTAGTCCAGAACTTTTATATCTCTTTTGTTGAGCAGCAGGCTTGTGATATGCATCAAATGCTCCAAACTGCTTTGAACACAGATGTAGCCATGTTTAAAATGATTGACTGATCTGTGCTGGTTTTGTGTAACTAACTGGCTTAACTCCAGGGCACATAAACTCCACTTGTCCTCTAAGAGACTTCTTGACTGATCTGTGCTGGTTTTGTGTAACTAACTGGCTTAACTCCAGGGCACATAAACTCCACTTGTCCTCTAAGAGACTTCCTGCCCTGCGGGGTAAAGTCTCTTCAACAGTACTTATTCCCTGATAGACTCTTCTGCTAGGGATATTTTTATTCTCACAGCTCCACTGGAGGTCATGACATAAGTCATAATTAATATGGCAGTTATGGGTTTGCAATGTGGCTTCTTTAAGAAGCAGCTAGAAGTTTCTTAATGGTCCAACAAAGTAAATCCCAGCTGGGCTCCCAAAGCCAAACTCCCAAACCCTGTTGCTGACAAGGCTGGGCCAATCAGGCTGGTCACAGCCCCTCTGGGAATCACATTTTAGAGAGAGAAAAACACAAACAGATGCATTTTGCCACCAGAAAAGGGGGTGAGAAGATGTAAGAAACTTTGCAGACAACAAGGTCAGTGAAGGGGGGGAGGAGGAGGCACTGAGAGAAGATTCCCTGTGGCCTGTGGAGAATACCACGGTGAAGCAGGTGTCCCCCCGCAGCCCATGGAGGATGAAGAGACCCTACTTGTAGCCCGTGGAGAGGTAGCTGGGTCAGTCAGGGTCTTGCAGGGTCTCACAGGGAAGAATTTCTTGCTTATCTAATATAAATACACAAATCTTTTGAGGTCCCTTCCAACTCCTAACATTCTGTGATTGTGTGAATTGTGCTAGCAAGACAGAATATCCTGTAATTTCTGCATTGATATAACTTCTTTGTGGGTTAACCTATACTGCTGTGTAAATCTCTGCCCTGTTCTCATAGGAAACTGAAATGAGAAGTCTCTTAAGCAAATTAAGTTCAACAGCATGGATGAACAGCTTTGCTTGAGCAAGCAGCTGAATGCTTTGGTATGTGTATCTTCCTGTCATGTTTTCCACTAAAAAGCTCCATGCATTTGTTGAGTCAGTAATCCAGACTACAGTTTGGTATCCAAGTGACTGACCTTAGAGGTAGAAACAAAAAGCTTGCATGCACAAAGAGCAGAGTAAAAAGTTTTGTCTTTAAAGACAAGATCTTCTGGAAACACGGGCATTCGGAGACATGTTGTTTGACTCAGCCGGCTGACCCCTCAGCAGTGAGCTGATGAGTACAGCCCTTTGTTCTTAAAGTAATTGCAGCATCACTGTCAATCATTCCGTCAGAGCAGAGAAAACGTGGCAAATCCATGTCTTTCAATTGTTTCTGTCTTCCATTGCATTTCATACAAATGATTTTCCCAAATTATTTTGCACGTAACAATCCCGCTATAAGGTTTCTGTAGCCTTCCAGTCTTACCTCTCAGACATGCAAACGGTATTTTAGAGTCATTATAAAGCTGTAACTATCCTTTCTTAGGTACGGTTTATAATTTCACTTTGAATTTAATATAAAAAAGTTGACTTTGAAAATGCTCTTGGCAATGAATTCTATTCCAGGAACAAAGTAATAAGTACAGGAGAAGTGGAGAACTGATTGTACTTGGTTTTAAGTCTTTCTTTTCGTTCTTGTTTTCATAAAGGCAAACAGCAGAAAACGCTGTGGAGTGGGGTCCAGTGGGGGAGAGGGGTAGAATCAAGGCTGTTCAAGGCTGATATGAGGGAAGAGGTTAGGTTTCAAGAAAAGATTAAATCTATTCTTCATATAGCATTTATATCCCATGAGCCAGGTTTTGTCCTGAATTAAAATTAAACCAAAACTGTACACTACATTCTAATCTCTGAGTTTCACTTTTCCAGGTTTCAAACTGAGAAATCAGTTTCCCAAACTTTCTTTAAAAGGCTACATATATTTCAGTTACCTGAATTAACTTTTGAATAGATCCTGAAAAACAAAATCTTTCACATGATTCTTACAGGGGCATCTGAAATGTACTTAAATTTCTGTGTTATGAGTATTTTATGATGCCGCGGATTCTGTTGTTCCAAATATTAAATGTGTGTAATGGCTAAAGAGTTGGCAAGGAGGCTCCCAGGATCAGTTGCTTTCTTTAAATAGCTTTGAGATTCCAATCGCAAAGTGCACAGAAAGTGTATGTGATATGCTTTAAAAGAACATGGAAGGCCTTGGTTTCTGGTTATTTGTATTGGAGATGCTACACATGTAAACAAATATTTAACTTCCTTAAATCACTTAAGGGATAAAACAAAAATAAATCCATCCCAGGTTGTTAATACTTTTCTAACTTAGATAATATTTCTTTTCAATGAACACATAATTCTCAATATGGTTGTTCTGAATGTGTAATATATTTCAGTTTTACTGATGAAGAACTCAAAAATGCAGATAAATATAATTTAAAAATATTTAATTATTTAATTAAGCTGTATGTAGTTCCTTTCAGAATTTATGGGGAAACAAAAGAATCTTAAAATATTTAAATATCTTATTTCCTTTTTCTTAAAAGTATCCAAAATTAATAAAGTTGAAAGTTTAATATTTTTAAAGAATACTCTCACTTCTACATGTGTTAAAAGAAATTAGTAGGTGACTTCATAGAAAATAAGTAGAATAGAAAAATGATCACTAAATGCTCACTATCACTAAAATAGAATATTACCTACCACACATGATTCTGACCAAAATACATGTTGATTTACTCTCTATTTTTTAAAATTTGTTTTCAGGTCTCTGAGATGCTCATGACTCCAGGAAGAATGTCTGCAAACCCATTGTAATAATGAAGTTATTTTATATTGTAAAAGCAGATACACCTCAACTTCATCAATGCTGTGATACACTGAAACCCAACAATATTCCAGGAGGAATTATAGGTTCAGTTCATGGAGGATTCATTTTTCCTGGTTTGATATTAATTTAGAAATGCTTTGACTAATCTTTGTTTCCAAATGAGAAGACTCCATGACATGGCTGATCGATGCTAGATGTAAGAGGTTTGGCTTGGAGCAAAACTACCCAGCTATAATATCAGCTACCAGGACTCACATGAATTTTAAACCATTCCTAACAGAAAAATAATATTAAGTTTAGGAGATGGATGAATGGAGTCTGTATCATGGACAAATATGCACAGTGTTGTGATAATATAGGGAGACTTGGAAAAATACCTCGTTTAGTATATTGTTCTAAAAATAGTTAGAAATTTCTGATAGTTTTTCCAGCATCTTATGCCAGCAGTGAATATGATTCACTTTGGAAGTACGGTGTTGACAACAAACATTGCTCAAACAATCATATTCATGAATTAGAACTTGAAGCTTGAAATGTCTGAGCTAGGCAGAAATAACGAAGAGTACAATGGGCATTTTCCTAGATGGTACATATTGGTATTTTTGTATTTCATATTGAATGGATAGCTCTAAATGAGATTGCTTACCTCAGTACTAAGGATCACACAATGATCTAGGTTGGAAGGGACCCCAAGGATCATTGAGTTCCACTCCCCACCCCAGCCACAGGCAGGGCCAACCTCCAGGCCTGCATCTAGACAAAGTTGCCCGGGGCCCCATCCAATCTGTCCTTGAACATCTACCTCCAGGTATGGGGCATCTTCCACCTCTCTGGGCAGCCTGTTCCAGCACCTTACCACCTCTTTCCATGAAGAACTTCACCTTGATATTGAATGTAAATCTTCCCTCCTTTGGCTTAAATCCATTACCCCTTGTCCTACCACTATCTATCCTTGTAAAACTTTTTTTTCCACCCTGTTTATACACTCCCTTTAAGTACTGGAAGGCTACAATGAGGTCCCCCTGCAACTATCTCTTCTCCAGGATGAATAAGCCCAGCTCCCTCAGCCTGTCTTCATATGGATGTTGCTCCAGCCCTCTGATTATCTTTGTGGCCCTCCTCTGAACACTCTCCAAGAGATCCACATCTTTCTTGTATTGACAGCCACAGATTTGGACGCAGTACTCCAGATGGGGCCTTACAATGACAGAATAGAGAGGTTCAATCACCGCCCTGTCCCTGCTAGTCCCAATGAATTAAAATAAGTTTATGTTGAAGTTTTGACTTGTTTGCTCCTTTTCAAATTAGATTAGATTTAAGGTTTTGTTTACTTCCCTCAGCTTTTCTTGTTCTAGAAAATAAGACCTGGCATCTGAGTACATTATGTAAAAATGGAGCATAAAATTGGAAATATGTAATATCTTGATTTTTTTTTCTGTTTACGCTTTTAAAAACATTTTTATTAAATAAAAAAGGTAGGAAATCCAGAAACTCATTATGGGTCACCCTACAGAAAAAAAAGCACTTTAAACTCAGATGTTGCTAAATGCCAATTACAACACTTTAAAATATAAAAGATGCAAGAGGTTAATCCCCATGTTCCACTATCAGAGGATCCAGAAATCATTTCATTTTGTAACCAAAGGGATTTCTGGGTTTTAAGATAGAGGAAGGAGCAGGTTCACAAGTATGCATAAGCCCTGATGGGACAGGAAGGCTTTTGCAGCATTGAACTTTATCCTCTATTATTAAATTAACATCACTTTGGAGTTTAAAAAGAAAAGACAAGTTGCCAAAAAAAAAAAAAACCCAAAAAAACCAGCCTTCATGCTAGTGTTAATACTTGACCTGAAAAATATTTACATGTTCTGCAGAGGTCTATCATCTTTAATTTTAAAGCACAAGGAAATCTAATTAGGCTGGATTTCTCATTAATAATAGAATATTTGAAATGAGAAAAAATTAGGCCACCTTGAAGTTGTTTTAATACAGCATGTTCAATTTGAAAATGGAGATATTTCCAGGAAAAAAAAAAAAAAAAGTAGTACAAATGTACAGAAAGAGAGAGAAAGTCTCCAAGAGTGAGGTAAGACTTTCATTTGAGTCAAACTAATTCCAACTGTTTGGGAAATTGATTGGACTGTGAGAAAGCTCCATTTGTATTAATACTTTTAAACTACATTTTTATAATATATTTGTCACCTCTCTAGTCCCTTCGTTCCTTCTTTAACACCAGCATCCAGACCTATCATGGAAAGTAAGATCACAGTAGATACTCAAACTCTAACAAAAGGGTCAGTGTTCCCTAAAGAAGTTATGTCAAAGAGAAGGAAGGCACACAAATTGGCCAAGAGGAGAAAGAGATTAAGAAGAGGTTATTCCCACAGTGGTTTACAGCTCCATTTCACATGAGTGATGCATCCTGATCTAGTTCCGGCTCAGGTCTTATTTTTTTCTCAGTGGACTGACTTCTGCTCAAAAAGATCAGTGTGTGAAATTCTTCTGCAGACAAAAATGTTTTCCCAAAGTGTTCTGCAAGACTGGAATTGCTGCTAATGGCAAACAATGGTGCAGAGGGTTTTTTTCAGACCCTCTGTGCATGGTCAATGTTATTGATTAATGAATTAAACCAGAGAGATCCTACTGTGCTGAGCAAAAATAACTACAATACATGAAATTTTGTAATAGCATGAATTCAGGACAGAAATGAATAATCACCTACATCTCTAAAAGTCTGAAGACCAATTTGAATAGCTGATTTGCTGCTGTTTCATAGGAGGCATAATTGGAGGTCTGCAACTACCCATGGAAATTATGCATAGTATTTGCCTCATATTTAGTTTTTCTCTTAGGAATGGTTTCCTGTTCTGCCTATTAACTCTAAGTAGTAAAAAACCTTCTTTTTCTGCTATATATTATTTTCTTGACAGCCTCGCTGCTCAATATTGATAAATGTAAGTCAATCACAATGGACCCCATAACCTATTCAAGATTTGTACTTAACATGTTTCCCTTCAGTCTTCTCTGAACCATATTATTTTCTGATATTCTCCTTTTCTGAGAATTTAAACACTTTGTGGAATTGCATTCTTTTTATGGGAGATCAGACATTTACGGTTAGCAATTATAATTTAACTCAAACCCTCATGCACTCATATTCATTTTGATTATCCAACAAGGACACGTTTTATATCTGCCACCTGTAAGAGGAAAGTATTTTCATCCGTTTCTGAAACAAAATTCAGAAATGCATTTACAAGCTGGATTTCAGCCTCCTTACTTAACATTATTGAAGGAAGACCAGTTCTATAAGTAAAAATGCAGAGCTAGTTCTGATGTAATTTGTGTGAAATGTAGAAGCTGGGTTTGAAGTCTAAAATTCCTTCCCCTGCTGTAATAGTTTAGTCAGGAGTCCAGGTTCAATATCCTCTTTAACAGATTTATCTAAAGGGTAATTTTTGAGGCAAGCTTGGGTAAAGTTCCACTAAAATCACAGAATCACAGAATATTAGGAACTGGAAGACACCTCGAAAGATCACTCAGTCCAAGCTCCCTCCCCGAGCAGGATCATCTAGATTAAATCACACAGGAACATGTCCAGATTGGTCTTGAATGTCTCCAAAAAAAAGAGATTCCACAACTTCTCCGGGCAGACTGTTGCAGTGATCTTTCACCCTCACAGTGAAAAAGTTCCTCCTTATATTAAGATGGAACTTTCTATGTTCCAGTTAGGAAGCATTTCCCCTTGTTCTGTCACTGGCCATCACTGAGAAGAGCCTGGATCTATCCACCTGACACTCACCCTTTATATAATTCATGAAGAAAATGGGGTTAATGAGAAGATTACTGCAGTGCCATTTTTGTCATTTAAGACATTCCTTAATTTCTAGCACAATTTGTAAGCTCATCTGTTACTTAGTTTCCTAAGGAAATGAGGCTTATTTAATAAGCCTGTGTGTATACGTGTGTAAATGCATGAACCTCCTTATTAGCTTTTAGACACTCTGTCGAATCTTAATTATATTAAATAGATGAGCTTAAGACCTTGATTCTATGAATAATAAATCTGTTTTCTTGGATAAAGCAGATAAACTGTGTTAGGGAAAGGTTATAGTGCAAGACAGTTACATTTCATAGAGAGAATCTGACCCAGGAGATCAATCTCAATATATAAATTAGTAGGAAACAAAGATTGGTTTCTTCTGTTGCTCGCAGTGCATCATTTTGAGAAAGAGAAATTTTATTTTTCATGTTCATTAGTAGTGATGGTATTCACTTCAGTCAAGGAGTCCACAAACGACTTCATACCCTTGGTTGTGCTCATGAAGAGATGAAGTGGGTTCATACAGACCCTCTTCACCATACTCTGAAGTTCATCCTTCTTTTTTGCTATTCTTGTATTCTTGAATTTCAAAATTACAATTTCTCCAAACAAATCAAATTTAAAAAAAAAAAAAAGAAAAAAAAGGAAAAGAAAAGAATAAAAGAAGAAAAAAGTGCACCCTATGTTATGAAACAAAACCCGATGAAAGTCTGAAGGGCATGACTTTTGGTTTTAATCTACAAAGGAAAAACAGTTAAAACTATGTGGATCATAAGGTACAGGACTGACCTCTTTTTTAATTTTACATATTGGAATCATGGAATGCAGGGTACTATTTGACTACATCTTCTATTTCCATCCTTTTATGCAAAGATAGGCTTATTTTTCCTTTAAGCTTCCCAGCATTTTCTAGATTTTACATAAATCTTTCACTTCTTGATGTGTTTTCTCTCTCTCCCCACCAGCTGTCCAGAAACCTGATTCAAATGCTTTATAAGCATTTTCCATTGCTGTTTTGTAGATAAGACACTAAACCCAGCATATAGCCTGAACTCTTCTGACATCTTTCATCATACTGTAACCAGTGATTGCCACTGATGCTGTCAGAACACAGTGTTTTAAGAGGAGTCTTAGTATTATAATGAGTCTAAGGATTATACTGTGCAGTTTTTGAGATCTGATTTTGACTCTCTGCTGTACCACAAATATATTATGTGAAATCAAGGCCATAACTACGGCATGATTTATATTCACAAGATAGGGTTTACATAACCTTTAGAAACCTAACCATCCATTAGAGTAATCTGCCTCACCCAATAGTTCTGTTAGCTCAAATAAATTTCCCACAATGATCAAAATCATAGAATCATAGAGTGCTTTGGGTTGTAAGTAATCTCAAAGCACATCTAATTGCAACCCCTGCCATGGGCAGGGACGCCCTTCAGTAGACACTTGCCCAAAGACTCATACATCCTGGCCTTGCTATATCAGAAAATTTTGTACAGAAATAAACAGGAAATCAATCAAAGAGGGGAAAAAATGCACTAAACCTTTGTTTTCTGAAGTTTGAGGAAGAATAAAGTTGTAAATTGTATGTCCTTTAGGAGTGTGCTATTTTAAAGAAGATTTTGCTGTATCTGACATTTTGACAATTTTAGAATAGGCATTCTGATCATTGAAGAAACATCTTAATTTCTTTTGCAGCAAGATACAGCTCCAGCGTCATGTAATTTTCCAACAAAGATTTCCAATGTGAGCATCTTAATTGTACTATTTATCTTGAACTAGTCATACATTTGAATAATAGTCCCTGTAGCTGGCAAATGATTACACACCAGATATGAGAAACACGGGAACTAGAAACCACAGGAGATACAGCCAATAGAAAAAAAAAATAAATAAACAAAACAAAAACCAAAACTCCACAAAAACTTCAACAAATTAACCGAAGTAAATCCTGTCACATAATGCACTGTTCAATCCTTTTAGAGTCTGTTGCTTGTGGTTCCTTCCTTTGAAAATTTCCTTATCTATTTGGTGGTCAGTATGGGAGCATGCACTCTGGACTCTTCCGAGGGAAAATCAAAAAGAGATATAAAGAAACCTTTTAATCATAGTTGAGATTCATTCCAGATATAAGCCCCTCGCCTTTTTTTCTTCCCCTTATGTGAAGATAATGCAGATCCAACAGAATTTATAACTTATTTATGAATAGTCAAGTGTTTCAGGCCTGTTTCAATGTTAAAAATTAATTTCTGGTGATTCACAGGCATAAGCGGTTGCAGCCTCAATATTTCAAAGTTCCTGACACTTTTTTCTTCTCATGGAAGTTCTATATTAAGTGAACTTAAATATTAAATTGTTCATAAGATACAGTATTTAGTATATGAAAAAAACAACTCCCATCTTAAACGAATTCCTTGGAAATCAGAGCTAGGTTTCACAGCAGTAAGGTGGCCCTTCATTTACTTCCAAACAGAGCATACTGAAAAATTGTCAGAACTTACGATAGTCTGCAGCAGAGTCAGAGGCTTAGGAGCAAAAGATCTTTTGGAAAACAGCTGCCATGGGAACTGGATACAAAGAATTGTCCAATTCATTTTGCCTGGATATCCTCCAAGCTTTGTAAGAAGAGGGGAAATAAAGAGAAAACTTTAGGCAGCTTCAAAAGAAAACTGGCTATCATACTGAGCAAAAGCTCTTCCAGCCACAGAATCTGGAGAGCATATCAGTACCAGTACTTAGATTATAGAAAAAGCGTAAGTGTTGTTACTATATAGACTCTTTGGGGCATCAGAAAGGACAGCAATGATAACTTTATGTTTGATAATTATATTTTATACACTAAATCCTGGTCATTTTTGGACTATGTTATAGTGAAGACCTAGAATCTTCAACTAAAAAAAAATCTTTTAAATAATATAAGTGCAACCTTTTTCCTTCACAGTTTTTTCTATGTTCTGGGCTAATTTTCTTAAAGAAAAAACCCAACACACTTATTTACTGCTCACCTAGGTTTTTTTTTTTTGTTTGTTTGTTTAGATGGCTTGCTCTTTAACAGAGGTTCCTGCGTGATTTATAGGGATGTATTTGGTCTGACTGAGATGGAGTTAACTTTCTCTATAGCAGCCCTTACAGTGCTGTGTTGTTTATTGGTAGCCAGCAAGGTGTTGATAACACTTGTTGTAACATGGCTGTGACTTAGAAGCGCTGGCACAGAAGCAAGGCTGTCTTGCTAAGAGCTCCCACCATCACCACCACTAAGTAGGCTGGGGGTGGGCAAGAACTTAGGAAGGGACACAGCCAAGGACAGCTAACCCAAACTGACTAAAGGGATGTTCCATACCATATGATGTCTGCTTAGCAATAAAAAGTTGAGAGAAAAAAGGAGAAACGGGGGCATTCTTCATCTATGATTCTTGACTTCTGGAGCAACCACTACATGTACTGTATGTACTTCCTGGGAAGTGGCTGGGTGTTGCCTGCAGAAGTGGAGAACAAATCTTTTCAGGTTTGGGGTTTTTTTTAATTTTTTTTCATTTGCTTCCATGTGTGATCTTTTTCTTTTGCTTTATTAAGTTAGCTTTATCTTGACCCACAGGTTGCTTTTATTCTTATTTTTCTTCCCTGCTTATCTTGCTGAGGAGGGAGGTGACCCATCCCAAAGGGAAGAAAAGGCTGTCCAAAGTGACTTAATGAAATAATTTAAGTATCCCATATGTGGTGGGTTGATCCTGGCTGGACACCAGGTGCCCACCAACCCACTCTATTACTCCCTTCCTCAGATAGACAAGAGAGAGAAAATCTAATAAAGGCCCGTGGGTTAAGGACAGGGAGACATCAATTAGCAAGAAACATCATAGGAAAAACTTACTCAACTTTACTTTTTTACCAATCAAGTCAGACTAATGAGAAAATAAACCCAAATCTTAAAAGAAAAAAGACACCTTTCTCCCAACCCTCCCTTCTTCATGGGCTTAATCTGGTTGTCTCTACCTCCTCCCCCCAGTTCTTCTTATGTTGCTTCTCTCATTGTTTTCTCCTTAGAAGGAGGAGCCTCACACTCTTCCCTTGCTCCAACATGGTGTCCAACTCACAGGAGACAGTCCTGCTTGAACTTCCCCAAATGCTCCAGCATGGGTCCCTTCTTTTGGGTGCAGACTTTCAGGAACACACTGCTCCAGCATGGGAGCATGGGTCCCTCACAGGGTCACAATTCCTGCCAAAAAACCTGCTTTGGCATGGGTTCCTCTCTCCATGGAGCCACAGGTTCTGCTGGGAATTTGCTCCAGCATAGGCTTCCCATGGGGTCACAGTCTCCTCTGGGTACCTCCATCTGCTTCACCAAGGAGTTCTCTACGGGCTATAGGCAGACAGCATGCTTCACCATGCTATTCTTCATGTGCTGCAGGGGAATCTCTCCTCTAGTTCCTGGAGCACCTCCTTCCCCTCCTTCTTCACTGACCTTGTGTCTGCGAGGCTGTTTCTCTCACATATTCTGATCCTTCTCTCTGCTGTTGTTTCCTCAGCATCTTTATTCCCTTCTCCTTAGCTAAGTTACCACAGAGGTTCTACCACCATCAATGATGGGCATGGATTTAGCAAGCAGTGGGTCCATCTTGGAGCCTGCTTCTATTGGCTCTGTTAGATATGGGGAAGGTTTCTAGCAGCTTCACATAGAGGTCACCTTGTAACCTCCCTGCTACCAAAACCGTGACATGCAAAACCAATATATAATAATGCTTTATATCAATAGTTTTTTTATGATATTACTATGGGAATCTCAAAATAATTTTCACTGAAACAAAAATATCTTAGGATTAAATATTAATTAAATATTCTGAAAGAGCACAAAGAGAAAGCCAGACTGACTAATGACATCAAAATGAACAAATAGATGTCATTGAATTTTCAATTTATAACAATACAAGAAAAGAAAATATATCCAAGTCCAAAGTATTTTAGGCTGTAGAACTTTGGTGTTTGTGTAATATAAATACGTGGAGTTTAAACTCCTTTTTATTTTCAAACTTTTACAATTATTCAAAAAGCTCTACAGAAAACAATGTCAGTAAGATTTCTAATATTAACTGGTGAAGTCCCACATGCTCACTCTTTGTTAACTCAGGAATGTTTTCTGGTATGCAGAGGGGGATTATCCTGCATCCAGAGGCTAAATCTATTTCGTACTGCGCAGACTGTCTCTTAGAAAGATGTACTTATGCATTGCTTGGCTAGATTGAATATACAACACATACCTCGTATGCCCAGGTCTCTGCATTATTTTCAAAAGTATTTCTTGAAATGATATACTGTTCTATATTTTCTTTGTAAATAAAGAGTTTAAAATTAATCTTTCCAAATCACAGTTTATGACCTGAGTGCTAAGGAATAAATGGTTAGAGGTTTTTACTGCAGTCTGATGATCCTTGTGCTGTTCCAATACACAGCACTGCTTTTACTCACATAAAACTTACTGCACTGATAAACAGTCCTGCACACTCCATGTGTGCATAGGGATCTTTAATCCTTATGGATGTGTGTGTTAATTTATTCTATCACATCATAAAATGCTTGAACAACAGAGCTTTTAATGTGGTGAGCCATTATTATTTTTAAATATATATGTCATTTCTGTACAGAAACACAGTTATTTTGAGGTATTAATTCAGTTAAGCTGAGGTTTGCTTTTGTCTCCTGGTTGTTGTGTATGAGAAAAAAAACCCAACAAACACTACTTAATAAGCCCTAGATCTTGAGTCATGTTTGTGGGTGATAAATCAAATATAAATAATAAAGGCCTTTGGGCTGCACAAGTTGAGATTGAGGAGAAGACCCTTCCACTGAATGCATAGATTTTATGAAATTGAAACTTCTAATTCTCTGGCAGTTGGACCACTCAGGTCAGGCAGAGTCAGCTGGTCTGGAAAAAATGCTTCCACTCAATGCCTATCAGATGCTGCTGCTTAAGTCAAGGTTGACTCAGCACTGGGGCCACAAAATATTCAAAAGAGGTTGAAAACTTTTGTCAGTTTTTACTTTCTCAGCTCATAAAGTATTTTGACAATAAGCATGGAAGAGAATGACTTGACTGAAGATCACTGATATGTCATCCTGGAAAGAGAATTGTTCCTCTCCTTATCAGTGACTTCCACATCCTTTGTCAAGCATTAGTGTTTGCATCATTGCTCAACAATATTCTGCAAATAAGAATGACCATGTCCTATTCAAGAGTCAATTGTTTATATTTAGCACGTCATCAATCCTTATATCTACTCATGACAACCATGTATAGCAGAACCACAAAACTGGACTGGAACATTATCATGTTCTACAGCCATGAAAAACATAGTCACTGTGTGAGAAAACCTCATCTGATAAACAGCAGAAAAGAGAATGGGATTAAAGAAGAGTTATACTTGCAAAACAGCAAAAGGAGCATCATGTTCCACTAGATATCATCTGAAATTCCACTTCTGCACTCTTCTCAGCTGCTGATTTACTTGCAGGCAAGCCTAATTAACTCTGTTTTGTTCTACACCGTGTGTTTTTATAGAGAAAATTCTGTGGATCTGCGAATGTGTCTCTTATTGAATACACAGTAGATATCTAATTGGCATCAGAGATTCTTATACATTTCTGCAATAAAAAAATTATATTAATTAAATTATTAACTGACAAATATTCCTTAAATTATCTTTTATTAACATTATTTATTTTACCAGCTGGTTTGATAAAGTGCAAGATGAACATTCATTGTAGTTCTGTCTTTCTCTTAAAAATGTTTTTCTCATTCCTACAGAAATACCATCCTGCAAATCTCTTCTCTGCTTGCAAACTGCTTCACTTGTACACAGAGAATATAAGCATGCCTTATGTCACATTAACACATTGTTTAACTTTTCATTTTATTAGAGTGGAACACAAATGGAACACAAATAATTCTGGCCTTGGGGACAATGCTATGAAACTCTTTGATGAGAATTTTCTTTTTCCTGTGTTCTCCCTTGTCTGTATTTGTTTATTCGCTGGTTTTTGCTTGTACATTCTGGGTTATGTGATCGCAGCTTCTTATCACATATTTGCATGCTATAATAAGCACCTTGCCCAAACTCCTATTCCGCTAATTTCATTCTCAAAAAGGCATTCATTTTATGATGAAACCTAAATAACTGAAAAAAGAAATCAGTCTATTATCTGCCTGAGAATAATCTTACAATGCTTATTGGATGAAGGAAAGATTGTGGATGTTGTCTACCTTGACTTTAGCATGATCTTGGACACAGTTTCCCACAGCATTCTCCTAGAGAATCTAGCTGCTCATGGCTTGGCTATGTCTACACTTTGCTGGATAAGAAACTGGTTGGATAGACAGGTCCAAAGAGTTGTTATAAAAGCAGTTAAATCTAGTTGGCAGCTAGTCATGAGTGGTGTTCCCCAGGGCTCGGTGCTGGGGCAGCTCCTGTTTATCATCTTTATTGATGATCTGGATGAGGGGATAGAGTGCACCCTTAGTAAGTTTGCAGAGGACAGTAAGCTGGGTGGAGTGTCAATCTCCTTGAGGGTAGGGAGGCTCTGCAGAGGGACCTAAGCAGGCTTGATTGATGAGACAAAGCCAATTATATGAGTTTCCACAAGGCCAAGTGCCAGGTCCTGCACTTCAGTCAAAACAACCCCCAGCAGCTTACAGGTTTGGGAAAGACTGCCTGGAGAGGGCCCAGCAGAGAGGGACCTGAGGGTGTTGATTGTCACCCACCTGAACATGACCCAGCAGTGTGCCCAGGTAGCCAAAAAGGCCAATGGCATCCAGTCCTGTATCAGGAATAGTGTGACCAGCAGGGCCAGGGAGGTGATCTTACCTCTGTACTTAGCTGTGGTGAGGCCACACCTTGAGTACTGTGTGTAGTTTTGGGTCTCACACTATAGGAAAGACATTAAGGTGTTGGAGAGGATGCAGGGAAGGGGAAGTAGGCTGATTATGGATCTGGAGAACAGGACTTATGAGGAGAGGCTGAGGGAGCTGATGCTGTTCAGCCTGAAGAAGAGGAGGCTGAGGAGAGACCTCATCGCTCTCTACAACTACCTGAAAGGAGGTTGTTGGCCTCTTCTCCCTAATAACTAGCAACAGGACAAGAGGGAATGTACTCAAGTTGTACCACAGGAGGTTCAGATTGGATATTAGGAAAAATTTCATTACCCTAAGAGTGGTGAAACTTTGAAAGAGGCTGCCCAGGATGGAGGAGGAATAGCTGTCCCTGGAGCTGTTAAAAAAATGGGTAGATGTGGCACTTCAGGAGATGGTTTAGAGGTTACGGTGCTGTAGGGCTGATAGTTGGACTTTATGATCTTGAAGGTCCAACCTGGATGATTCTATTATTTTTTGATTCTAATGTCAGAAAAAAAAACCCAACACATCTAAAACATATTACAGAAAGAGAATAGTTCCTTACAAAAAAAAAAGAAAGGTGGTCACACGGTTAAGACTGACGCAAATGATACAAGGATGTATATTATGTGTATATTATTCTAACTAGTACTGATAAGTAAAAATATATAGTCCTCATGTCCCTTCACAAGTCTCCAGATACCATATCAAAATTTTAATTTCTTATGAGAGATGTCAAATGAAGAAGATAATGTTGGAATCTCCTATGTTTGCTTTCAGATAGTTACTTTACTTTTATAGCTGTAAAGTTATACAATTATTTCTCGAGTCCTTTCTATACAAAACAATAACATTCCATCGAATTGAATGTTTTTGTTTAGGTTACAATTCCTTGGCCAGCTTGCAACCAGTAAGATTTCCATTCCCTGTAAATTAAGTTAGCCTAGACTAAATGTTATTTATGTGAACCTAAATAGTAGTATGATGTAAGTAAGGCTGATCACTACTGGTGTTTGGATTACTAACTTACTTATTTTGCTATTGTAAAACTTTCCAAAGCTATAAAATACAATTCATATATCTGTGTAGCAATCTCTTAACAGAATTTAGAGTGAAAAGAAGCTCATCGTGATGCTTTCATTTCAGAGATTCTTTTAAACCTTTTCCTAGAGATGACCCAGGAAAAAAGTAAAATCAAATTTTAATTTTCAGTGATTATCTTTTAAATACCTTCTAATAGCAAAAGAAAATAAACATGTTTCTTTAAGTATTGTTGGAATTTTAGCAATTTAATTTAGCATAATATATTACAGTACACAATAGCATATAATTCTGTAGTTTCCACAACTGTTACATCCATGAAAAATTGTACATGGAAAGTTATTCATCGGTTTATTCTTTTTTGTTTAATATCTAAGTACTGTTTCTAAAGCTCAGGCAAACCCTGGCGTGTGTGAGCCTACCTTAAAGCAATGAGTGTCACAGGGAAGCCCTTGTGCATTACCTCACAGGTCTTTCTAGAAGAATCTGAAGCCACTGATTAAAATTGTATGTAGATCTGACACCAAATGTCTACTTAGTGAAGTTCATCGTGGCTGAGATTTTCAAAAGTAGTTAGGAGGCTAGAGATGTTTTGGAGGAAACATGAACATATTAACCATTTTGAGAGTTTGGTTGCTCTATACCTTATGATACCAGAAAAAGTGGGTTACTGGATTCCAAGGAAAAATGATGTGCAATGAGCTAGTCACATCTGAAAACCTTGGACTGATAAATTAAAGCCATAGTCTGATCAGTAGGCTTGGATTTCTTTACCTCTTCTTTCAGTTGCTCATACAAGCTCTTATCTGGCAGTGCATTTTTGCAAACACATACTACTTTTAGTAAATGAATAAATGGAAAAATTTGTAGCAAAGAAAAGAAAGAAGTTACAGAATCATACAGAATCACAGAATGTTTAGGAGTTGGATGGGACCTTGAAAGATCATTTAGTCCACCCCCCCCCCACACACACACACACACAAACATACACACACACACACAGCCAGAGCAGGTGTTTGATGGAACAGCAAATGGCTACATTTCCTAATGGTGCAGTCAAACTGTGGATGAGCTGACCTAAGGGCTCATTGTTGCCAAGATGGTGAATCCTACTCCCTCCACTTGCTCTCTCTTTTATGACTTTGGTGAAATGTGTTTGCCTTGGTCTTCACCTGACTGAATAATGAGCCAATTCATTTGACTCATTTTTCAGAAATGTGTTTTGGTTTTGATTTTGAGTTTTTTGCTGAGTTACTGAGGTGAGCTAGTCCAGGCAGGTCAGACAGCAGCCAGATAGAGCAGAAGGAAAAATGTCCATAACTCAGCTGGAAGTAAAGCTAGGTGAATGCAGATTTAGAGGAGGATTACTGGAAAGGAAGAGAAGAGAATGATAGTGAGAAAGTAGGAAAAAGCAATAGTGTGGTCACATAATAGCCACCCTTCTAGAAGAAAAACTAAACAAAATGCCAGCATTGAGATTTTATATTTAGTCTACTATACTAGTTGGAAACAGATGTTGAATAAATACATATACAGCATCTGATAGAGTCTTCCAAAAATGAAGAGAAGATTAAACAAGCCAAATTAACAATATAGCACAAAGGTTAGGGAAAGGGATCCTTGCAATTTTAGTTCCCTTGTAAAAAATATATATAATAAATGTTGGGGTCTTTTTTAAAAAAAAAAATAAAAAATTAAGAAATTCCATGTGGCCCGAGACAGAGGTCTTAGGTCCTGATTCCAGGATGTACTTATCAAGATTATGCATTATCATATAAAATTTTCTGAAATACAATCTGTATTCCACAGTACAGAACAGCATTTTGTTTTTCACAAGTTCTATTTTTCCTAAACCATCTGGTTAGAAATTATGATTACTTTGATGCCTAATTAAATAACTTCTCTGTTTTACAAGTTTTTCTTCCCTCTGCCCCCCCACTAATATTTATATTCATAACCCAATTGAACTATAGATGCCACAGTTGCCTTCTCGCCTCTATATATTACTGGCACATCTCAATTCCCTTGGTTTTCCTTGGTTTGTGAAAATTCAAAGCAGGGAAAGGCCAGATTCAGCCAGCTCTTCCAGGACTATTCAGTTCATGTAATTCAGAAAATCAGATTAAATATGAACATCTATAGGAGATTTTTACTATTCTTTGGGGCTAGTAATGGCTTGAGAAAGCATTTAATTTTCTTCATCTGATACATATACAACATTCTGCTTCTTCCTAATTACAGAACATTAGCATTTCTTGAACATTCATGCCTTTTCTTCATTATTGTTAATATCTTGCCATCTGTGACTAGTTATGAGCTTTTATTATCAACAGGATTACATTTTCTACCCTAATATGCTTTATTGCTTTTGCTCAATTGCTACATACTTTTCCCTAAATATGCATATGTACTGTGTTCAAAAAGTATACATTATATACAAAACTATGTGCTGAAGTTATTCAACACTGGACCATCAGGTCCTAGGTATATAATTGCTACTTTCATTACTGCAACTAATAAAGATATTACTATCACACTGTAGTTTCATATTATTTAATATAGCTTTACTTGTAGTGACTAGAGTGGTTTAAGAAAGTACTAAAATATTTTATGTTCTATGTTTACATCCTCAATTTAGCATTTATAGTTTGCATACAACTGCACACATTCCTAAGTGTTTTGTCAATAACACTACAAAGACATTTCCAAGTTTCACCTATGTTTGAATTTACAAGTTCATAGACACTTGGGACTTCTTTTCTAAATAAACTCTAATGAATTGAAATAGTTAAAGTAGTTGAATTTCAGAGATATGCAGCTCTTTTGTTTATTTTTGTTTGTTCAATTGAGCTCATGGGTTATTTATCATCTATTCAAATCTTAAGTAAAATGGCAATGTGTCTATCCTAAGAATATAAAGACCAGCTGGTCCCTAAGGGAGAGAGAGCCAGGAGTTGGGGGTGGACCACTGACAGGGCACTGTACCCCAGGGGCTGAGCAAGAGAGCAGATTACAGGTTAACTGGGCCCAGTTGACAGAGTCGGACCTTTAACAGGGCAAGAGGCTGCAGGGCCAGGGGCCAAGTAGGGGTCAAACACAGAATAACAGGGAGGCAGGGAAAAAGAAAGGGCTAGAGAGCTACAAGACACATGAAACTTTCATCCAGAAGTTGGGGCTGATGTCCACATGAGTAATAGGGCTGCAGAAAAATAATCCTACAGCTGAACTCATCCAGGGATTGAAGGCAATGGCCTTAGAATGCTCAGACTGAGAGTGTAGGTGGGGGTCCCAGAGGATGTCAAGGCCATTAGGGAATACCAGTGCCAATGGTTCTGACACTAGAGAATTAGAAGAGGGAAAATGTGTGCATGGGTATGACACAGGAATCTTTCACAGATGACAATTAAGTCAGTGGAAAATGGACATTAGGTATTTTTTTATTTAGTCATCAGCACTGCCCCTACCCTGTCTGAAGGAACTGAAGCTTTCTACTGAAACATGTGATGTTTCCTGTCCACTGACCCTAGCACAAATGATTAAATACCTTTCAGACCTATGGTATGTGAAACAATGATGACAATACTCTGATTCTGTATAAAATTCACAGTTGCATAAGACAAAAAAATATAACTTATTTAAGAGTTTACTTTATTGTCTCTTTCCTGAAAGGAAAACACTGATACCAGCCATCTCAGTTGCAGATTGACTCCATATGATTCATCTTAATTATTCTGATATTTGATTTAATCTATGTATGAAAAAGACAGACATGTCCAATACCTTTCATTTTACACTTGTATCTTTTATTTCAGTCTGAAATTATCAAAATTTGCCAGCATTATTCATACACTGACAAACCACGCTTGTCCCAAAATTGCTTGTTTCAGTCCGCAGTTGATGTGTTTGAAAGTCAACAGATTATGCCATATTTCATATTGTTATCAGAAATCTTAGCTACCAATCAGAGCTTTCACTGCTAAGCAGATCCAAAATGGATTATGGCTTTAAGTATTTAAACAAAAGTACTAGTGAACCCCCTGCCCCAAACTGGCATCACTTTGCAGCCTTAAAACAAGAAGAGGGAAGATAAAGGCTGCCACTGCTCAGCCGTAACTGCAAGAGTAGTTATCCATCACCATATGTGCCCAGCAAGGTCATGGACCTGGAAGTGAGAGCACTGGGAAATGGTAGGAGGGTTGAGCAGGAAGATGGTGTTGAAGGGGAGGCTGAAAGGCACTCCTCTCTGTGTGTCACCTTACAAAATCACCCTCATAAATTTAGGAATGCAACTGATGGGTCATAATATTAATAGGCTCTAAAGTAGGCTGTAATGGCTGAGATTTTCATAAGGGTAACAAAGTCTGTTGGGTTTTTTTCTTAAGGTACACTTAATTTAGGATATTGCTACTGACCAATTTCTTATTTCTGGGCTATTTTCATTTGTAGAAAGGCTGGTGGGTCTAATAACGTGTCTCTTTTTCGACTATATAAGTTGATTTAGTAAAAGATAAAAACTCTCAACAAACTTTCCCTTTTATTCTTAGATAATCAGAGCTATAATAATGCTATTATTACATCTTTTTGTGGGTACTTCTACTGATATTAATTTAGGTTTCTTTTTAATAAATGCAGCAGGTGTTCACAAGAGAGCTTTCCAAAGAGAGTATGTATTGACTCTACTCCAAGCAAGTTGGAATCTAAGGTTTGTGGTAGAATCTGTCTTTCAGCTCAATATCCTGCTTATACAATATAATCGGATCACTGGCAAGATTAACATGGGAAAAGATAAATTTCTCAAGCGAACCCTTACAGACAAAGTCATTGCATTCCATATAACACATACCAAGTTCAGGACAGCTAAAATAGCCAATGTTTGTGTTCCAACTGTATGAGAAAGTTGTTTTTGGATATGATAGCTAAGTGCGTGAAATCCCTCATTATTTAGCTAGATTAAGCACCAAGCAAAACAACATTTACTCTTTGAGTGAAATAGTGAGTTCCAGAAGACTTGTGAAGGATTTCAGCTTCAGCAGGCTCAGGGGCCTTGGCATGCGTAAAGATACGCTACATAAATTTGATTTATATGGGCTTTTTGGTAAGCAAAACCAAACTTTAAAAAAAAGACTCATAGCATTTTCCACAAATGCATTCCTGTTCCTTAAAGAAAAGGCCTCTTGACAATTTTATCACTGTCCTTCCTACTGGTATGCAGAGCAAACGGCTTTCGTAAAAAGTGATTGTTTTCAGAGCATAAACATAAGAAACTGGAATAAGCAGTAACATTTCACCACATGAATCTGTGATATAATTGAAAGTCCACAAACCTAGTGAAAACTGAGTGCATCTTCCATTGCTTCAATAAATTCTAGAAGAAAAACTCAGGTAGTTACTTTATTCACCCTTGTTTTTTGTGAGGTTTGGGGTTTTGGTTGCTTGCGGGTTTTCTTGACATCCATGTTTTTGTGTGTCTGAGACAACAATTCTTGATTTTAGATGTGTATATAGTTGTATATGAATATGTCTGTGCTTATCTCCAGAAACCTCTCACCCAATCATCTTCCATTTAAATAAAAAAAAAGCTAAGCAGGCTTTTCATTTCAGGGTGTAGAAGTATGCAGGCTGTGATACATGGGTTGGGGTTGTGGGGTTTTTTTTTGGTGGTTTTTTTGTTTGTTTTTTCTACAGTAATTGGAGAATTTCTTCAAGGAATATTGTCAGAGCAGACTTAGATTTAATGGAAAGATCTGTCTGGAAAATCAATATAGATCTGGCTGAAAATTAAGTCAGACAGAGGATTACAGGATGGGATTAAAATTTATCTCACAGTCACTCAAATGTTGTACCACTGATCATTCTAATTATCTTTATTTCATTAGTTCTTGATACAGAAAAAGTGCTTAAGTAAAGTTTGGAATCACTTAAAGAAAATTTCCTCTCCAGTTCTTTCATATCTGATAAGTCCTTAGCCCTTTAAAACAAGTCATATAAAATCTAAAAAACACACACACAAAAAAAAAAAACCCAAACAAAAAACCCCCACAAACCTTTATATTTTTCCTTCTTTTAAGGCCACCTATTTATTTATAATAAATAATAAATTACTTGATAATATCAAGTAATCATATTAGATAAATTATGTTGCTGAGCAACATCTAACTTATCGCAGCATGCAATGACTTTTAAACTTTCTTTGAAAAGTTCAGCTCATGAGTGCAAAATAATTATACTTTTTAACTATGGTGAGATATATGTTAGCATATATGTAATAATTAAAGAGGAATAGAATATTCATAGTTAAATCCTCTCAATTATAAGAAATGGGATGGAAACTCTGTTGTCTGTTTTATTTCTATTAAGTTTCTATTAATTTTAAACACTGCCTGACTAATGAGGTGAGGTGAATGAGGTCTCTCTCACCTGAAGGTCCCTCTCACCTGAGGGTGAGAGGGACCTGGGGGTCCTGGTAGATAGCAGGATGACCATGAGCCAACAATGAGCCCTCATGGCCAAGAAGGCCAATGGCATCCTGGGCTGTATTAGAAGGGGAGTGGCTAGTAGGTCAAGAGAGGTCCTTCGCTCCCTCTACTCTGCCCTGGTGAGACCGCACCTGGAGTATTGTGTCCAGTTCTGGACCCCTCAGTTCAAGAAGGACATACAACTCCTTGAAAGAGCCCAGCACAGGACCACCAAGATGATGAAGGGTGTGGAACATCTTCCTTATGAGGAAAGGCTGAGGGAGCTGGGTCTCTTCAGCTTGGAGAAGAGGAGACTGAGGGGTGACCTCATATATGTTTATAAATATGTTAAGGGTAAGTGTCAGGAGGATGGATCCAGGCTCTTCTAGGTGTTGACCAGTGATAGGACAAGGGGTAACGATTTCAAGCTGGAACATACTAAGTTCCATCTTAATATAAGGAGGAACTTTTTCACTGTGAGGGTGATGGAGCACTGGAACAGTCTGCCCAGGGCGGTTGTGGAGTCTCTTTCTTTGGAGAAATTCAAGACCAACCTGGACGTGTCCCTGTGTGATGTAGATCATCCTGCTAAGGCAGGGGAGTTGGACTAAAAGATCTTTCAAGGTCCCTTCCAACTCCTGACATTCTGTGATTCTGTGTTTAATGGGAATAGGTAAAGAATAGAGCTGGGAGGTAATGGGTCTCCTTGTGTTTTGGAATGGAGCCATAGGCCATAATATGTGGTAGCAAGTAACTCCAAGTTACTGTTCATAGTGTCCACACAACTGAACATTTCAGAGGAAGTATTCAGTTAATGTATCTCCAACATGGTTGTGCAGTAGAATTAATTATACTTCTGTCTAGGAAATAAAAAATCTGTCTGTGGTTCAACTGATAAACACACTTAGAAAGGTTAAGTTTTCACAAACAACAGATTTCTAAAAGCTTAGCAAAGTAAATGCTCCACTGCAATATTCTTGTCACCCTTTCCCTGAAATCAGGTCTTCAAATAGAGTCTCCTAACCCTATTCAAACCAATAGGCAATCTAATGGCCTGCAGGGAATCAATGCAAAGTCTAGATATGCTAAAGTAAATATAAATATACAACTCTGCAATGTCCAGTCAGTAACCATGTAATTTTATTATCTTTTTTTGCCACAAGGTCAAGGTCACAGAATTTTCATAACCTATAAACAGATATGTAGTCAATTTGTTATGTAGCTAATATTTCCTAGTCTGTATACCAGCTAAGATACTGGTTAACATAAGAGAAAATAACCCCTAAAAACATGTAGACATACATACACTCTAATGTATTAACTAATCAAATGAAAGCTGTTGCTAAAACTGAATTAACTAAAATTTAGAAAGGCAAACTGAAATATACATTGCAACAGAATCACAGAATGGTTTGTGTTGGAAGGGTCCCCAAGGATTATTCAGTTCCATCCCCCCTGCCACAGGTTGTGTTAACGACCTCCATGCCTGGATCTAGACAAATTTGCCCAGGGCCCCATCCAATCTGTCCAGGGCTGGGGCATCCACCACCCCTCTGGGCAGCCTGTTCCAGCACCTCACCACTCTTTCCATGAAGAACTTCCCCCTGACATCCAATCTAAACCTTCCATCCTTTAGCAAGACAGTGAAAAAAATGGTCACAATATGCTGGCAATTTTAAATACTTTCTTTTTAAAAAAATAAAATTCTTTCTAAAGTTCATAGAATATATTAACAAGAGGGAAAGAATTGAGCTTGATGCATTCAGTGTGAACCTAAATGATTTATAGAAAGATAAAACTCCAGCTTTCATTTCTGTGTCTCCAAATAACACTAAACCATTCAGAACTGCTAACAGCACAGAATAAAAGGATCAAAACTGAAGACATTTAAATGGAACACATATATAATAAATTTACACTTGTGAAAGTTCTAAAATAAAGAGAATGCAGTTAATAATGATATTTTATAGAAGACACAATAGAAAATAAGCCAAAACATTATGAGCAAAAGAATGTATCTCATCATAAAGCAAAATACTGGGGTATGCCAAGATGACAAAAAAAAGTCGTTCTTACTTTCAGCAAGGGAGCCAAAAGTTGAAGTAAATTTTTCACAAGACCTGAAGGTAACCATGAAAATACTTCATAAACACCTTGAATGGAATATAAGAAGCTCAGATCAGATGATCTATCAAAAAAAAAAAAACAAACCCAAAACCAAAAAAACCTCACCCCACTTCTAGACTGCTTAAAAGCCCTGGCTGCTTATGTTTCCTGGCAAGAATTTTTTTAGATGTCTACAGTTTTATTTCTGTTCATGTCCAGGAGTGCGGCAGTTGGATTGGCATCCCATTTCTGTCTCTCACCTGTGACTGTTTTTGATACAGAAGCTTGGCAGTTCTGTGCCTCTTGAGACTGTGTCTAAAATTACACTGTGTCCAGGCTCAAAGCACGGAGGCCATGTAATACCAGCCTGGTTCAGTAGGTATCTACCTAGAAAATGGAACACTACTTCTCTATCATAAATCAGAAGAAAGTGCTATGAATAAATAACCTTCACGTTCAAGAAAAATGCCTGTAAGTATCAGGTTGAGAGCTTTTCAAAGTGCTGCAAAGTGAGTGTCACCCTTCCCCACTTATTGAGAGAGACCTGTGCACTCCGTGGGATGCAAAAATATGTGGAAAAAATTGTTGAAGAAAATCTTTCTCCTTAGTTAATGCCAAGGCTAAAGCTTGCATTGTCTGTCTTCGATATTTAAGTGTCTCAAAGCCCTTAAAATCCCCAGTAGCTCTTCCCTGGATTTCAAACTATGTCTAATGCTTCAGGTGCCTATATTCAATGGTTATCACTTAACCTGTACCTTCTGAAATAATCCAATTTTATATGAATAACCAGATTCATAAGTGTCTTTTCTGGATAAATAGGTGCTGTTCTCTACTTACAGCTCTCCTGCACTCCAGATTTAGGCCAGTAACCATCTAAATTCTGAAGACATTAAACATTTAGACTTACTGCGTTCTGTAGTTAATGTGGAAGGCATAATATGGATAAAGGGACGTATCCATGATTAGCTTGGAAGCAGATGACCTAGTGTTATGTGTCCTATGCCTTAGCCACTGTAGATTTGAACTTGCATGCCTTAATGTTCAGTAAACTACATGCTCCACTGGGAAAATAAGATTATTTTCTATTTATATAAGAGCCCTACTCTCATAAAGTCACAGAAACAACAACAAAAAGTGAATTGGAAAGGAACTGAGACATTTCTTTGTCTCCTACACTTGATAGTCTGAAGCTTCCTTTGGCTGCTCGTCATTCTCAGTAACTCTTCCATTCCTGTTATATAAAGGCTTCATTTACAGGATTGAAGCAGTTCCCCATTTTTTTTTATTTCATCAGGTTTCCATGTTAGTTTATCTAGTTAGGCTTAGACTGTTGAAGAGAAGTAGAAAGTCAAGTTTTCAGCTAGAAAGAGGAGCACCTGGGTTTTGGTCCCACCTTCTTTAACTGCCCCTGTAACTGTCTAATGTTCACATTTTAATACAGTCCAAAGAGGAGCATTGAAGAACTTTCACCACTTAATGAAATGCCATGACAGCCAGTGTATATGGGCATGTTCATACAGACCTGCTATTGTTCTGCTCATATTCAGCTCGTCAGAACTAGAAACTGCTGAGCCACAGTGGACTGGTACTGTGCCAAAGCTAACAAGCCATGGGCTTACCAGGTCAGGCATAGTGCCACAGCAAATCCTCTATGTTTATGGATCAGAATAGCTTCATGTAGCCAGACTGAGAGCTAACAGAGAAACCTGAGTCTGTGCATGGAGATATGTTCAGAAACATAGTTCCTTCCTGGACCCTTTCATTTTGTCTGGGCCCAAGAATTTTCTGCCACAGGACACAACATGGCCCAACTCCAAAAGCAGGGATGGTGGATACTTCTTTCCAAGATACAACGGGGGCATGTTGTACTGCAATATCCAGCAGCTGCTAAGCACCTGGATTAATTAATTTCTCCCATTCCCTGGAGGAGGTCTCATTGCCATGTAAAATGTAGAGGACTGGCATCATTTCACAAGAATCATAGCTGTCTTGGTGAGCATTGTGATTCTATTCAGGAAACCAGATGCATTATGGATTTATGATGCATCTCTGAGCTTGACTATATTAGATTCTTATTCTGTATTTTGACTTGATGGTGCTGTTTCAAAACAGTTTATCAGCCAACCTAAGTCACTTCTGATTTGACTAGAGTCTCATAGTCCTTCCCATTTCATTCTTTCTCTCTGCATTGACAACTACTCCACAGGTGAAATGAGACAGACCATGGAGGTAAAACAACAGACTGTATTCACAAAGCCAATTTTACATGATACTAGCAGCCTGAAATGGTTTGCCAGTTTCAGTTATCTTCCAGTGTCAGAGAAGACCAGGAAAGAGAGTACAAGTGTCTATGTTCAGGGTGCAAGGTGGTGTCATAACAGCAGCTTAGATTGGTTTTAACAGTTTTGGAATACAAAAAAAGATGCACTCCCATACTTAATTTCAGACACTTAAATTACATGGCTAAATTATGCTATCAGTCTCTTTAGAAAACACCATAAACAACACAGGGAAACGGGCACTTCCACACACCTATTCAGAACAGCAGCCAGATATGTAGGCCTTGAATTTCCTTTTGGAAAAATCTGTCTCCTCATGAAGTCTAGGAAATCAAGAGTCCTTATGTAATTACCCAGGTGGGGAGATTAACATTGGAGACCACGGGCATTTGCATGGTCACACTGATTGTCAACTGTCAGACATTAAAAGAGGATACAATTAAGATGTCAGTCCATGGAAAAGACATGAGCAACAGATGACTAAGAAGAAAAAGAAAATTTAATAGAGGATATTTAAATTAGTTTGCCATTCCAGTTGGCCAGAATCCCCATGCTATTCATACATCTTTCTTTTACTCTTTTAAAAACATTGGTCTTGAAGGAAAAAAATAGTCTGAAAACAAAATACTTCCCCTGGTGAGAAGGAAATTTGAACAGTGATTCACACTACTGAGCATACCTATCAACTGGTTGAAGTATGTAATGATGGCTGTCTCTGCAGCCATAAAAGAGCATTTATGCACCTGCATTTTGAATTTGACACTGATAGGCAATGCAAGAGGGAATATATATTTATGAGATTGCTGCATGGCCAATCTTCACTATTTTCTTGATTGACTGATTGGCTGACTCACTACTGAGATTTGCCTCTTACCACTTAAAAGATTCTCTGCAATATGATTGCCAATGAGAGGAGGATTATTTTTTAGCTAAAGCAGTCATTTTCAGCAATCAGGGAAAGAAAAGCAGCCATAGTAAACAGAGCTAGGAGATATGACCTTAAATATCTTGTTAGTATTCATATAATCCTGGAACAGAATATCTGCAGCACAGTGCAGAGGACAGGGACAGGTCTTCCAAATTTTTAATGGCAGCTGAAAGGAAAGCTTTTTGTCTTTATTTTTTGTGATTTTGTGTTCATCCCAGGTTTAGCTGCAAAAATAAATGCTGCTTACAAGGGTGTTTCCATGGATGAATAATTGCAAATAGATTATCAAACCACAAATAAAATGTTTTAGCTAGAGCCTTTCTTTAATATGAGAAGTTTGCATAACCTTGTAACCACTATGACTGCTATGGTTACCTCTATAGAACAGTAAATAATACAAGGCAAGGATTCATCTTGGGCTCAGCACAGTTCGTGTCCCTACAGTTTACCTCTTCTACTTCTCAAACCAAAAAGGCTTTATTCGGGTGGCTCATCAACAGTGGTTTGTAGCTAATAGTAACCTCCAATTTGTGCTTGGGTACTGCCTGAGAAAAATAATAATCAGTGATAGCCAGATTTATTCCAGGGGTCATACTGCAAATTTAGAACTCTATGTCAATGCCTGTTCCTGTGTCTTTACCTTTCTTTTTTTTTTTTTTAATTACTATTATTAACTACATATGTTAAAAAATATTTTAGTTTTATTAATTAGTCACAGCCTATAAGAAAAAGAACATGCCCAAATCCACACACTCACAGATTCCATCAACTTTTTGGCTATAGCTCTGTCATAATTTCGCATTTTGTTTAGCTGAGGGAGAATATCTGCTAGCAAAGGTGCAGCAGACTTCACCTGGTCTACAACCTGTAAACCATAAAAGTTTGGGTTTGCACTGAGACATTTATCAGCTTAACTTCCATTCCACAGCGCTTTGAGAGTATGTGAGAATCAGCCTAACTTTGGGATTGAAAGTGAGTTCACACCTGCCTTTAATGATGTTAGAGACAATGCTCAGATTATTTGGCTTGAGAAAACCAGAGGTATGTTTTGGCAACTGATTTATCTTCTTTTACTAAATGTAGATATATTGGGAATGAAGAGGAAAGATAATCTTCCTCAACTTTTGGCAGCATGTTTCATCGTAACAGAAGGCAAGCGTCTTGTGGGAACTTTTAATGTGTTAATACCAGTCAGGATTTGAGTCCATCCTCCTCAGGGGTAATATTGCTATGTGAACCAACAAATTTCACTATCTGCAGGAAGTTGATGAGATACCACATGTATTTGTTGCTTGGGAAGTTTCTAAGCAAAATTTCTATAAATGCATATGGAATGTTTTCTGACTTGCAAAATGCCAAACATTAAATGCATTTCAGTCTTTGAAGGGAGACAACAGATTTCAATACCGCTGAGACTCTTAGAGACTGAGGACATTATCCCTTTAAGTAGTAAAATGACTTTCCAATTGGGTAACACAATCCATTTACTAAACCAAACAAGCCACACGTTGATAAAGTTTGTATGTTTATGTTCCCAGAGCCATACAATGTGGCTACACTTGCCTCATAGACTCTTGCTAGAATAGGTTTAGAGTGCTGGTTTTTGCAGGCTGCTTCTGCCTTTGCTCCCCTGTATTTTGCTCATTCAGCTTTTTTCAAGCCCTTTTGTTGATTTATCTTTTAATCTTCTTGGTTTAATTGCTTTAATCGTGTTTTAATCCATTTAACAATAGATTTTTCTGTTTGCCTTGCCCTTTTTTTACACAGATTTTTTTAACAGGTCTATTGCCTTTCTTTTTGTTCTTTTCTTTGGTCTACTGTTAGATGCTTTCTGTTTCGTTTCTGTTTATTTTGTTCCTCTTCCCCAGATGAACCCATAGATAAATAGAACATAAACAGGACTCTTGTTGCATATGCATCTGCTAGTGGGAGATATCTGGATTTTGAAAGTCTATCTAAAATAATGTAATCTACAAAGGGATAAGAAAGCAGATTTTGTTACTGAGGTGTTTTAGCTTTAATTATTTCTAGTAGTGAGTGCAGCTTTTCACGTAATAAATGATGACATTTTGTTTCAAACGCTCCCAGTTCTCCCTGTAATATATATATATATATATATATATATTTCTCTATTTTTGCAGGGCAATGACAGACTAAGGTACATAGAAACATTTCCCACACAAAGTTTTTTGGAATATATGAAGTGGGATTTAGGTGGCAGATGAATTCATTTAGTAAAATCATTTAATTTTGTTTTATTTATACACATAAAGCATGATGGTTTTAAAGTCTATATGATGTAGATACTTAACCACTAGCACAAAAGACAAAAATTTTGATGGTATCTCTTTGCAGGAAATATTTAATATGCTTTATACTCCTTTGGAAGAAGAAAGGCATAAGAGATGAGAAGATGGATACATAGATGATTTACAAATACTTGTAGTTGCATATGAAATCACAGATAATAGTTAAAAAGAACCCTGCAAGAATGGTTTAGTTTAGCCAACATATTTCTTTCTGAATGTGATTAGAACTGTTTTATACTGACACTTAAAAGTATCTTAAAAATTTGAATATAATAATATGCCTTTGTGCAGCTGGAAACAAAGTCTAGAATGTCTGGGTACCAGTTAGGAGCTGCTGTTGCTACTGCTTCAACAAAACCACAGTACATCATGTGTATACTTTCCCAGATCTTGTTGTACACATGGAAAAGTACTGGTAACCATAAGTTTGTTTCAAAAAATCATGTCCCTACAGTAAGAGGCACCAAGCAGGCATTTGTCAAGGCTCGTTAGCTGAGTCAGTCTCCTGCTGCCACTTAGAATGGACAGAGTGAGTTTGTATCAACTCAAAGTTTAAGCAAGGTAAACTAATATTGCCTGGGTAGAGCAGGCTTGCATCTGTCTACAGCAGAAGTACTGTAGACCCTTGTTCAGGGCTCAGGTGTTAAAAGCTAATATTCCCTAAGTATATGTGGGAATCCCAGAAGGAAAAATACAGTAATGAAACATACCTGCATAAGAAATTAGAGGTAGAGATACCCAGCTGCATTATTTGTTTTTCAGGAAAGTGGAGAGAGCTGACATGAATGATCCTGTCCAGTTGATATTATGCTATTTACTATTTACTGATGCAAAATTTAGATCTAAACTAATAAAAGTTTAGACCATTAGCTTGATTGTCTATCTGTGACGATGGATGTCCCAGGAGCATCTAAAGGAGGCTCCTTAGAACCAGGGAAACTGAAATGGTTTGAGTTAAACTGATGCTAATTGGAAGCTAATTCCTAATTGTGCTGAGACATGTCTGGAGTGACAAGAGTGAAATTGTAAAAATACTTTGAAAGTATTGTATACATTTAAAACACATGACAGTGACAAGGGAGCAAAAATACACTCAGATAAAGGGAATTCCTTGAAGTTAGAAGGACTGAACTAAAAAAGGAAGACTGCATTTAAAAAAAGCGCAGTAGAATGTTCTTGTACTAATGGACTTGGGACTAGATGCAATTTAGGAAAAGTGACCCAATTTCAGTTTCAACACTACTATTTCCCATTTGGTTTTTCTCACTTTTTACCTAAAAACACATGCATAAATAATGAGAAACAGAAGCCAAATTTTACGATCCTTCTGGTTTAGGATACCTAGAGCTATGCTGCCATTTATTTTAGTGAAATTTTTTTCAGGGTTAGCAGGGCAAAGGAAGGGGTGAAACAATAACAAAAAGCAAAGATTTGATCTATTCTGCTTTTGCAGTCTGTGAACTAAAGAGACAGACCCCTGCTCCCCAGTCCCTCTGCTTTCTTTCATTTCTATGTTTATAATTTTATTATCCTGCCAAGTCCTATGTAAACAGCCTGCTTTAACCCACTTGGTGGCGGGTTCTTACACCTGTTGTCCTAAAATTCCTAAGTCTCTTTTTCAGTCAGGCATTATTTGATCCAGGAAATGTGTCATATTCAGATCTACCTTAAATGTTAGAAGAACCAGGACTACAGCTCTTCTAATTTAATATTGAGCTTAGGCAAGATAGCAGTGCTGAAACATCTCAGAGCCCCAGTCTCTACAGATGTCCCAAGCTACCAGTGTAAAGAAAACCAGACATTCTAAAAAGGATACCTGTTAAAAGAACAACAACCAAAACCAACCAAAAAACCAAACACACCCCCCACACACACACACACACACCCCACCCCAAATAAAACAACCCACTTTATTTTACACGGAAGTTCTTAAACCTGATTTTCCCTCACATCGTTCAATGTACACACCTCTCATCAGTGTGTTAGATGTCCCAAGCTGAAGCCAAATAGAGTTGAAGAGTATGTCAGTATGATTCCTCATCAAGGTGCACTGGCCAGGCCATGGTAAGGGGTGGGATGTACTCTCATATTTTTAATCTTAAATCATAGCTATTGCCTCCAGACTTTAGCAAAATATCTTGTCTTACAATTTGCCAATCATATTTAACTTCTTACTTAAAAATATATGAACACAGGACTGGCTATCTTCCAGACAGTTGCTTTATTTATTGGGGTTTTTTTTAGCTGCTTTGCTTTTTAATTGCTTCAGTGCTCCAAGTGGATGATTGCCATCATGCCCTAGTGATTTAGTGCTATTTTGCTTACTGTGCTAGCTAAAAACTCTTGCATAGGTACTTCTATTGTTGTTCACATTTCACCTTGATTGCCCATGAAAAATAACTTCTGAACAGGAATTTCCTTACCATTGAGAGTGAAGACTGGTATAAAGATTAATTTAGTTTCCTTACAGTTTATTTTCTTTAATTTCTTTTTTAGCTATATAGTTATGTAGTCTGTTCTGCATAACTAGTAAATATAGATATACCAAGTAAATATTGCAGACCGAATTCGGTCTGCAATATTTACTTGGTATATCTTGACATCTTTAGCTGATTGTTTTTCAGAATTCCTTTTAACCCTCACTTCCAACACCAGGTAAGACTGTGCTATCACTTATGGCACTATTGTGCCACTTAATATGTGTCAAATAAGATTTCTGATAATGAAAATTAAAGCTTCATTCCACTGAAATCAATAAAAAATATTTTATCTCCAATGAAATTTGGTTCTTTTCAGGCAGCAAAATCTTAATTTTCCAAATTTAACTGCTCTTTATGGCTAGAGAGGGAAAGGAAAAGAAGACTGACATTTAGATGATCCAAGAAAAAAGCTGTGACTTACATAAATGAATCAAAAGCATGTTTCCTAAAAGCTATAGAGGTTGCATAAACATTACGTAGAAATATTGATCCATCAATATGTGGTAGTTTCTTTGCTTGAAGAACTATGCCCTTGAAGACCAAGCCCAAACAAACAAACAAAAAACGCTCTGGGTTTAACACCCTGAATTTTAAGTAGAAACCTATTTTTATGTCACCTTTATCAAGGCTGTGATCTTGATTTTTAGATTGTATAGAAATATTCCTGCTGCAAAAATAATCACATGACATACAGCGTGCACCAGACACAAATATTCATGAGGTTATACCTGTCTAACTCATCCCCTTGCTTTTCTGCAGGTGGTCAGTGTCTGGTTTCAATCCAGTTTATCAACTGTGAGCTTTGATGTGTTTGATAAGTCCAAGCTTTAGTCTCCAAGGTAAAAGTCATCCCACTTGTTTCTGAGATATTTTGTTAACTTTACCTGGCAAAGACAATTTAATTTAATAAACACACATCTTTCTGAAGAATTAGTTCATTAAAACTGGCAGAGGTTTTATTAATAAATGGAAACAGTAAGTTTTGTTTGCTCACTGATGTAAATTTCTAAAGCAAGATTTCAGTGGGCACAAATCAAATTCAGACTGTATCCTTCCTGTTTTAAAGCATTTGTAGGATTTTGCAGTTCCTTGATGACTTGGCGTGCCTCCTGGATGCATTCCAATGCAATTCTCCTGCAGGAGAATTTCAGGTTTTGTTTTCTCTTTAGATACCTTGTAAGGAGAAATTCAGAAATTATTTTATCTTGGACACTTTGTAAGGGAATTAAATGTGAAAGAAGTTAATACAAGCAAAACCAAGGCTCTTAGACAGGATTATGAGAATAGCTACTTAGCTGAATTTTATTGTTGCATAATTGTCTGCATACAAAGGGAATATCATAGCTACTTTGTGTGAAATTGTAAGAGGAAAGCATTAAATGATAATGAATAAAGAAGATTGGTTCAGTCACGAACACAAGACTCCTGATGTTCTTGTCTTGTTTCCTGTGTGATTTTTATCACTGAAAATATAGTGTTTTTCAAACACATAAACTTCTGCACCTATCAAATCCAAATTCCATTTTTCAATGTTAGCTGATACTTTTGCAAAAGTGAAAATTTAAAAATTTAGAACTCTCTCTTACTCCTTCAATCCTGCATTTTAACACATGAAGGAACCTACATTTTATAAATATTTTTTCATTTATAGAAATAATCCTGAAAAAAGGTATTCTAATGTATGCTTTAAGGGTATTTGGTCAATTGAAAAAACATGTCTGATGAAACTATGGACAACTGGTAAAATTAGTAAGTAGTGGATGACATAAGGTAAGAGCGTAGTGTGAAAAACAACTTTTAAGATCATGTTGTTTCAGGACAGAAAACATTCAGTCCTGGCAGGCAATATTCTTTCTTATGACATGTCTGTGGACAGAGCTCAGAGGCCACCTGCACAATGGTTCCCTCTTCCAGACCTGTTTTCTGTTTTTTCAGAATGTCAATCTTTTCACAGCTCTCAGCAGTTGCCTTTCCAAGGAGACTTGTGAGATGCCTTTCATTGACACAGAAAGTTCAGCATTTGGAGTTGTGTCCAAGTTGGCATGCAAACTGGACTACTAAAGACTGATTTTTTTCTAAATCAACAATATGCAGACAAAGCCTTTTTCAGAAGAAATGTCTACAGCTCTTGGAGAGTAAGACTGGGATTTGTAAAAAGAAAGGACTTGCAAATTTACTAGGAAAATTTCCCTGCGAAAAGGTCCAGGTATTGTGCCTGACCAGTTCTGCTTCACTACTTTAGCAGCTATCTAGCTTCTGATACATGTTGTGTGAGTCTAGAAAGGAATCCTGACCACTTGGCTGCTACTTCTTGTAAAAGTGATTACAACCAAACCTTGATTCTGAATTTTGTATAAATAGCAAAGCATTATTGCTTGAAGCTTGGAGCCTCCCTTACTGCTCTTTTGAATAATTAATGATAAAGTCTAAAAGAGCAAGACTGACTATGCAAAGCACAGTATCTGAAGCACCCGTAGAAAAGGTTTTCTTTACTTTCATCCACAAAAACTAAAGGTCTTTTGTCTGATATTTTCATTTCATTTGCATTTTTCAGCTACTCTTTGATCATCAGTGCAGAGAATTTTGCTTTGTTCAACAAAATTGCTAATAAAAATATTGGTATTTAGTTGAAATATATTGATTTTGCTACTGAGGTAAAGTTTAGTAATTAGAGGTTTTAAAGCTACAGTTGGCTTCCAAGATTTTGGAGGCTTAGTTTGGTTTGGTTTCCATCTTAATAGAAAATTATTTTACAGCCTGGAAAAGAAAACATTATCATAAACTCTAATCAAGTTAACACAGATTTATTAGAAAGAGGAATGCATGATTGTATATTTATGAATAAATAATATATAATTTGATTACAGTTAATCTGCTTCTGTTGATTGTCTATATCAGATAGGTGATAGATACATAGATAGATCTATATATACACTTCTTTCTTTTTTTTTCTTTTATCTTTTTATCACTTGGAGTCCTTGTAAAGAAGTGATCCTAATGTTGAGAAGATGATCCACCACAGTAAGAAAACTTGTCTTTGAAGGAAATATATGTGGTGTCTATGCCACCAGGGAATGATGTTTAAGCAAGCCTTAGTATAACCAGCAATTCACAAGCAATCCAAAACCAGAGAGACCAAACATGAGCTGCATTTATGTAGTATGAAACCAGAGCATTCCAGCATGGGACTGTCATTGCAGGGGCTATGGGAGAAATTGTGTGAGTCATTCAAGTTCATAAAGTCTGAAGTGAGAAATCATTTAGCCAGTGTAGATGGGAGAGGTAAGATATGACAAATTCTCTCCAGGATGCAGGAAAAGGAGGATTGCTCCTGTCCAACCTTGTGTACACGCTGTAAAGAAACCATGCCTGCCCTCAGCACAAGGACATTTTAAGTGCCTTGGAAGATTTAATTTAATGAATACAATGCAGTTAAATGATCACACTGAATAGATATTTTGATCAATCTTGTTCAAATAATATTATAATTTATTACCCTTAGACTGGTCATATAGCTGATGTTTGTCATATTCCCAAACAATTACTAGCAGAAGATGAGATTGGTGCCAAACAGAAGTATAGATTTTGCTTAGAAAACAACAGGTTTTACCTTAAAATATCTTTATCTGCCTTTCCAGTCAGAACAGATTTCCAAAAGCTTTGTTTCAGGTGCATTATTTCCCAGGCTTTCTCTTCTTCCACTTTTGATGGCTGCAAGTCAATATTGTATTTCTAACACATTCACATTTTACCC
This sequence comes from Heliornis fulica, assembly GCA_013399135.1. Lineage (NCBI taxonomy): Eukaryota > Metazoa > Chordata > Aves > Gruiformes > Heliornithidae > Heliornis > Heliornis fulica. The sequence continues at coordinate 130,787 of VXBZ01012750.1, read as the reverse complement.
TAGTCAGTGCAGTGATATAGTGGACACACAGGAAACATAGTTTAATTGTTGCCTGCCTTCAGATGCAGTACGGGCTGCAATTCCAGTGGCTTGCAAGCCTATTTGATTACTGTTTGCTCTAGCAAAAATTTGCAATCTCATCTTGCTGTCCCAGGCTATGCATTTCAGTCTCTTCCTTGTGCTGTCTCCAGTGCCTGCTGGGCCCTTCATTCAGCACAGTAAATCAGCACAAAGCAAACCCTACAGTAAACACATGTGCTTTTTGTTGATCTGTCACTCTGCATCAGCTAGGCTGGAAATGTCCCAAGAAGGGCTGTTTGAAGGAGAGGCAGACCCTGACAGGCAGCACTGGGATCAGTCTGGGCTGCCACTGGGCAAACCCTTTCATGTCTCCCACAGCTACTTCTCCACAGTATCTGCACCTATCTCATAAAATAGACTTTCCATTTAAGATAAATAAAAGTTACTAGTGTGTCAGTCAGCCATTGCAGTGTCTATCTTTACCCTCAAACTGAAGGCACACCTGAGAGCAGTCATTAATACTAGCATCATTACACATTTCTGGTACTTTAACAGTACTGTCAGCTGTAAATATAGTGCATTACTTTAGCTAGAAATTATATTTATCTGCTTAAGAGTCTCCAAGAAGAATATCAGGACAACAGAATTATGATCACAGTGTAAAAGCACAACCTATATAATGCCCTAGAGCAAGATGAACAGTTAATATGAAGACAGGAACAGCTGGTTTGTAGCATTGCAAGCTTTCATAAAAATGGATATGGGCTATCTTACATTGCTAACAAAGCCTTGGATATGTCACTTAGCAGCAGCATCTTCTGAAGAAGGATGTCTTTGTCAGGTAGATGGTGAGATGCGTTCAGGAAGAGGAGTCATAGAAGGAGAGAGGAGTGACCTCTAAATGTGGGCTAGCAAAAGTCTCAGACTGATAGTCCTCGGTGATGTTGTTGCAAGGCAGAGCAGTATGCAGCTAGGGAAGTCTAAGGTTGCTCATTAAGTGGTAAAGAACAGCAGGGAGAGGTCTGCAAACTGTGTTGGGGAAAGGTCTGTTGAGATGACGTGATAAGATATAAAAGGTACTTGATCATTTATGGGTGGATAAGAAACAGCACAGGAAATGGGCGATTTAGTACATCTCCCATCTGTTGTTTTTGGATGATTCTGTATCCTCCTCCTGTCCCTTTGCTGAGGATAAATAGACTGTACTTTTCACATAAAGAAACCTGTTCTGCTCCCACTACTGTCTGTTGTAAGGGCAGTTTAAGAATCTTTTAAAGAAAGCAATTAGAGTGCTAGTGCTTTTCCTGTTTTTCCTCTTTCAACTCTCTGTCAAACAGAAATTTATATTTGCTCCTTGTAGATTTCCTTCACTTAAAATAAAAGTCACAAAGAGAAAAAAAAGTTTTTCCCATCACAAAAACATAACAGCTGGAAGTTAATAACATATCTAAGTAGTCACCTATAAATTTGCTCTCAAATTGGATTAAAGAAGGTATTTTGAATGTGTATATTTAAGTTCATCCAGATCTGAAGCCTTTCACTGTTTGGATGCCTTTCACTTTCTCAATGTATGTCTCAAACTCATCTGGCCACAGTGGGGTTTTACACAACTTAGGTTTTCAAGAATCAACAACTTTAAATGCTTGGCACAGCCATCATTAGCTTCTCTGGATTGTGATTGCTTACATTGAGTTTTTCCCCAAAATTGCAATATTCTTTCAATGTTTCATGAAATTTAATAATTATGGTTGCACTTCTGGTATTTTAAGGTATGCAAGAATAACCAGGCTGAAGATGTCTGATGAGACACTTCTCCAAGCCTATTCTTCATCACTGATTTAAAAATAACATTTTCTTTTAGAAATAAAAATGTGATGGTTTCTTTCCCAGTGTGTTGAAGAGTAATTGTGAATTAGAGGATTTTCTAGCTACTTTGTTCTCGGAAAGTCTGTGAAGTACCTCTGGGTTCCTGGTTTTAGTTTCTTCTATAATTTACTTTGTTTTGATGCTTTGTTTCCTCCTGTGATTTGAATACAATATTATATAGCTTTTCTGTATGTCTTTCATAGCTCCTCATAACAATGAGAGAGACATTTCCTCCATTGTGTTTGCTTCCAAATACATTTGAGTTGTTTCGTTTGTATAATGTTCTTGCAGAAACAGGTTATTAAGCCTCCATTGGGAGGAATAGAGAGAATGAGTTTCTAGTCCTTTGTTCATGAATTTAGACATATAATGTTTCAAGACCATATTACCTACACTTCATTAAAGTGTATCATTTAATAGATTTTTGGGGAGAAAAAACAGTCCCTTTTCCATTTTTTCCCCAGTTATATCAAAATTATAATATAAATATTTCTGGATGTCTTTCTTCTCATTTATACCTGGTTTTAACTATAGTACTCCCAGTTTACATCAAAGCAAGTGTGAAATGCATTTAATAGTTTTCAATGACTGCCAGTCTCACATTTTAGATCCAAGAAAAATTAATATGGTCTTCAGTTTATGACACAACAGTGTGGCTAGAGAATGCCTTCAATCTCTCAGAGCTGAATATTAATACAGGGCACTGATACCTTAGCTGCACTCTATAGGTTCCTTGTTTACCTTCTAGTTTGTAGAGCTCTAGCATACAGTAGGATACATTTATTGGTAATGCATTTAAACCAGATTCTCCAAGAATGAGCAGCCCAAGAAATAATACTTCCAGAGCATTATAAAAAGCTATCATAGTGGCAGTGCAATCATAACATACATGGAGAACCACTGTTAATCATTCCATAGATTACTTTCTGGGACAAAATAGGAAACCTAGCTGAAAGGAACAAAACAAAGAGAAATGTTCTTCTTCTCCTTAGTACTGTAATGAGCTGCTATTATGAATGCATAGAGTCAGTTTGGACTAGTCTCATTCTTTAAATGAGAATTTAATGGATACAGACTATCAACTATTTGATTACATTTATTGGAGCAAGTCCCTCAGAGAGTCTGTTTTCTGAAGTTTTCTGCTGGAAGCAGCAAAAAATCAAGGTATGCTGTATCTGACTAAGCCAGAGTTAATTCCCCAAGGAGCCAGCCCAGGTCAGCTGAGCTGGCCCTGGCTGTTTATACAGCCTGTGACACCACGTTCAGTAACTGGGAAGTAAAGGGGCTGGTCGGGGAGGGGCAGGCCCCTACGATACAGAAAAAAAATTCAAAATCCGGAAAATACATCCTTTCTCAATTCTTAACACCTGGATAGGATGAATGAAAGCAACAGAGGAAGGGTACTGGTGTTTAAGGAGGCACCAGCACTGCAGAAAGAGATAAGCAAGCAGGATTGCTACATAGCTGAGCTCTGAATTTGAATGCACTAAAGAGCTTCAGATGCAGCACTGAGAATGAGCCTAAAATAACTTGGAAAGCCCAGAAGATGCCTCATGTTTCTAGGAAAACTTGACTGTGCCAATGAAGTCAATAGCAAGCAAGCACATATTTTTCATTTAGTTAGTTAGTTCAACAGCTTTAGGGGAGAAAATACACATGCTACTGAAACAGAGTGAGTGCCTGGAGATGAAGAAAGATCTAATGCAGCCTTTACAAAATGGAGAAATATCTAATAAACTTTTGAGAAACATGCAGTGTCATCTAGCAGGCTCATAATTAACTCTCCTGTTTCCTCCCCCATCAAATATTAACCAAACATGTAGCTCATTTAAGCTGTAAGAGAGTAGTAAGAAAACTACTTTATTCCCCTACATCTCCACAAACCTGCAAGATGAGAAGTGGAGATTATTGAAATTGATATATCAATGATATTGTTCATATCCTGTTATTCATTATCCTCCAGACAATGGTTGTATCAGGAGACAAAATAGAGCTATACTCTTCCTTATCCCACAAGGTATATTGTGTGTACCTGTCCAGGTGTTGGCTGTGGAGGTCTGTAGAGTAGCCTCTGTGAGAGGGGTCTGAAGCTGCCCAATGCTGGTCACAGCTCATTCCTACTGCTCCAACAGACCCACCACAGCACACACCTGAGCACATCAGCCAGGTGGGTGGCACCTCTGGGAAAATATATTTAATCTGAGGGAGCTGGGTCTCTCTGGCTTGGAGGAGACTGAGGGGTGATCTCATTAATGTTTATAAATATATAAAGGGTGAGTGTCAGGAGGATGGAGCCAGGCTCTTCTCGGTGATGGCCAGTGATAGAACAAGGGGAAAAGGTTCCAAACTGGAACATAGAAAGTTCCATCTTAAAATAAGGAGGAACTTTTTCACTGTGAGGGTGATNAAAAAAAATAACAAAAATGAAAGAGTCCTGTAGGTGCAAGAGTCAGTGAATGAAGAGGTGAGAGAGATACAGACACCAGAGCTGCTCCTGCAGTTCGAGGAAGAAGGAGCAGCAGAGAGGAGCTGTTAAGGACTGACCTCAACCTCCATTCCCTATTGCCTTCTACTGCACAAGGGGAGGAGATAAGAGGAGTTTACAGTGAAGCTGAGCTTGGGAAAAAGGAGGGTAAGGGGAAGGTGTTGTTTTAATTTTTGTCTTTGTTTCCCATTACCCAAATCCATCTTAACTGCCAATAAACTAAACTGATCTTCCCAAAGCCAAGCCTGGTTTGCTCATGATAGTAGTTGGTAAATTGCAAAATGGTTGGTCTCCCTGTCTGTATCTCCATCCGTGAGCTGATTTACACTCTTTTCTTCCCCTGCCCTGTTGAAGAGGGAGAGTGAGTGAGCAGCTGGGTGGGTGTCTGGCTGATGGTCAAGGTCAACCCACAACACCAACAATATTTAAAAGTCTATTTGAAGCGACAAGGTGTTACTCAGAATGTCAGTTGTGTTGTAGGAAGCTTATAGAGGAATCGGTCAAGGCTTGCTTCTTCACCAGCAAAGTCAATGCCTTTTGTTGACTTTCACAGCATTACAGGGCCTAGATCTTGCACTGTCATTTATTCTTAGAGATATATTATGCAAATTTTATGAGACTTGTATGTAAACTTGCCCCAAATTTGGCCTAAGGGTCTCACATTTTGTAAGCCAATGAGCTGGAAAGTATAAGCAAAAAAAAAGAAATGAGCTATAATGTTCTTTTTCTCTTCCTCTTCCCCCAGAAATCTACAAAAAAATTCAGATTATAAATTGAAAGGTTTTATCAGTGGACTTGCCTTTGTTGTTTGTATGTGTTTATTTTAGATAGAATGGAGCAATTTCTTCTGTACTTAATAAAAAGTCTATTTCTCTGTCTATTCCAAAGAAAAAAAAAAACCAACTCACAAACCCAATCAAGAAAACCTATAAGACAAAGATCCAAACACTGCTTCCTTTCACTCTAGCACCTTCTCATTGTATTTTTAAAGTTAAATATACAGAAGACTCTCATTTTTGACAGCCCTCTTATGCAGAGCTAATAATGAAATAGCAGAGAATGGAAGGCCTTTCTCTGTATGGAATAGAAATACTAGACTAGAGAGAGAAACAGATGGAAGAGTAAAATAATGCTTGGATTGCTGTCAGCAAAAGTGTTGTAGTTGGCTCCTTTCCTGTCCCTGAGGAAGTCCTAATGCTGGGATAGGCTCCTGCTGCCCAGTAGATGACATCAGTGCAATATGTTCCTGTGATGAACTGTAACTTCTGACTGTCATGCCGGGTCTCTCATGGGATAACAGTACTTTTATATGGGCACTGATGAACTTTGGACTTCAAAGCAGCTCCAACCAAATTCCATTATAACTTTCTAGCACAATAACAATTATCTGAAAAATACTGCACAGAAATGGTTTTTCATATTTTTTATTATGAGTTTTAACATGTCGTCTGCTTCTGCAGTTTTCAGTGACTATAAGTAGTTCAGCTTTTTTCAGGACCTCTCTCTTGAGATTACTTTGCAACAGATTAGATGGGTACACATTTTGCTGCGTTAAAAACTGGCTGGACAGCTGGGCCCACAGAGTTGTGGTGAATGGAGCTAAATCCAGCTGGCAGCAGGTCACAAGTGGTGTTCCCCAGGGCTTGGTGCAGGGGCCGGTCCGGTTTAACATCTTTATCAATGATCTGGACAAGGGGATAGAGTGCACCCTCAGTAAGTTTGTAGACAACATCAAATGGTTGTTGTATGGTGGTAGGCAAGAAGACTGCAGAGGGATCTGGGCAGGCTGGATTGGTGGGCAGACGCCTTACTTAAGGGGTTCAACAATAACAAGTGCCAGATCCTTGCACTTGTGACCTTATATTGGTCACAATAACCCCAGACAGTGCTACAGGCTTGAGGCAGAGTGGCTGTAGAGCTGCCTGGAAGAGAAAGACCTGTGGGTATTAGTTGACAGATGCAGCTGAACATGAGCCATCAGTGTGCCCAGGTGGCCAATAAGCCCAAAGTCATCCTGGCCTGTATCAGGAATAGTGTGACCAGCAGAAGTAGGGAAGTGATTGTCCTATTGTACTCAGCTCTTTGGGTCCCTCACTACAAGAGGGACGTTATGATGCTGGAGCATGACCAAAGAAAGGTAGTGAAGCTGGTGAAGTGTCTGGAGCCCGAGTCCTATGAGGAGTAACTGAGGGAGATGGGGCTTTTTAGTCTTAAGAAAAGGAGGCTGAAGAGAGAACTTATCAGTCTCTACCTGCAAGGAGGGTGTAAAGAGGTGGGGGTTGGTCTAGGAGAGGAAATGGTTTCAAATTGCCCCAGGGAGATTTAGGTTAGATATCAGAAAGAATTTCTTTACTGAAAGGGTTGTTAAGTATTGGGACAGGCTGTCCAGGGAAGTGGTGGAGTCACCATCCCTGGAAGTATTTAAAAGGTGTGTAGATGTTGTGCTTGAAGGCATGGTCTAGAGGTGGACTAGGCAGGGTTAGTCTGCGGTTGGACTCGATGATCTTAAAGGTCTCTTCCAACCCAAGTGATTCTATGTGTCTGTGAATTATATTATTTTTTTTTTCTAAACTTCTATTACAATGACAATTAAGATAAATCAATAAGCTATGGCTTATTCCCAAAAGTTTGAGATGGCATATATTTATCTTAACTTGGTCCATTGAATGTCAACATTAAGAACAAATCACATACTGCAAAGACAATTGACAGACTACACAGATAACCCAAAAGCTTAAGTTTTTCACAGATGAGCTGAGGAGGTAAAATGTCCTACACATATTTTAAATAACTCTTTGTGGTTGAGAGCAAAGTATTTCTGTGCCTGAAGAACAAAATTGATCTCTGTACAGTTTGGATTTTTAAAATTTAAATTCCTGAAATTATTTTTTAAAGTATTAGTTTCATTCTGTACAGTTTACATATTGAAAGATTATAAGGCAAATGAAACCCATTTTCTGCTTATATTTTAAATTACATGACCACTGGCAGGATTTTGACATGCAAATTTTGAAAATGCAAGATTAATCATAAGTCATGTATATTTGAGAGATTAAAAATAATTTATTTTTTTATTTCGGTGGTTGTGGGGTTTTTTGTTTTCCTCAGTCCAGTCAACACTGAAGTTGGTAAAAGAATTTTAAAATACATTTGCTATGTAAAACCTGTAAAATTTCTGTTTTATATTCTACAGTAACGCAAATTAGCCAGTCATTCATCCAAAAATAATACATGAAATAAATGAATACACTTCCTGGGTAAGACTCAGGAAAAAATGATCAATTTCAAGCCGCCTTTTCCCTTATAAGAAGTCAGGTTTATAAAAATAAAGATGAAGATATAAATGGGAAGACAAGGGTAAATGTGAAAGCAAGATTAAAAATGAGAGGAAAATGCAGTAAACAAAAAGAGATGCAAATTACACAGAAAAATAAAAGTTACATCTTTTAACTGCCATCAGGAAAAAGGACAATTTATTTAGTTATTGTTCCTTACTGATATTCAAAAGCTGAAGACTTCGGCAATTTTACAAGAATACAGTAAAGTTCTTGGGAGGGGACGAAATCCTGGGAAGTCTTAATTATATCTTTATTATATCATTATTAATTACATCTTAATCGTACAATTACTGTTTTTAGCTTGCCCTAAGCAACCTCTTGCCATGAAGCTCTGTACAATATCTAAACTGCATCTTCTTTGATATATAGATCTCTCCTCATCATATTCCCTCATCATGTACTGTGAAAACAGAGAACAGATACCCTTTCCTTTGCAGCAGCCTTTTAGCATCCTTGGGAACAGGAATAATACCCCTACCCCATGTTTCTCAAGGCTAAACATTTATATTTCAAATAAAAAATATTCTTATGTTTTCCAAGCCTCAAAATTCCTTGCAGCTTTCTGATTGATACATCTCTTATTTGCAGTGTTGTGCTCCAAATTGAGTAAGTAGTCTATCTGAGGCCTTGAACATGGTGAGCACTGAGCATACAGAAAAGTATTCACATGTTTGGCAGCACGAATTCCTTTGGTTTGCACATAATATAACAGTATGTATATTACTGTATTTTCATTTTCCACAATATCAAGGCATGTCTCAAACTCAGAATGTGTTAAAATAGAAAAGCTCAGACTGTGATTGCCTGTTATCCCTTTTTTGATCCTGATATTGCGTTATCCTGATGATTCCTGTCTAAGTGCTGTTACTTTTATTGAACTGTATCCCTTTTTTCCAGATCATACTTTAGCTTGTCAAAATCAGTTTGAACACATTCCTGTTCTCCAGCATACTTGCAGTTCTTCCTGTCATCTGCAAATTCAATAAGAATTTACTCTATTCCATCAACCAGATTACTAACAGAAATTTTAACAGAACCAGACCTTGGCTAGATCCCCACAGAATCCCAGTCAATACGTTTCTCTATTTTGTCAGCACACCATTACTAGATATTCTAAGAATGTTTTCAGTCAGCAATAGGAGTTTAATGTACAATGTGTTTATTTCATTTCATAAACTTTATATTAAATCTTTCCTTAAATCAGGAGGCATCGCATCAATCACTTCAGATCATGATGTCTTTTACTCATCAAAGAAGGATATTTAATTGTTTTGAAACAATTTATTCCTGACAAGTCCTTTATTTTTTTATTTTTTTTTTTATTGTTTGGATACACATGGGGAGATCCTGTTAACTTGGTCATCTTTAAATTTTACCCTGAAGACAACATGTTAATTAAATAGTCATCCCTGATAGAAATAGAGGTCATTAAGACAAAAGGTTCCCCAGTAATATTTCAAATTACCTTTTTTTCTTTTCTTTGCTAAACGCCCTATTGTACTTTTACTTCTATCTCAAGTAGTGCAAATGGAATTAATTACCACTGCAAATGGAATTAATTCAAACACATCTTCCTCTCTAAGTCTTTTTGGAGAACAAATTTTTTTTCCTTAGTAAATTGGCAAAACAAAGAAATGAGAAAATGGAGTGTCCTGTAATGAATTAAGAAGTTTGGACTCATGTAATGTGTTTACATTAATACAGTCCAAATGGAAAAATAATATACAGGATGTGAGCTTTCATACAGTATTAATATTGGAGGTGTCAGAAGAACTGAGCTGCTTTTTGTAGATATGGTTCACTGAGACAGTGAAGATATCATGTGCTCTCACCTTAGCTGGCTATGTCTTCTTCTGTTGTGTGCATTATTGTATTCTTCACCAAAACCTCACAAACCAGCAAACCAAACCTATGATTTTGAAGTTAAGATAATTGTTTTTGCAAGTCTTCATAGCCATGTAAAAAATAATGAAACATTGGGAACTGCTGATGTTAATTCAAATGAGATTATATTGTACTAGGTCTTCCTTTCAGTTTAAAAAGAAGGGCCAAGTAAAACAGATTACTCATTCAGTATGAAGAGGATATGTTCTGACACAGAAGAGACGGTCACAATATTTGTACTCTGGAGAGATAAATAAGAAACTGAAATGGCTTTATCTATTAGACTTCAGGAAAAAAAACCCCAGCATTAATTCCTAAGTACATTACAGGGTTTTGTTTTAGATCACTTCTTGGAGACAAGAGCCTGTATTTTGTACTAGATTTTTTGCAAAATATAGATCTATTAAGCAAGAACAGACTTGACATAACCACAATAACTATCAATCCATGTTCAAGTGAGATTGTCTACATTTTGATGTTCAATTTTTTTATTATTGTTTCTATAGGTTTTGAAAATCAATCTGTACTTAAAAATATAGCTTGCAAGCTGACAAAAGCTTATTTTAAATTGCAGTATCAGACTAAACCATGAGATTGCTCAATTAAAATATTTTTTTTTTTTGAGGGTTTTAATTTGGTGGTGTTTGTAGGGTGGGTTTATTTTTTTTTTAATTGGACTATATATTTCAAAGGGCAACTTCAATACATGGTGGAAAAAAAGGGAAATAATTAAGTGAAAGGATCAGAATATAAAAAGATGGTAGAAGGTCAAGAAGAGTAATAGTACGGGTCAACCTGAGTTTAGGATAATTTAATTAATATGGAGAAAACCACCAAAACATTATCTTCTGTTAATATAAAATCCATTCTTTTGTGTTTCCTGCTGCCTTCCAGTTGGCTATTTACTTTATAGCACTTTGAAAGAGGGATCTGTCTTAGTTCATGGTTCTAATGTACTTTATACTCCATCCATCTGTATAATATCCATCATCACTTCCATCAAGAGATGGTAGTATCAGGTAAATTAGATTTGCAAAGTCATACATAAAATCATATTATAATAAAAAAAAACCAACCACAAAACACTCCTACTATAATAAGCATGTCCTCACTGTGTAATTACTTCAATTGTACAGTCTTTCTTGCAATATTATTTTGCTCTTCTCATCACTTACAAAGAGGAAAGAAGATTTGGAGAAAGTAGAGAGGGGATAATGGTATAGCTGAATTGAAGATTTGCAATGATGTTAACTCACAAAATATTAACTCTGTAAGTAGGACCACGCATGAAGTACCCAAAGAAAAAAATCCATGGAAGAAGTACTGGGAGAATAGGGACAGGCAAAGAGAAGACATATTACAGTAGTATATCAGGACTTTGGTGATAAATATCCCCTCTGGAATTCAAATACCCATAGCAGAAGAGGACCCAAGGGTTATAAGGGAGATCTGAGGCATTATACCAGCAGTCTGAGAATGAAAATGATATTTTCAGAAAAAAACCATGGTGACTTTTTCAGCACCAGAAAATGACCTTTTGATTAAGCTTTTCTTAGAATTAAATTATTTAGAGGGCTCATCTAGCAAATGCCAAGTAAACATTCTAAAAAGGCATATTTGGAACAAAGTAATGTTATATTTAGAATGAACTTTATATATGCAGTTTAGCCATTAATTAAACAAGTATAAAGAAGCCTACCACCATAACTAGTTCCATGTACAATGTATTTAAAAATGTCTAAATTCAGCTCATTTAAAAGACTTGTTTCAAATTTATAAATCACATCAGAAGCGTTTAGTAACATGAGAGATCTTAGTTATGTACTTGGGGTGCAGAACAGAGTAAAGCTTTCTCTAAGCTTTTGGAGAAAGTCTGTCACTCTAGCAAACTAGCATTTGCAACTGAGTTACACTAGCAAAATACATTACTCATTCAAGACCCAGAAATCCAAATGGGCAATTTCTGATTTTATAGGTTCCTTTTCCTCGATTTTTAATTCCTTTCTCATTTTACTGCCTCTTTCAGGTTTTTTCCTGACCCTTCCTTTCCCATTTTCTCATGATTTCCATTTTGTGTTTGCTTTTTGTTTTGGACACAACATGTCATGATGACACCTGGCCAGATTTGTACCTTTTGATCTTGGCATGCCTGGAAAAAGTGCTATTCTGCTGTACATGGGCATCCTGGTGAGAACTGTATGTTATGTACGCATGATGAACTCTGCAGGAGGGAAGGGTTAAGAGGAACATCATCTCTGATCACAGTAGAGCTTGTGCAGACTTGACAGGCCAGTGATCCTGGAGTGTAGGTACTCTATACGTTTCTTCAGGTTACGAAACATTCTATGGCCTCAAAAAGAAACTTTTTACTTTTGAGGACCTTGTGGCAAAGTATGCAAGGAGGCTCACTGAAATAGAACAATGGATTGTATTATCATTCAAGGAGTTGTAACATCATTTATATTTCAGTTACCTAATCTCCAGTTTTCTTTCCTGTCCTTCCTTCCATGTCCCATTTTTCTTCACTATTGGTGTTTTTCTTGTTTATTTTCCTGTTGCTTTGCCTTTCCTTATTTTTCATTGGCAAACGTTGCCACTTTTGGTCCTGCTTTACATATTTGTTCATTTACCACCTTTCTCCCATACGTGTCCAAACAGATAAGGATGAAAACCAGAAAAAAATAAAACCAAACAAAAAAAGGGGTGGGGAGCAGGAGGTGGTTGGGGAGCAAAACAAACCTTTGGTATCTACCAGGCAGTGGCTTGTCCTATTACCCTGATAAGCAGGAAAGACTGCCTACAGCATTTGCCATTTGTCTTTTTTCTTTAACTTCTTGTTTTTCAGGAGATAACTTCTGAATCCCTTAGGTTGGCAATGCCACATAGTTACAGATGCTTTCCTTTCATGATATGATCCCAAACCTTAAACTTTATTTTATCTCTTTAGAACAGTCTGTGTAATATTCCCTGAAAAATCCAATGATTCAAGCGATCTAATTAAAACCAGGATTTATTAATAGATTTAATCAAATTCTAATAAGAGATAATTTGCATAATATAGCATGTACAGTACTCAGAGAAATTTAAGCCAGAAAAAGACAGACATGTTACATCATTGTGTGATTTTAGACTCCTTTTCATCTCATTGACCCTTTTGTCTAGCCAGTCAGTCAGAGTAATATTCTTATTGCTTTCAAATAGCTATCATATTCTTTTCCCCTTCTCTCTCTCAGATCTTGTAAAATCTTGGAGTTATCAAGCTCATTTTTACAAGATCTATAACCATTCCTGTTCAAATAGGACCTATGTTTTACGCAGTATTACACATTATGCCAATCTTATTGATTATTCTTTACCTGGTAGACCATGCTTGGGGGAAAAAAAAAAAAAACCCAAACATTTTCTTGTTTCACCTTCATATTTTAACACTGCAAGCAAGAATCCCTCTCTCCAATAGCATCTGCCCTTGGTGCTGGCCTTAATGACCATGATTTTGCATGTTAATTGTCTTGGCAGTAGGTTACCCTGTTTTGCATGTTAATTGCCCTGGCGTTTAAGAATGCAGAGTTTACGTAATTATTATAATTTATTCTTGGCTTTAATTCTCGTCTGTCACATATGAGTCATGAATGGATTAACTCTTCTGTCACATTTCTTACTTTTCTGTCAGAGACACAGAGAAGGAAAGACTTTAAAAAACATGATTGGGTAACCAGAGAATATTTGATGAATCCTGACCTCCTGGAATAAGGAAGGATCCATAAAACAACCTAACTGGCCAGCTTTTACCCTGCAGTATTTCTGATATCAGACTACCAAATGAATGTTGTAATTGTAAATTTGTTTGCTATTAGGGACATTTGATCATGCAAAGACTTTCTCCTTTAAAATTTTAAAGCCAAATAGAGAACTTTATTGAAATATAAATGCATTCAATATTCTGTTTCTAGTACAGAAACTGATGTCAGAATGCAGTATTTTTCAATGGTCCTGTTCATCAAATAATATCAGGAATTTTTTTTTTTTGCAGTTTTTCCAAAATAATCTATTGCAGAAGTACCGTATCTTATAAATTAGAAAGTTTGGGATGGAAAGGTAGCAGATACATTTCCAGTTAATGAAAACTGAGTTTTTATAAGTATCTGAGATTATTGTGAAGTTAGCAATGCAGAAAGTCTGACGAGATCTGCAGTAACCAATTGCACATTGTATAAAGGCAATATAGAAAAAAATGGCTATGGGGTGAGCAGTAGAAAGGAATTATTTTTTTTTTAGAATGTTATTGACTGGAGAGAAATCCACATTCAGAGGACATTGTCTTCTCTCTCTCATTGTCACCTTGTTGTGCTTTATCCCCAGATGGCAGCTAGACAAAAAAAAAAAAAAAAAAAAGGGGGGAAAGAGAAAAAAGCCGCAAAAAATACAAAACCCCACAAAAGCTCACAAATATGTACAAAGCTCACCGAACAGCACAGCTCAGACTGTACAGCTCAGAGACATCCCAAAGCTGGACTGTCCCTAAACTGCACATCCTGGAGCCATGTGCTCCTCCCTCATGCTTCCCTCTTTATGCTGAGCATGACAACATGGTATGGAATACCCCTTTGGTTAGTTGGCATCACCTGGGCCTGGCTATGTCTCCTTCCAGGCCCCTGACTTCTTGTTCAGAGCAGCATGAAAACCTGAATAATTCTTTACTGCTTGGCAACAATTAAAAACATCAGTGTGTTAACAACACTGCTCTTATCCTAAATCCCAAACATAGCCCTACACTAGCTGCTAGAAAGAAAATCAACTCTTATCCTAGCCAAACCCAGGACATACCTGAGAGATAAGACACTCAAGATTCGATGCCCTATTCCTTGACCAATACTACCACATTTAAATTCCATCCGATCTTCAAGAAATCTGACATTCTTGTTGGAAATGTAAATCTCCAGGCATATCTTAAGTCTTATATGTTAAAGCATTCAATATTTTGTATTTTTGAGAATGTATTTGAAGTGATTCTCATGCAGAATATTAGGAAAAAATATTAATTACTTTAAAAAATCAATAGATTTAAGTGAATGCATATTGTAAATTGTGAAGTATATTTCGCAGTCTGTTAGCAAAATTATTACCTTGATGAAATATTTCTTTCTGAGTGGAATATTTATCACAGCTATATTTCTGATAAATATATTTTAAAAATGGCAACTGAAGTGTATGATAGAAATGTGGCTAGATTTATGTGTATACATGTGGCAAAACATAACTTTTTTACCACACTCCAAATCTAGCACTTGTTTTCATACTTTTCAATTACAAGTACACGCCAATCATTTTATAATGCACTTTCCAAATTTAATATCACATTAATCAAGTGGGACACATGATCCTTCACATTTTAGATGCCTTTAAAATCCAACCCGAGTGAAAAGAATGCATAGAAATGGGTATCTACAGATAATGCCAAGTTTTTAAACAGGTAAAGACAGAAAATTTTATTTAAAATAGTAACAATAATTTTAAAAAAATCTATGCTATTCTATACTCACTAGCATAAAATACATATATTTAATAAATGTGGCTGTTAGAGTTGTATATCAAAAGAGAAAGATTAGTCTGTTTTCTTGAGCATGGCATCTCTTGCAAAAGAGGTTGTGCATGTTCTTCTACTGTATTCATACTGCTTTTATGTGTTGGAGTTTTAAAATTTATCTAATAGAGATCCCAAAGGAGATTTGATTTCCAGCTTGTTTCTTACAGATAATTGCAGTTACAGAGTTGAACTCCTACACTCATACATAGAAATAGAAATGGCCTTACTGTAAACCTGTGAAAAAAGGTACAGATACTTTTCCTGGTCTGATTCTAGCCCTACTGATGTTGCAAACAAAACTTTCTTTGACTTAAAGGAAAGCAGGTTTTGGTCCTCAGTATGAGGACCTCAGTATGATTTAATGAATCATGCTTAAAAAAGCATGATTCATTAAAATTCTTTAAGAGGAATACTTCCTGGATGAAATTCACCAGTGAAATTTTATCCTGCACAAGATATAGGTATTATTTAGGATAAACCATCAAAGATTATTAAGCTTTGTTTTGTAGAGAAACACATCTCATTTCTCTGTTTATTATGAAACATCTTCTGATTTCAGTGATTTGAGTCTAGATCCTGATTTACTTATACACATCGTAACTGCATTTCAATTACTTTCTCCAGATTTGAATATGTAAGTATAATTAGAAACTAGACCTCTGTATGTTTACCAGATTGGATAACAAAGTTTTAATAACTTGAATGTAAGTAAAAAGATAATAATAAGCATAGTTGAAGTTGACTAGCCGTTATTGAACATATGGCGTGAAGGGGTCATGGGTTCCAAGATAGATAAGGGTGTTATCTGGACAGGAGGTGGAACCACTCACATCTTAAAATATCTTGTGTTGCACAGACAACTGAATTGCAATGCTGACAAAAATGTGTTTTTTATTAAAACTGGAATACTTATATAAATATATGCTTCACTACTTTGTTTCATAATTAATATCTAATAATAACCTGTTAATGAAATAGTAAAATATATCGATGAAGAGTTCCTCACAGATTAAGGGACCTCAGGATATCATCTAGTTCAACCCCACCCTGCTAAAACAGTATTACCTAGAGCAGATGGCGCGAGATCTCATGCAGGCAGGTTTTGAATATCTCCAGAGGACACTTCTCAACTTCTCTAAGCAACCTGTTCCAGTGCTCTGCCACACTCAAAGTGAAGGTTTTCTTCATGTTTGACCAGAACTTACTGTTCCAGTTTGTGCCCATTGACTCTTATCCTGTTTCTGGGCACCACTGAGAGGAGTCCAGTTCAATCCTCTAGACATCCACCCTTTACATATTTGTAAGTGTTGATCACAGAATCACAGAATCACAGAAACACAGAATGTCAGAAGTTGGAAAGGGAGCTCGAAAGATCATCTGGTCCAACCCCCCTGCCTGATCAGGATCACCTAGATTAAGTCACACAGGAACACATCCAGATTGGTCTTGAATGTCTCCAAAGGAGACTCCACAACCTCTCTGGACAGCCTGTTCCAGTACTCTGTCACCCTCACAGTGAAAAAAAGTTTTTCCTTATATTCAGATGGAAATTTCTGTGTTCCAGCTTGGACCCATTGCCCCATATTCTGTCACTGGCCAAAACTGACAAGAGCCTGGATCCGTCCTCCTGACACTTACCCTTTACATATTTATAGACATTAATCAAGTCACCCCTCAGTCTCCTCTTCTTCAAGCAGAAGAGACCCAGCCCCCTCAGCCTGTCCTCATAAGGAAGATGTTCCACTCCCTTCATCATCTTGGTGGCCCTGCGCTGGACTCTTTCAAGGAGCTATATGTCCTTCTTGAAGTGAGGGGCCCAGAACTGGACACAATATGCCAGATTTCCTCTCAGTCTTCTCCAGAATAAACAGTCCCAGATCTCTGAGCCTCATACAAGTGATGGTCCAGTCCCCTCATCATCTGTGTCCTTGTTCTAAATTCTGTAAGTGCCTTCTTTAACAAAAAAGTATGATTCTGTGTTCTAATATTCCAAAGAACTGAATTTATCAATGACTACATTTTGTTTTCTCCATCTATCTAAAGACAGAAATCTCCTTCTCTGTGTCCCTCTGCTGAATGCTTGTGTAAACCTTTTCCACTTTGTTGCTCTATTGTTTTCCCTCTTCCACTTTGCTGTCTTTGAATCTACAGGTATCCCTTTTCCTCTACTACATATTTTCCTCTACAGCTTTGTAACAGCTGTAGAGCTTTTCTTTATTTATAACATATATTTATATATTTATAATATGTTTATAACAGCTCTACAACTTTACTTTCATTATTTCCCACTTGTCCTGTTTTATAGTTTTGAAAATGGCCATTAATGAACATTAACAAGTACAGCAGAGCATAACAGCCACATCAATTGTTAATTTCTTGTTCATGTCCTTAGTTCTGCAAATTTTTCTGTAGCATAGCTAATTATGAGCCCACAACCACTAGAAACTTTCTTCCATTCTTTTGACTGCCATCTGAAAATAATTCAAAATGCTCATATTACTGGTACCTACAGGAGCAATAGAAACAATAGGATTTTAGAAGGCAATTTCATCGCTTTGTCCTTGTTGAGGGTTTGGGGTTTTTTAGTTTTGGGTGATATTTTCCTTTCTTTTTTTTTTTTTTTCCTAGTGGCATCTATTTTACTTTGTGTTCCTCTGCAAGTGGTTAAAACTAAATTGCGTACTTCAATCCACCAGTTCAAAAGTAGCTAGGAGGGACAGTTATTGAAGTTTATGCAATGAGAGAAAGGCACCAAGAGGATAAGATTTGGAATGGACAACAACACAGTTTTAAGCTGAAGATAGATAGCTACAAAGCACAAATTAAAAGAGCTAGATGGAGAGAAATGGGAAAGACAAAGATCTCCCTGAAGCACTGGAATGTCTTTATGTAATGGATTACATTTGCCTAATGGCTTGGCTTGATATTTTCTTTTTCAGTTTTAGACACTACACCATTAATCAGTCTTTTAATATCACTCAATCTAAGCTCCAGATGGTCTTTCACCTTTCACTGCACACATTTGTTTATCTGAGAGGACTATGCCTCAAGTTCTCTAATATTAATTAATTTAAACCTAAAATGACAGGAGAGAAAGCTCAAGGATGAGGCATACTAGTAAGGCCTGACATAAGGTTTCATCTTTCAAACTACAGCCTTTGGTTCTATTTTTGGTGAGAAACAAAGCACTAGTTCTGCAGTTGTATTTTGTAGCATTAGGCAACTCAAGGCTCTGTGACAATGAAAACAAATCTACAAGTGCAAGACCCAGGGGTAACACTTCTCAAGTAGATGCAAGTGAGCAGGCGTGTTCACACAGCAGATTGGAAGCCAGATAGCTGTCCTTCCTCAGTTGCATCACTTTCAGTTCAATGCATCTGACATTTCTATTACAATGTGTGATGTTGCACTGCACAGTGCTGACACATCCTAAGAGCCAGTAATGTGGAGTTTGGGTTGAATTAAGAGCAGATATGAGCGCCTGCACACTGCATATTGCTAATAGAATTTATCTAGCTTCATTAGCTTCCTTCTGTGACCAAGCCATATGTCCTCCATGTCAGAGGGATCTGTCTAAGAGTATAGTCACCATGCTAAGGACCAAAGATAGAATACATGCAGTCTTGACTACATTGTACACCATAGGGACTGACATCTTGTAGTGTAACCAGTGGGACAGACTGGTGTTAAACCTTAACTGCAGAGTGGCTGATGGGCTGCTGAGGCTCAGAATGGACCTGGGATTAATAGAGGACACTCACTTCTAGGACTGTTGGTTTGGCAGATTTAATCAGCCAAAGGTTTGCTATTAAGAAAATAATGGATTTTCTCTGCACAGAAAGTTTTAATCTTTCTTTCCTTCCATCCTTTGACTCTATTTCCAGACTGACAAGTCACTATCTTTCCAATCAAGCAACTTAAAAGTCTTGTTTCTGAAATGTAGGTCTTTCAGTGAAAAAAGAACAAACAAAAAAAAAAAGAAAAAAATCCTGAAAAAAACCACTTTTCTCTAGGCAAGTTGTTACTTTCCTTAGTTCTGAACCTTAGTTAGAGTTCCTCAAGATCTTTTGTATCACATTTGAACTACTATGAAGAACCTATACTACCTGGAGTGGCTAAAAAAGCATATTCATTTTCCAGGGTGCTGCAAAAAGTTTGAAGCACTTACCAGCACACTAGTAATAGATATAAAGGGGGAAATAGCAAAGAACCAAAGAGCACAAAAGAAATAAAACCAAAACAAGTCAAAACAATTTATTTGAAGACTATTAACTATTGTTAAAGTGCAGCAAGAAACATAAACCATTCCAGTGGTTTCTAGTAAATCTTAGCTACACATGAAGTACCATTTTTCAGATAATCATCTTTGAATGAATTTCTTCACTTGCTATATTTAAAAATATCAGAAGATACATTGCAATAAAACTAATCAAAATTCATTAAGTCAGAGGAACTGCGTCTTTTCAAAGTGGAGTGATGAAAGTACCTGAAAGTACAGCTTGACTGTCAGAGATCTTCAATAGTAACTGAGCAGAGTTCCTGGACATTATGTTCAAATGCTGTAACAGGCTTAAACATACCTCTGGGTGCTCAAACATCTTTAACAGCCTGTCTGTTAATTGTTTTCTTCTGAACCAAGTGATTGAGCTGATAAGAAAATAGGAATAAATGTAAAAAAGATTTTAATTCTGTTATGATTCTTTATATGAATTTAATTATTTTTCCAGCCTTTATAAGCACTTTATCAACATTTCTTCCCCTTATTAATTTTCTCAGTGTTATTATATGGCACTGGCAGTGGGATCTGTTTTGGTTCTAGTGTAAAGGGGTGGCTGCAGGGGTGGCTTGTGCAAGAAGCATCTAGAAGCTTTCCAGAGGCCTGCCAGAGTAAATACTAGCTGGGCCGAGACAATCAGTGAATGTCAGAGCACCTCTGTGAATCACATTTAAGATGAAAAAAACCCACAAGCAGCCACTTCTTGCAGCCCATGAAAAGACACGCCAGAGCAGGTTTGCTGGGGGTCTTGTGACTCTAAGAGGGACCAGGCTGGAGCAATCTGGGTCTTAGAGACTGAGAGACATCTATGTCTTCTACGTAGAAGTGACCCATGCTGGGGCAGTTGGTGAACAGATGAAGCCCTATGGGAAAGGGCTTATGTTGGAGACGTTCATGGATGACTGTCTCCTGTGGGTAGTACTCAATAGAGCAGGGGAAGAGTGTGAGGAATGCCCCCTCCCCGCCCCCTACTAAGAAGGAAGACAGCTTGTGAGGACCTGACCAAAACCCGAATTCCCCCCTTCCCTCTTCCCCTCCCCATACCACCCTAGAGGGAGAGAGGAGAGAGAAATTAATAAAGTGTTCAAAGAAGAGAGGGATGGGAGGTGTTGTTTTAAGATCTGGTTTTACTTCTCATTATCCATATCTAGTTTCTCTGAGTGTGTGTATGTAATAAATTAGACAGGGCTTTGTTTTTTTTATTCCATGTTGAGTCTATTTTGCCTGTGATGCTAATTGCAGAATGATCTCTCCCTGTCCTTATCTCAACCTCTAAGCCTCTCGGTGTATATTTTCTGCCCTGTCCAGCTAAAAGGGGAGTGATAGAGCAACTCTGGTGGGAGTGTGGCCTCCAGACATGGTCAAACCGCCACAGGCTACACAACTGAATCCAGTCCTTTTAGTGCTAAAATATTACCAAAAAATATTCAGATAAGTCTATTATTTACTGAGATTTGGTATTTACATTAATATTGAGGAGACTGTAAAGAACAGACAGCGTAGGCTGAGAAAATGAAAAGAACATTTGAAAGAGGAGAACGAAATGCCAGATGATCATTAGTAAAGTGTGTTTTAATTGCTAAACTGAAAGAGACATAAGAGACATTTCACATCAGTGATACCTTCGAGGAGAAAAATGAATGTCCCAGATACTCAAAGACTCAAAAGACTTTAAATTAAAAAGGAAGATCTAAATATTATTTGAATTAAAATATGTTAATTTTAACACTAAATCTAATCTCAAAGTAACTGGGTAAACCAAAATGGAAATACTAAAAGAATGTGCTCTATTAATAACTGTTTCTCTTTCTGCTTAATGCTACTCTCTATATTTGGTCATTTCATCCTAGTCACACATGCGTCTGCACACATCTGCACTCCTGCTAACCCAACATCCTGATCACAAGGAAGGGACCCGCATCCCCTAGGCCTGACTGTATTTCCTTACATATTTCCTCCAGAGAACTTTCAGCTTATACTGTTCCTCATACTTTTTCCTTGCAGATAACTCAGTCTTTTCTATGCAGTCACCTGTTAGCTTCTCTGCTCCGAGTCAGTTCAGTTGCCCCTAGATTGCTCCTCCACATATAGGGATCTACCTGAGTCAGTCACTTCCTTTTCTTCAGGAAGAGAATGTCAACATAACTTGCAAACAGACAATAAAACCCTCTAAATAATCAAGTAGTACCATCATAACCAGAACAAACCAGAAAACTCATGAGAAAGAGATTGTATCTATAAATGAATACCCACCAGGTCTGTTTCCCTCCTATATCTTGTTAGGCTGTATACTGTCAGCAACATTTTAATTCATATTGTGGCTTGCTTTTCTTTTTGTAAGTTGCATAAAGGAATTTGGTGAAACATTTTTATAAGAAGTAATTTTAAATTCACTTATTTTGTTTTCTGTTTTAGTATTCCTAAAAGGTCTAGGTAATCAATAATCTGACAACTTCCCCCCTCACCAATGCAAAACACAAAATGGGATCTGTAATCCAAAACTGATTAATTGAGTCAATGTAATGTTTTCAATCATTTTCATTTTTTTGGGTCCTTATCATACAAGAATATCTTAGTCTTATCCAAGTATGCATATTTTTAAATCCACCAGTCTATGAGAATGTTTTACCACCATATTTTTTTTCCGGTATTATGTTAAAATTATGTTAAATCTCAGTTGTGAGTTCCCCAATTTAAAAAATATTACAGATCTCCCCTGATGCAAATATATGAAGTCCAAATTCTGGCCCGAATCGAGTACAATTTACTCCAATTTCTATAAATCCTAGAATAAACAAGATATATTTTCTCAAAATCTTTTTACACTGGAAAATTAATCTAACTAACAAACTTATATACTCTAAGACTAACCGTACTGTACTAGGTTACATCACAGTCCAGACAGCTGTGATGAGTCCTTGAACTAACTATGAGTGCAGTAACTGGCTGCCAAATTACAGAATATGAACAACATTATCTGCACCACTCTATGAGGGCTGCTTCTATTAGAAAATATCTTATGCAAATAAGTATATGTTAAAAAAGAAAGTATATTTTCAGGTTTTTGGTGTGGGTTTTTTTTAATATTTTATGCTAGAAATATCATATTTACATTAGAAAGCCTAAGTTGAATGTCTGTTCAGTCAGTGACATTGAGATGTCTCTCAGGGATGACTGAAGAAAAGACTGGGACTGATTTTGCTCATAGTATTAAAAACTGTTCTAAATGTGTTGGGTTTTTTTCCCAGCCATGAAAATCTGAAGAATTTTTTCAAGCTAACACTTCTCCATAAATGCCATATGGGAGCTGAAACAACTAGATCATACTCAGAAAGAATTAATCTGAAGTCTGTTGGAAGAGGTTTTCTACAAAACATAACAAGACAACATTATTAACATCTCACTGCCTAAATTTCTCTTGCATGTCCTATTGGTGTACCTTACCTAGGATACACCAGGAAATTACACATATTAAGCTCCATGTTCTCAAATTCTAATATTCATATGAAAAAGCGTGGCTAGCTATCCCATTCCCATTTTTCAGCATTCAAAATGTACATCCTTTCAGAATCTCCTCTGTCTGTGATTTGACCAGTTTTACCAGCCCCTATATTCCTTCTTAGTTCCTTACTCCTATCATTTGTCAATAATACACTGAATGGGCTTGATTTTTCCTTATTAGGGAAAACAGTAATTGCTATATATATGTCCTTTAAGACTGTACAAGGATCAATTTGTGTATTTTTACAGATTTTAATAATTGAAAATAATGTAGAAATTTACTTGTGGAAATAAGTAAATATTTAATGCAAAACATTAACAAGCCAACGTATTGTAAATTATATTACTTCAAGATCCAGTAAGTGTATAATAAAAAACCCAAAACAAAACTGAAATTAAAATTAAAAAGATAAAACTCAACCAAAATTATAGATATCTTTCTGAAATTTCCCCCTCCTTCCTTCCCTCGTGGTGATTTATGTTAATGAGATTTATTTCTCAGCTGTCATTGGGAATACAGACTTACAAGAGCTTAGCTGCTAGACAGCAATAATTCATGACAGCAGTAAACTCACTGCTGTTACTCATCTGTCTGCGACTTCTACATTTCCATTCTCCCAGATGTTTTTATCTTGGGGGTCTGATCCACCATTGTCATCATTAACTATATGAAAAAAATAAAGTAGAGACACATATAAATATGGAGTATTTCAGTGCTAAATTTTCTTCTATTTGGCTGACTTTACCTGGGATTTAGGTACAGAAAACCTATACTGTGGAGGTGTTTTTTTTTTATCTGTGCAATGCAACAACCTGGTGATGATTCTGTAACAGCTACAGGAAAGTAACAAGCAAAGGTAAAACACCAGCATGAGTCGGGACAGTGCCTTAGTGCCTTGGAAAGAAGGATAACCTTATTCTTCTCTTCTCCAAAGCTGTTAAGTATACACATTAATCCTCTAAGGTGGATACTGGGTGAGTAACAACTTCACAGCAGCAACCTCAAGTACAAAGCTCAAGGGGACAGTCACCTGTTCCCTTGACAGGTGTGGGGGGGCATGGAGAAAGAAGTTTGGGAGAATAAGATCTCAAAACAGGCTTGCTCCTGAATAAATGAGAACTCTCCATGAACTTCACAGTTAGGACAAAACCCTTGTATTATCAAATGTTTTACCTAATTGCAGAGAGCATTAGTTCTTCATAGAAAGTTCACTGATATAATCCTATGCATGGCAGGTATCTCTCAGGATCTTTAAGCAACCTAAAGCAACGCTCTTTCCCTCTGACTTTCTTCTCAAACAACTGAATTGGAAGTCTTGACAGCAGAAGCAAATTTTTGCCTTTATTCTACAAAATTTTGAGAAAAATTTATGATGAGTTCAGAAAAGGTTAGACATCATTAAAAATCATCTGAAAATACAAGATTCAGAACTCAGCTGGTTTATAGTTACTGTTACTTGCACTTTTTTGGCCTAAGATGGTGTGCTAGAGATTTTTTTTCCTACATTATCTTGCTATGTGTCTTTTCAAAATTGTGAGTATAATGCCTCTTGCACTGTGTAAAGAGAGTGTAATTCTGGTTTTAATAGAGTGATAGAGCAAAGAAATTAGTAAGAAATGAGATTCGGGCCCATATATAGTTACATTTATTTTGAACTGAGAATTTTTAAAATCTTCTGCTTGACAGCAAATTTGTTAACAATTATCAAATCTGAATGAGAAATTCAAGCATGCTTGGTATCTCTCCAAAACACTGATCTCCTGTGCATCTTTATATTAAATGCAGTTTCTGTGTAGACATCTTAGATAACACAGGGTACCTTTAAGTAGGAGTACAGGTAACTAACTGTATTTAGATAACTGGACTGAGCTATCCATATTAATGATGAATTGGAACTTCAGAAGTGAAATGCCAAATCAGAAAAGTTAGATTATGAGCGTAAACTAACTTACATATTGTAAGCTTGTGCAAGAGCATTTCTATCCTGTTGCTAATCTTCCTTTGATTTCCATCTGACATATGAGACAGTTTGAATGTAAAGGCAAATCGGTTTGTCGAGAAAGCCTGTAAAGTATGCTGAACAGCTGATCTTTCAAGATCATTCTTAAAAATACCCAACTGAATTAATACTAAAAATAGACAAGTATCACTTGCTTCATCACTCAGCTCCATGTGGTTGCAAATTTTTTCAAAAAATTATATTAGTGAGCACTGACCTGATTGAAGGAATGGCATAGGTTTAAACATTTCAGTACATACAGTAAACTAATTGTTTTAAATTATCCATACTCTTTTATCAGACATTTCAAGATTGAAACATTCTGAAAAATGTGGAAGGAGAAGGGGGAAGGGATGAGGAGATTGTGGGGAGGGAACGACAGAGAGTGGAGATGGAGAAGTGGTGAGGAAAGGGATGGGGAGATAAATTCCATGATATTTCTACCATTTTGGGGTTTCGGGGAGGTTTTTTTTGCCTAGCTGTGTATTTTATAGAATGAAATTACTTGCTTTGATCTTTCTATAGGCCAGCATATGTTATAATCAAAACCAGGATATGAAGACACTAGTAAAACCAAACATGAAAATAAACATTTATAATGGTGGAAAGAGAAAAAATTGCACATCAACAACATATATTAATATCTGGGCACTACTCAACAGAATTAATCTCTCCCCAGGAATTCAAACCACCTTCTTGAGAGCTACCAATCACTGAATCCTGGAATAGTTTGGGATGTAAGGAACCTCAAAGCCCATCTGGCTCTACCCCTCCTGCCACAGGCAGGGACACCCTCCACTAGACCAGGTTGCCATCCAACCTGGCCTTGAACCCTGCCAGGGAGGGGACAGACCCAGCTTCTTTGGGCAGCCTGTACTGGGGCCCAACACCTCCACATTGAAGAATTTCTTCCTAATGTCTAATCTAAATCTGCTCTCTTTTACTATATACCCATTATCCTTTGCTCTGTCACCACAGCCCTTGTAAACAGTCCTTCACCAACCTTCTCCCCACATCCCCCATCAGTTAATTACTGGAAGGCTGCCCGAAGTTCACCCTGGATCCTTTTCTTTTCCAGACTGAACAAGCCCAACTCTCTCAAACTGTGCTCCAGCCCTCTGATCATCTTTGTGACTCTCCTCTGCTCTCATTCCACAGGTTTATGGCTTTCTTGTACTGGGGACCCCAGACCTGGGCACAGTACTCCAGGTGAGCTCTCATGAGAGCAGAGTAAAAGGGGAGAATCGTTTCTCTCGATGTGCTGGTCATGCCTGTCTACATGGACTAGATTTTATGACATTTATTCAGAAGAGCTGATTTTTTTCTCATTTTCTCTCAGTGCACTTTCACTGATTCACTAAGAATACCCAGAAAGACATAAATCAGAAATGAGACCAGAGGTGAGTTTAATGGCTCTTTCTCTAAAAGAAATTTCTGCTATTCCACATAATGTTGGGGATATCCCTTGTTATGAATCTAGCTACAAATTAAAATAAGGCAGAAAATTAAAGTAGTCAGGGGTCACTCTGTAAGTATTGTAATGTTACAAACTCTAAACTTTGAAATATCATAGTTGCTATCAGCCTCAAATTAACAGACCATTTAAAAGGGGTGAGGGAGAAGGGGGGAATTTAAAGTAATTAATTATGGTAATTTTTTTCTTATGTATCTTATTTCAAAGCTTCTGGGCCATGTCTTCAAGGTTGTACCTTTAAGCCTACAAAAATTTTCTCAAGATATGAAAAACAACAGTATGGGAATATCTGTAAGGATCTCACAAAGAGATTCATATCTTAATAGTTGTGTTCTTCAACAACTGTTTTCTTCAGCAAGAAAATATTAAGTTTATAGATTTTTCATAGGTAGTTTATAAACTCTGCCTTGACTTCTGAATTGTTGGATGGTCCCTGACCATTGGATCTTGCATAAAGCCCCTGCTCAGGGGGAGCTAAAGGATTTTATGGAAGAGTATGGAGAGGGAGGATCAAAGGACGTCCTGCCAGACACATTATTGCCTTTTCACCCACTGTTTCTCTTGTGCAATCGCAACTATCTTCATTAGCAGGAGAAGACCAGGCTACTTTAACTCTCTGAAGCAGCTGTGGAGCCTTAAGGCTTGTTCACACATCCCACCACTCCCACCCTTCCCTTCCTGGGACTGCAGCTGTGCAGGCAAAAAAATGGTTTTATTCCAGCCTGCCTCCAGTTTCCTGTACTGCCTTCTTGCCAGCTGAGCTGCTTGTGTGAACACTCCCTTATCACTTTCAGTCACAAAGAAATCAGCTAACAA
The DNA here is from genome assembly GCA_013399135.1 of Heliornis fulica. NCBI lineage: Eukaryota > Metazoa > Chordata > Aves > Gruiformes > Heliornithidae > Heliornis > Heliornis fulica. The sequence continues at coordinate 103,542 of VXBZ01012750.1, read as the reverse complement.
AGACCAACATTTTAAACTTCCCAGCTTCATTTGAGCTGAAGCTTAGCAGTGAAGGTTCATATGATATCACTGGTTTCTAGCAGGGGGCAACCTGTGCATAAAGGGACAGTGACAAAGAGCTGCTGGTGGAGTGAGAACAGAAGCTTCTGCAGGCAGAGTCAAATGATATGTCAACAGGCCTTACTAAACAGGGATTTCTCCACCTCTTTGAAGTCTGCTTCACCACCAAGGCTCAGAGCTTGTCTCTGTTACTTCATTTATGCCTTGTGATTCACCACGAGTAAATTAATGAAGAAAAAAAAAAGTAGTATTTTCAAATGTTTTTAATTAAAGGTTAGCCAAGCTAGTGTTTACGTCTATGCTTGGATATGCTAATATGGCAATATCTGGATCTGATAATATCATTCATCCCATGAAGGTTTTAATCTGCTTTCATGGAAACGTGTGGCTGTTTTTTAGTGAAGTCTTGCTCCTTCTAGATGTTCTATAAGTATTCAATCTTTAAATACTTTAAAAAGAAAAAGAGTTTAACTTTTGTAAGACTGGAAATAGAGTGTGAAATTTGTTATCTGAAGACACAATTTCCATGGTTATAAGTATATAAAAATGTGATAATTTTAATAGGTAATGGGAAGAATGCATTTTGAAATTAAATATGAGGAATACAATAATCCCAGTCCTTTGAAACCCACAATACATCAATATATTGAAGTGGATGGGTTTGAAAATCATCAGTATTCTTAAAACTGTGAATTCAGTTCCTTGATGCTTGTACCTTTTGATATGAATTCAGTGGTGAAGAAGCCTTGTCATTTATGAATAGCAGTTAGTACTATACTTTGCCCTTTCCCTCAGAAAAACAATAATCTATCACATTTCTGTTTAGCAAGGTATAAAGGATTTATTCTGACTATTTTACTACACAGTTGCCTTCAACTACTTTTCATAGACATTGGATTCTCTCACAGGACCAATGCACAGGCAATCAATAATTAACTTTGTCAGGTGGCTAGCAGCCAGAACCAATTATGCTGCAATGCAGACATCTTCAGCCTCTTATAAATAAAAAGGATAGTTGCTATAATAATGGAAAACTGAAAAAGTAAATAGTAGAATTCTGTACTAACATGATAAATAACTTATTCTCTATTCAACTGACTTTCACCTTCAGCAGATTTTGTCTTCCTGATTGCAAATAATCAATAACCTGAAGAAAGATAAACAGGATTGGAAAGCCCACAGTCTGAGCTGGTTTTCTGTAACACCAATTTTGTCATTACTTTCTTCCCTTCCCCCAGCTTTTCTTTACCCTTCATTACCATTGCATGCATCAGCAGTGACACAGGCATCATTTCTGATGTTAAGGTTAAAATTCCTCACAACTTGCAAAACAAAATTAATTACTTTTGGCTATGCGGTCTAACCCTACCCATGTCAATAATCACTCTGGCTACAGACAAAACAAGAAAGATCAACAGGGCTCATTACAGATTCTGTATTGCAATTAAAATAATTAGGGTACCAGAGGCATACTCTTGCCTGCCTGACTCATATGGCATGACTGTCATCTGAGTTGTCATGTGGGTTGCACCAAAGACTTGAGACATTAAAGTGTGATCTTCCACAGCTCAAGTAAATAAGACTTTATCCATTAGTTTATAGTTACTTTAGTCTATATGATTCTCATACTGGCTGATGAGATCTTTGCTGAAGACATATATGCACTCACTCTCACTGTTACAGCCATATTTCCATAGACATGTGAGAGATTCAATTAATATGTGTCCCCATTTAATGTGTTATATAACAAGGTTGACACAGCTGGACCCAGAGGACCACATTAGCAAAGATCTGTCTTCTGCTGCAGCAGAGCACTTTCTGTGTGTCTGTGTGCGTGTATGTGTGTGTGATTCTGCCTAGCTCAAATCCCAAGAGCCATAGCCATGCTACAGCTGCTACTTGTGTGCCTGTGTTTTCTCTCAAGAGGAATCAGCCCCCATCCTCACAAAGCTGTCATGTTCTGGCTCGTCTCAGACAACCAGGGCTGGGCTGAGCTTGTTTGATTATATTTTCTCTTTGTTGATCTGTCCTTTGATATTTAAGCCTTAAATTATCACAACACTTGTAAATTACAAATACATAGTCTTTCTTGACATAGTATGTTATCCTAAGAAGTGAAGCATGTCTCAGTGTAGCCAAGAGACTAAATACAAAATCTTCACTTGAGACTAAACCAGACTCTGTAAATCATGTTTCTTTCTTGACTGACACTTCTGGACAATGAGAGGTTTCTTTGGTTCCCAGACCTGATGAATCATCTTCCATTTTAAACAAGGCATACTTTCCACAACATCCACTCTAAAGTTACACGTCTTCCATCTCAAATGGATTCCACAGGGTAGAAAAATCATCATTACTTCACAATGCTTCTTGAAGCATGTGAATTTTAGGAAATTCATACGTACGTAAAGTATAAAAGATCCATGTTGCAGATTCAGAGAAATCCAAGGGAACAAATAAACACATAGAATTTCATTCAGTCAGCCTTATAATTTTCTTCCTTCTCCACTTGTGTCTCTGCTTTTGTCATTCCTGTTTCTAAAGTGTGTCAGGATGTAAAACTGCCATATTTTATTTCCCATGATGTGCATCTAATTGTATTTTCTCTTATTTTCTCTTTCTATCTCTTAAAGACAATAAACCAGATTATCAGCCGTGTAAAGGGACTGTGTAAGACTGAGGTACATTTGCTGTCCCATCAAGGGACTGCCCAGCTGAATCTCAGTTTTGGAACCTTCATTCCAGACAGCCCTTTAAAATTAATTCTTTGTCAGTGACAAATAGTTTTGCAAGAGCCACAAGTGGCTTTTTTTATCTAGCAATAACTTTTAAAATAGAAACTTTAGATATTTTTGGGATCATTTTCCAGACTCATGGATACTCTGGAGGATTTTCCAATCTTCTAATATATATTCTTTGCTACTATTACCTTCTCATTCCAGTTTTCTGATGAGCTTGAATCCATGTATGTTTACTTAATTTCATTTATCTTTCAAAGTGGTTTATTTATGAGTGTAAGCTGTTCTAGTTGTAGACTGATTAATATTAATCTTGTCATCTGCTACATTGTTGTATAGTCAAATGACAGCAATATTCATTCTGACTTTGTGCTGTGGATATAAACATTCATTACTTCACACATGTTTTCCTCATATCTCCTTCCATATGTTAAAATTCAAACATACACTGGTAATAACAACACAAAGAAACAAACAAAAAAGAAACAAAGAATATCTTATGATGATGCATATATAAAAAGCATTAATGAGTGAAATTTGAAAAAAAATAACAAAAATTTAAACAGCATAGATTTAGGCACACCAGGGAGTTTATGTCTTCAGACAACAGATGAAAGAACTCAATGGACCATGATGGAAAGTTAAGGGGAAACAATCACAGAAATATTCAAGTACACAGAAAAAGTCCGTGGTGTTGAACCTATCAGCCAATGCAGTTTGATACATATCTATCTTTGTTCATTATTAGTGCTTGCTTCTAACAAACATGGGAAACCAAGTGCAATGCAACAGGGAAAGAATAATTGCATACCCAAAACTTGACTGTAAATAAGACTCCCTCTTTGGTGTAGAATTCACCAAAGCCTTTCACCAGACATCAGGCTTCTCAGAATACTGAAGCCAAACACCAGCAAGGGTATTTATTGCTTTTTATCAGGGCTGAGCAAAGTCAATACACCACGTCGACTCTTATAAGCTGACATAACTCTGCTCTAATGGGAAAGCAACCATGACTATACCACTGTGGATAAATATAGTACTATACCATTTCAGGTGAGACTGTTCTTGTGTATATGCTCAGAGGAGAGGAAATGTTTCTCTGATCCCAGAAGAGCAATGCGCAGTAGCCCATTGAAATATTTCATGCATTATTTTACTCATGGCCTGAAGATACTACAACACTATTTAACCCAGTAAGAGGGACAAAAACTACAGAACAAATAAAAACCAGAAAAGCAATTTTATCACATCCTGTATGTGAATGAGTGACTCATCATGAGGTAAGTCTGTTTTCCTCATCCAAATGTGGATTAAGGTTGTGAAACACTTTAGGAGTGACAAACATTCTCAGGACAGAGATTCAAATGCTTAGGTAACTGTGGCACTGCATGCATCCTCATAAAATTAAAGAATTATTGCAAGATCAGGCAGAATAAATCGAATACAGCAGCTCAGTGAAAATATAACTGCATATTCCAGGTTAGGAGTTAGGTATACAACTATATGTTTTAATGGTCAAATAAACACCAAAACTACTTACATATTCTTGAGAGCTATTTATTGTAAACTGGTACACACTCATAATGCACTCTTGTAATAGGTCTGTTCTAAAATAAGCTTCTAATAAATCTAGAGCTGTTTCATGTTATGGAAAATGATTTTTTTTATTATGTTCTGAAAAAAAATTGCTCAGTGAGTGATACTTCTCTGAAAGAAGGTGACACAGTATTCTGTAGTTTGTTCTTTGGGGAAAACAAACAACAACCCACCCTAAGGAATACAAAGACATGGAACTAAACCATAGAAAATAGGCTTTCACAGTACCTCTGTGAAGTTTGTCTGATATACACCTTTTTATCTGTTTCATTTTCACAGTAAAAATATAATTCCTGCCCCATAAAAATTTTAATAAACGAAAGTTCTTCAGTGACATAGTGCAGGAACCTGAAGCCTTTGAATCTTTACTGAAGGAAACAATGAGACAAAATTTTTCTGGCATAGTGACATGGCTAGTAACGTGACAAGGAATTTCACTGTGTTGTTTACAACAAATTTAGTTTTAGCAATACAGGTCCATGCTACTCATTTATATTTTGTGTATCTGTTTAAGATATGCAATTACAGAATCACGCAAAATCACAGAATGTTGTTGAAAGAGACCTCTGAAGATCACCTAGTCCAGCCTCCTGGCTAAAGTAAGATCACTTAGAGTAGGCTGCAGAGGATCACATCCAGGCAGGTTCCAAATATCTCCAGAGAAGGAGACTCCATAACCTCTCTGGGCAGTCTGTTCATGTGCTCTGCCACCCTCACAGTAAAGATTTTTCTTATATTGGGATGGAACTTCCTGTGTTTCAGTTTGTGCCCATTGCCCCTTTTTCTGTCACTGGTCACCACTGAGAAGAGCCTTTTCCTTTCCTCTAGACAACCACCCTTTAAATATATATAAGCATTGATGAGATCCACTCTCAGTCTTCTCCACACTATAAAGACCCAGATCTCTCAGTCTTTCCTCATACATAGATGGTCCAGTCCCCTCATCATCCTTGTAGATGGACTTTCTCCAATAGTTCCCTTCCTTTCTTGAACTGGGGAGCCCAGAATTGGACACAGTACTCAAGATGTGACCGCAACATGACAGAGTTGATGGGGAAGAAAACCTCCCCTTGACTTTCTAGAACACTGTTCTTGATGCACCCCAGGATGCCATCGGCCTTCTTAACCATGAGGAAACAGTACTAGCTCATGAAAAGCTTGTCCACCAAGACTCCTGAGTCCTTCTCTGCAGTGCTGCTTCCCAGGAGGTCAACTCCAAACCTGAACTAGTGCCTAGGGTTATTCCCTGGGATCAGAACTCTACACTTGCCCCTGTTGAATTCCTTTTGGTTCCTCTTCGCCCAAACCTCCAGCCTGCCCAGGTCTCACTGAATGGCGTGTTGCCATTCAGTGAGACCTGGGCATTCAGTTCATTGCCATGAACTGCAGCCTTCTGGTGTGTTGGCCACTCCTCCCAGTTTTGTATCACCTGCAAATTTTCTGAGGGTACACTCTGTTCCCTTATCCAGATCATTGATGAATATGTTGAACATTGATGAATATGTTTAATAATTCACAAGCAGCACATTATTTGGAAGTTTTTTTGAAGTTTACCATAGTGTTCAAGAGATAAGTTGTGTATGGCACTTACTGAGATAAGTGTAATGGGAAAGAGATATTAGTCCCCACTTTTATGAATCGCAGTCACAACAGTGTATTTACAATTTGTAGGTATATTAGTTGTAAGAAAATTAGATTTCCTATTTCACACTAATGGTTTAGCTATATAATATGCTCCAATTTCAGTAGCCCTGGTTCCAGCCCATCAATTCCTCCTATCTTATTAATATTTAAATTCAATAACTGTTTTAATACTATTGATTTGTGAACTTTCCATATTTTAAATCGATTCTGTTGTGACGGTTAAAATTACATCCTTTCTCTTCTCTATTTCCGTTCCAGCCTAATACTTCCATGGCAAAACATGAGAGAAGAAGTAGAAGCATCTGATAAAACACAGAGATGTCTGTTGTTGGAATTCCTCTCAAGTAAATGGATGAAATAGAAAATAATTTCCTCTCATTGAGTTTGTGCATCATCACCATAAAATACCTATTTTTGCAGCTTCCCTCATGCAATTTGCTTTAACTGTTTAAGTATTTGAAAGTAAATCGAATTAAAAAAATAAAACAAGCCTGTGAAAAAGCTGGTAACAGAGTAGGGACTGTAGTATTTTGAATCCTTATCTTTAAGTCCAGCAGCATTTTTGAAAGTCATATTATTGAAGAATAATGTGATTATCCATAAAATATTTTTAGTATTATTTTGAAGTTTTAAATCTCTGAGATTTACTTGCATTTCTCCAATTATATAAAATTAGATTTAGTAGTAGGGAAATTAAATCAGATTAAATAAATACCAATGAAGTTTTCATTTCCCACCCTAAACCCTTCTGAAGAGGTAAAGAAAAATAATTCATATTATTTTCTAAATATTTTTTGTTTACCGTACTTAGTAAGTGGCCACCTGAAATGATTTTGTGCTGCAGAATCAGAATGATTTAAGAACAAAATGTTTTTACTTTGATTTTAATATACCTGTAGCCCAAGAAACCATTAATCAGATAGATTACAGAAGTGGCTGCTCATGACAAATATGTTTACATAGCTTGCAGGAAACAATATGTCATAGTTGGGTTTTTTTTTGTGTTCTAAACAAAAGAGCATTATTCAAGTTGCAAAGTCAAGTACACAAAAGTTTGAAAATGCAACCTTACTTTTTCCTGCTGGTGCTACAGACCCTACTTCTATATTTTTGTAGTCTTTCTTTGTTGACTCATCCGATGCACCATTATGGCTGTAGCTATAACTGACAAGCACAGGCATTCATCATTCCAGCACCTCCTGTCTGTGCATTAGTACCATGTTCCAGCACCCTAGATCTCAAATTGAAATTCCCCATGAATAGATTTTCGTTAGAAGTGTGAAAAATGAATCTCACATGTGAGCAGAAGCCTAGTTGTTAACACCAATCCAGAGTCTCTTCCTGCAAAGGATACCAGTGTTTTATGGCTACAAACTAGAAGTTTTTCTGCGCACTGCTATAAAATCGCTGCTGCCATCCGTGTTTGAAAAGGGAGCGATAGCTCAAGCAGAGCATGGGAGAGTTCAGATGTCCTCTGGCTTGCTCAAGGATGTGACCCAAAGTGGACCTCAACGAGTCAGTCCACTGAAATAATTTGGCTTGTAACTTTGATACATCATAAAAGCTAGGCCTCTGCAAGGGCAGATGCAGCGTGTGATATCCAGCAGCTATGCAAACAGAGAAGATTTCCTGTTCCCACCAGCATTTTATTAGGCCCTCAAGAAGGTCAAAGCTATGGAGGCGACCTGAGTCAGAAAGCCTGATCTATGCAAGTTTTCATACTCTCTCAACTGCTGCTTGAAAGAGTCAAGTTACTTTTTTCTTCAATGGCACAGTCACTTTCATCCTAATTGGAGGCAGTATGAGGGTTTGGTAAATTAAGAAGGCCTGTGCTGTTTAGACAGACTGCTCCAAGCACTTCAGTGAGACTGTGCTGAATTAGTTTTGGCTGGCTGTGGTTCTAAAAGAACATTCAGAGACAGAATAATTTTTTAGCTCCAAGCTACAATATATAATTTATGCTTTTAATTTCAAATTCTAAAATGTGGCAGGAGAGGTGGGGGGAGTCAAAGCAAAGAGTTGGAGGGGGAGCAATTACTTGTCAAAAGGTCTAAATCCAGAATATTTATCTGGCGTTTATTGTGACATATTTTTTATATTCTTAAGATGTAAATGTTTGTAAAATGTCAGTTTTTCCTTCAGTTTAAGTGCAAAAGATAATTCAGTTCAGATTCTGTTTGTCTCTCTGTTTCTGAAAGAAGAGTGAAAAAAAAGCATTTTATTGCAAAGTACTACACATCCATAGATTAAAAACACGTCAGTGACTTTCCATCCAAAGTCTTACTTTCAGTAGTGACTTAGACATTGAGTCAAAAACCTGGCCTCACTGAAATGCAAAACTCCAAAATGAAGGCGGCTTGTTCTGTCTGAAGTGGAAGGGCTTCTAAAAGGAAAGGACTTCAAGGTTTCCCTTTTACCTTTTCCTTTTTACCTTAGAGCCCTAGGGGTTGGAAAGCCTCTTGGTTAGATTTAATTCTCCCTGAAATAAGAGATCCGTGCTTTCCACAGAAGGGGTATGATCTAATCTCTCATATTTCACAGAAAGCCACTAAAACATAGTTAGAAGATAGAGACAAATCTTATGCTGTATCATTACCTTGTGTCCAATGAACGGATGGATGCACAAAGAAAGAAGCAGTTTCTGAAGTGTTCATTTTATTTTTCATATTTGTCATTATTCATTTACCGGTTTTAATATTTTTGTTCTAAATTCACTTATACATCTTACAATGAAAAAGTGGGTGAAACTAAGCACTGTACTGATTTTTCTAAACATGAATTATTTCACGCACATCAGTATGCCAGTATGCACTTTCTCATACTCTATTATATTCCACATTCTTTCTTTGGAAGTTTGAATCCCAGGTATTTATAAGAATCAAGTGCTGTTCTTTAGCTGCTAATATATTTCATATGCTGAAATTTAATTATTACTCCCCATAAAATCATTGGAGTGCATAGGGTTTGCAGTTGAGATGGCAGAGGGACATAAATGAAAAAAAAAAAAGTTAAATGGATGAGCATTGGAATTCTTGGATTTCTAGCATTAGATTGACTCATTAGATCATCCAGCATCTCACCTTCTGTTCATGAATATTTCTTCTCCATCCTCTAGGAGGAATTGCAAGCATAAATCTTCTATACACTGATGAGAGAAAAGTCTTTCTTTCATCTTAGTGAATACACATCTGGTACCTCCTATTCAAACAGATTGATTCTAACTTTAAAGACTCATTATATTGCATTATACCAAAAAGCGGTTTATGTCTTGAGTTGTAGTTATGTGGGCCACAGCATGGAAAAATTGTATAAGGATATGAAATATTAACAGCAGGAAAATTCTGGGTTTGGGTTTTTTTCCTTTTCAAAAAAGCGTTTTCCAAATTTTTCTCATGATGTGTTTATGTCTTAAAGATTCAGAGTCAGTAATTCATATTCTTTTTGTTTAATTAAATTAAATATCTGGTCTGATTGGTCCTAGTGCCAGTTCAACACCAGTTATGTTTAGTTTGCATCCTAACTATTTCTAGTAGTAAGTAGTAATAAACTTCAAAGAGTCAGATACATAGCACAATATTTTAACTTGAAATGTGCATAGTGTAAATGTGTAGTTTTGTGTTTTGTTTTTTTTTTTTTAATAGTATTTTTGAAAGCTGTCCTAATTTCCTTGGCTATTTTACTAGCCCATAGCTGAGCAAGAAATATAAGAGCTGCTCCATAAGAAGTCTACTTCAAAGCTTAAACTCCCCATCAACTACTGTTGGCCTGACATCAGACATTACAACCATGTTTTCAAGCTGAACACAGAGAAGCAGAAGCCTGTGTTACTGCTGCATTCCCTGAAGTCAGTTGGGTGCCCAGGCAAGTAACTTGCAAGCTTCTTAGTTCTTGAGTTTGGCTTACTGGCCACAACCTAAAAAGATGCTCAGACATGCTATAAGGTATTAAAGTGTTTCAGTGGTTACCTGTGTACTTAAAATTAATTGGGTGTCTACGTGCTCTCCTGGAACAAGGTCTATCTTTAGTAACGTAATGACTGTTTCTACATTAGATGTTCAGCTTCCCTTGAGTCTCTGATGGAAAATAAAAAATAAAAAAAAACCAAAACCAACAACTCTGCCAAACAAAGAATTAATCATGCACATTAAGTTCCCAACTTCTCTGACTGTGTGTGAGGAAGCGTATCTCTGTATCTCTGTGGACTACACATAATAAGCATTGATAGACTAGAATATCAGCGCTGATATCTAAGAACATGTAATTTACCACAACGTTCCACATCCAGTAAGATCCCTGTTCTAGCAATCTGGTTGAAAAAACTGTGTGGGGGTGGAGATCATGGAATGGCGTCATCATCACCCTGAGTGTGACAGCTATGTGTGACTGTCTCCAGCTGTGGCTCAATCAGATAACTGTCAGAGATCATGTGGCACAGGCCGAGTGTGTGTGTGGCCTTCATAATTCAAGCAAACCTCTGTTCCTCTTTTGCCTACACACAGAAAAGTGGTTAATTTTTTTCCAGAGTGATGTGTTCTTAATACAGTTGTCATTACTTTAAATGCTTTCATTATAATATTGTGTTGTGTGGCAGGAAGAAGAAAGGAGGCCAAAAAAGAACATTGGATGAAAAGCAGATGAATGAAAGCTTCGGTACTGCTTTTCAAAGATTAAAAAAAGGTTCTTTTTCACAACAAGTTAAACCAGCATCTCAATTAATTCTACTATATATTTGGAAAAAAAACCCAACAAGATAAGCACTGAAAACCCCACCTGCTTTACCTTTTCACACACCTACAATGGCTACATGAGTGTGTACAGGAAGAATCACAGAATCACGGAATGTCAGGAGTTGGAAGGGACCTTGAAAGATCATCCAGTCTAACCCCTCTGCCTGAGCAGGATCACCTAGATTAAACCACACAAGAACACATCCAGATTGGTGTTGAATGTCTCCAGAGAAGACTCCACAACCCCTCTGAGCAGCCTATTCCAGTGTTCTGTCACACAGTGAAAATATTTTCCCTTATATTCACATGAAAAATCCTATGTTCAAGATTGGAACCATTGTCCCTTGTCCTATCACTGGCCAACACCAAGAAGAGCCTGGTTCCATCCTCCTGACACTTGCCCTTTACATATTTATAAACATTAATGGTGTCACCCCCCAGTCTCCTCTTCACCAAGCTAGAGCCCCAGTTCCCTCAGCCTTTCCTCATAAGGAAGATTCCACTCTCTTCATCATCTTGTTGGCTCTGCACTGGACTTTTCCAAGGAGCTCTAAGTCCTTCTTGAACTGAGGAGTTCGTAACATTTTTTCCTTCCAATACCCTGATCCATGGGGTTTCCCCCAGTAATTGCTTGAAGAGGCCAAAGTCAGCCCTGCCAAAGTCCAAGGTTGCAGTCCTACTTGAGGTTCTCCTCCTGCCACATAAGATCCTGAACTCCACCATCTCATGGGCACTGCAGCCAAATGTACTTTCAGCTTTCAGTCCTTCAACCAGTCCTTCCTTGTTAGCAAGAACAAGATCCAGCAGCGCTACTCTCCTAAGTGAGTTCATTCACCATTTGGATCAGGAAGTTGTCATCGATGCACTGGAGGAACCTCCTGGACTGCGAGTGGCTGGCCATGTAGGCATTCCAGCAAATATCTGGGTAGTTAAAATCCCCCATAAGAACCAGAGCCTGCGATTGCGAGACTACTCTCAGCTGCCTGTAGAAAGTCTCATCAACTTGATTCTTTTGATCAGGAGGCCTGTAATAGACACCCCCAAGAGTATCCCAGCTTGTCCTTTAATTCTCACACATGGAAGGAAGTAGTACTGCATTGCTGAGAGCCAAGAATTCATGTTCTGTGCATGAGTATGGCATATGCATTCTGTGCTGCTGCCTGTTTGCATCCTGAAATGCCTGAGGCCAGGAAACCATTACATGATGCATTTCTGTCAGGAGCTAAGGTTGTACTAAGACAGTACCTTCCTCTTTCTGCTTGTTTCCAGTCCCTTTACTATAATTCTCTGATCTTAGTCACACTGATGCAACTGCCTGTGTTGGGTTGTCCCATATGCCAGATGAGGAATCTGACTTGTAAAGTCACTTCCAAAAATACTTGGTTTAACTTGGGATATGTCACCAAACTGCTTTACATCTCATCCTGGAGGCAGCTGTAAGGATTGTCTGGCTCCGAGTTCCACAGGCAGGTTTTGGTAATGTCTAGTGCACCAGGCGACTCATGGGGGGTTATAAAAGCGACTCAGCCCTGGATTGCCTTGAGGCCCCATCTCTGCAGAGACACCTCATGTGTAGATAGCTCGAACTTCAGTTGTTCTGTAAACTGAGACTGAACCGGGCAGTGCTGCATCATTCAAAGAACTGGAAACTGCATTCAGCACTGAATTCCTTCAACAAACAATATGCCCCGAGTCCCAGTCAAACCCCTATTCAGCTACCTAAAAAAGACAAAGACAAGCCCTAGGGCCGCCACTTGGCTTCAATGGGCCCAGACAGTGTGGAGACATGCAAGAGGTAGGACATATTAGATAAGAAGGCACTCCTAATTCTGGCACAAGCCTGCCCACTGTCACATAAACAAAGAAATAAACCCAACAAAACCCTCGAATTCGAGGGGAGAATCGGCATCCTCCTCCCTTGGCCAGGCTGCTGGCTGAGGGAACATACTGAGAGCCCGCACCTGGAGAGGGGTAAGTGAAGATTGGATATGCTTGCTCTAGGTTTGTGACTAACACACAGGTGGTGTTTAGTAAGCTTGTGAGTTGTGGCAGTGTGTTCATGAATCTGCTGCGGTTGTAAAACTGAATCTTGTGACTTGCCTACGAGTGGCAATAGTGAGGTTTGTGACCCCCTTGCGGGTCATAATACTGCCTGTGGTGACTCGGTTGTGCTGGAAGTGATGCAGTTTGTGAATCTCTGGTGGTTGTGATAAGTGTAGTTGTACTTCTAAACTGCAATAGTGCATTTCTCCATTGTATCCATAAAACCTGCATAGTGATCTACTGGATCTGCACGTGGATTTAAAATATTCATTTCATTTTTTTTTAAACCCTGCAGTCCGGCGTCTTTTTGTCACAGCAGCAAACTGAAGTGCAGAGCTGTAAATGCACAGCTTCCTCCATGGGAAGGACGACCCCGGCAAGAATCTGCATCCAGCTTCACTCCTGGGGAAATCACAGGGCACATATACAGTCTTTGTGGAAAGGATATTCAGTGTCACTTAAATACTCCCTGTTGCGTGCTGCAAGTATGTCTCTAACAAAATAGTACTCTTACCAGGCCTATCAATAATATAGCCATTAAATTATCAGTGGATAATTAGCTCTGTGGTTTTATTTCCTCTTTCAAATTCCTTTGCCTCCCCTCCTAAACCTGAATTAAGAAGTATCGAGTATATTTGAAGACATCCACAAACATAAGATCAGATTCTTATGTGACAGTAGACATTTTAAGGGTAGTCCTAGAAGTTACAATGTTAAGGCTGCTGTTAAGCAGCATAAGCTCACCTTTCCCATGTTCCTTTCCTCTTCTATTGATGTGTTTTCTCTGAAAAGATGGAAACGATTAAGGGATACAAAAGTTAATAAGATATTGGTACAATTCTTCTCATATATAATTTATGAAGTATGTAATAAACTTCAGTGTTGGTTTCAATGAGCAACAATGCAACTGTGTTGAAAAATAATGTAATTCAACTTACCGTGGAAGTATGAAAGCTACAGCACAAATCTGAAGAAACTCTTAAAATGTATTTGAATTATATGACATGTCAAATGGATATGTTTGTGAAGGAGAGAGATAAAGCAGAGATAAGAAATCTGCATGTCTACATATTAATTAGATTTTTTTCCCAAAAATGCTTAACATGCTTTATTTTTATTTTGTGGAGGTACAAAATGAAAAATATAAGTCTTTAGGAATATGATAGTAAAGCATAAAAGAGTGGGTTGTAGACTGAATTTTGACACAACGGTTATTGAATGGAATTGGGTAGTAATTAGAGGGCAGAACCCCAAAAAATTGCTTCTTGGGAGAGGAATCAGAGGGCACAGTTGTACTGGAGGTAAGTTCTCAACTTAGATAACTCTGAGAGGTGACCAGCAGAAGAGCCCTAGATAATGACTAAACCCAGGCTACTTCACGGGGTTACTCTATTACTGATTTTTTTTTTCCTTTTCTAATTCTGATTTCAATTTCATGAAAAATTGTGAAAAAATATGTACTGTAAAAAATATATATATATATATATACAAATTTATACATATATCTTTCATCCTTAATTTCATCTGGTGAGAGAAGATATTCCAAAAAGAGCTGACAGGTACTGTATACCTTAGTTGCCTAAGGAACAGCAGTTTTATATGTATTGGTAAAGAGGCATCCTTTTAAGGCTCTGCCACACAAAATGTGTGTTGATGTTTGGTTTCTTCCTCAGTCAGCAAGTGTGGATGAGTGGTATCAGCTGGTCCTATGATAGGGAAGAAGCCCCTGTGACAGATGCAAATTTCTAGTTCATGGACAGGTAAGAAGGGCCAAAGAGGTGGCCTCTGGCACAATCATGTTCCTGACAGTTCATGGGGTTGGCTGCAAATAGAAGCTCATTGGCACTAACAGGGTCTCCATACTTTTTCAACTGGGAGCTTCACATAGCAGTATCATCTGTGCACCAAGCTCCTGTCACAAAGACCAGTTTGATTTTGCTGAGGGTTTTTGTAATCTGTTGGATATTTTTTGTTTGCTCTCAGTATAATTATTAAAAATATAGTTAATTAGTTACGCAGTGACCTCTTCTTTGGAAAATGCAGGGATTTAATAAATATGTTGTCGTGGAGTTTTTGCCAGTACTATGCAGCATGTATGTGTATTATGGGCTGCATCTTGCTCTTTTATGAGCATAATGAATAGTTTGCTCATTTTTAAATGTGTTTACAGCTTGCCAGTAGTTCCCATCTTTAACTCTCTCAGAAAGTGAATGCAGTGTAAAACTGCAATCTAGATTCTAATGTGTTTTTCATTAGTGACTTTTATAGAATGAATAGATTGGCCGTACATGCCAGATGATAAAATGCATACATCTGGAACTTCTGTAGTATAGATTTTTTCTTAGAGTTTAGAAAGTATGTTTCTCTAGATGCTAGATGGGAATGTTAGTAATCTTTTCCTTGATGAGTGGGGAGCAAGCATCATGCAGAATGCTGCTATATAGCAGACATCTCTTATGAGAGCAGGGGGATAATAGGCATATTACTGTGTTGGCATTGTGTTTAGAAAGGTGTGGCGCCCAGGGTAAACTTCAGTTCACGTGTAGAGATTGCCTGGAAATATCGAAGATTACTGTTGTGTGCACATGTGATACAAGTCAGGCAGAGATTCCATCCACTGGTCCAGGGGATAAAGTTTAAGGTCACAATGCTGTCTTCTATGTATGTGTGTTGAGAAAAGATCACCAGGTGGCCCAACCTAATTTGGATCTTCTCCTGAGACTCAAACCTAACTCAAGACCCTGGTTAAATTAACCACATTTCTCTGGGAATTTCATGCAGGTCAGTTCAGAAACATTGCTTATTTGCTTTCTTTTCAAAATGTGTCTGTTGCTTGGCTGACAGAACATCTGAATATACTTTCAGGCAAGAGACATGTGTGTATACTTCTTACTGAATAGCTTTTTCCATCTGATTTCATCTCTTTCTGTTTATAAGCCATCTGTGAACAGATTACGAAGGAATCAACGGTTCTTTCTACATTACAATACTGTAACATTCTTTTTTTGGGGCTATTTCCATGGCTACTGGTAATGCCACACCACTTTCTGCCTTGTCGGAACCTGTCACTATCCATGCACCCAGCACTCTAAACATCAAAATGATTTGCAACCAATTTTCTGAAAAGCTCAAAATGTCTTCTAAAGTAATATCTGCCACTGGAAAAATGCCAGAAGAAGCTTCATTTATTAAGTTTTATAGCACTCTTATAACAGATTACTCATAAGACTAGAACAGCTCAGACTCTTAAGATCAGATGTGAGATCCCTAGAAAGGAGTAAAAGGTTAAAGCCTTAATGAAAGCTGTATTAACAGAAACATAAAGGTGCTGTACTTTATTCAGCTCAGTGGAGCCTCAAATAGTTAACCAGACTAATACACTGCAGTTGAAATATAAGTGTGCAACCTGCTTGGTGTCACATAGTTGCTTCCATTAGTTGTTCCTGTGGTAATCTGGCATCAGTATATAATTACAGATCCAGCTATTAAAAGAGCTATGCAATTTCCTGAGTAGCTGGCACTATTTTTTTTTTTACTCAAGCCTAGAAAAGACAACAATTACCTGTAATGGAATACATTTAATCTCTATTGACATTCATATGATTTCAAGACAAAAAGGACCACTACAGTAAGAGGGTAAGACAACTATATTACTGTATTAAGTTGGTATGGGAACTTCTCAGCTGATACCCCTCGCACCTCCGACAAGTCAGACCAGCCATTGATCTAGCTCAATGTCCTGTTTATGACAACTAATAGAAAGCATACAAGTAAGACAAGAGATGTGTTTCCCTCATATTCCTTTTTAAATCCCAGCAATCCTATGAGAGCTCCTGTGCAGGAGGTTAGAGTCTTTCTTCATGACATGCTAATTTGACATCCCACGAAAGTTAAGCTGTTTGAAGCAGTGGTAAAATTGCAGGAATTATTACAGAAAAAATCCCCAACCAACCCACCTCAACAGTTTTAGTTTCCAGATGCGTAAAAGCTGCAATTTGGTGAGATGTCAGATGTTAGCTAAACTTGCTGTTGTAGAAGCTGCATCTCTCAACTGAATTAGTGCAGCTTCTACTTCTAGTGATGAAACCTTTGTTTTATGGGCTGTGGCACCATATTATCAAATTTTGGCTCCTATTTTTTGTATGTTTATATTGTGACTGAATTGCCATAATTTTTACCTCTTAGTTACTTAAATGGAACTCTCTATTTTTCATACTATAAGACTTTTAGTTCACTCATTTAAGCATTTATTCGACACTAGTATGGTAAACATATCCTTTGTGAAATGTGGACATGGAAACTGGACACATCGTTTAAGTAACCATCATACCAGTGCCAAAGTCTTCTTATAAGATCATTACTACTACCTCACATTGTTATCTAAACATATCCTAAATATTTAATTTACCATATTAACATTAAGAACATTGTTTCTAACACCTAGTTAAAAAAAACAAATAAAATAAAATAAAAAAAAAAATCAGTGTCTCCTCAGCATCTATGTTCTCCAAATGTAGCTTCCCTTGTTCCAAAATCAATTATTTGTACTTGGTCTTTTTCAAATACATCTTGTCCAGAACTTATTAAACGGTCCAATAAATTTGTATCATTAGTGATCACATATGTATGTGTGTACAGGGACAATGGCTGTGCCAAAGTATATCCTGCTACTTGCAAAAATAGTCTGTTTTCATAAAAATTTGCATTCCTGAAGAAAGACAAGATCTGTGATTGTTTTTCCTTAATATACCAATATGGATCTAATAAGAGTTATTTTCAGACATCACAGAATTGTAGGGGTTGGAAGGGACCTCGAAAGATCGTCAAGCTCAACCCCCGTGCCAAAGCATAACGTTTTAAGTTACGCAAGTAATTTATATTTCTGGCATGTTAACAGTGAGAGAATTAGAACTTTATCACATAATATTTAAATTATAAAAAGCAACAAATCCAGTCTGTTCCTTGCCCTATACCCTATTCTTGTAAGGGTACACACACACAAGGCTACACACACACCCTCTTAATAAGAGGATGTGTGTGTGTAGCACACACATCCTCTTATTAATTTCCTTTGCCCTCTAGAAAGTGTAACCATATACAAACAGCCTATTGGAAGTGGTCCCTGTCCAATATTAACATCCATTCACTGCTGGTGAATTGCTTGGAAAAATGCTGGTTTGTGCAGGCCAAAACCGTGTCAGGGATTGTTCTAAACTTAGCGGTATGGACAATGAAGTCCCAATGCTCAGAAAAGTTCCCCAGCATTGTTTTATTTACAAGTATGGAGAAACGCAGATGTCACTCTTGTTAACACAATATACCACCATCCTGGAAAAAGTGATTTCATGTCTCTAATTTTTCAAGAAAGTATCACATTAATAAATTATAGTTAATAGTTGACTAATAGTAAAATATTCTTTGTTGTTGCTAAGGCACTTCCATAGACAGTCCAGGATTTTTTCCTTTTACTTCCTGCAGTGCTTAGTTAATTTACTTCTCAATAACTTGAATTGAAATAGGTTGTTTGTTTTTTTTTTTTTACTTCCTTTCCAAGCTCTCCCCTTGCTGATAACTGAGCACTCTTCTGATCAGTTTGGCTGGGGAGATTGGTTTTCCTTTGGCTGAGATGGAGACCTTCCAGATTTCACAGCTGCTTTTTTTTGTTGAAAGTGATGTATTGCCGTAAAATACCAAACTCTTCATTTTATTTTTATCCAGAAGTTGATTTCCAGAATTTTCTTCTTCTTGTTTTCTGTTATTCAGAGATAAGATATTCAGAAACTTGGAATTGCCTGTCCATTTTTTCTCATTCATAATCCTTCACAACTGATTCCCAGAAAGTCAAAGAGTCAAACTCTTTCTGCTGCCTGTCTTGTCATTGAAGAATGATTTTTCCCCCACTTACCTTCTTAAAGAACTATCTTCATTAGACAGTTTAGAATATCTCTGTGACCGCGTGCAATCACTGAGAGTACAATTGGCTTTTAAAGATAATATTACTGTTTCCTTTTAGAAATTTCATTGATATTTAAGTATTTATTTTTCATCTTGGTTCCAGAACCAGTAATTCTGTAAGATGACAGAGGTTGCTTTTTTTTTTTTTAAAGAAACTATGTCTCTGCAGTCAGAGCATACTGTTTGATATCTGTTTATACATCAGGATTTTGAGATTATGTAGAGATTGCATTATTAAATAAATGGACTTCTGAATTTAAAGTGTCTATAAGAGTTTCAGAATTATCTTTCCTCATAGCAAGCATCAACACTGTGTCAGTTTTTTGTTAATATTTAAAACTTTCTGGAGTTCATATATCTTCTCTACAGATGGTCAACATTTAAAGTAATTTAGAGGAATCTCCCCCATTCTAAAGTTGTTACACTATCCTTCCTCAAGCAAGGACAATTGTACACAAAGAAAACTAAGAGAACTTAGAAATCATTCTCATTCTTGATAGAGAAAATATCCATCTTGATAATTTTATGGAGTACGTAAATTGGGTTTCAAGCTAAAAAGGTTTGACATTGTGAGCCATGGTATGGAAATCAGTACAAATGGCAAAAAGCATTCATAGAATCACAGAATCACAGAATTGTAGGGGTTGGAAGGGACCTCAGAATATCATTGAGTCCAACCCTCCTGCCAAAGCAGGTTCTCTAGAACAGGTCACACAGGTAGATATCCATGGATCTTGAATATCTCCAGAGAAGGAGACTCCACAACCCCCCTGGGCAGCCTGTTCCAGTGCTCCATCACCCTCACTGTGAAGAAGTTCTTCCTCACATTGGTGAGGAACCATTCAAGAAGTTGGATAACTACTCAGGCAGTTAATTGATGTTGAGGTTATTTCTACCTGTGCCTGTAGCTTTTTAAACTAAAAAACTGTTGATACTGCAGAGGCTGGATTCCGAGTGACCCAGAGCCCCACAGAAACAGCAGGTCTGCACTCAGTTACAGAACTAGTAACATAAATAAGATGAATTTTCATGGAACTTCTTGGACTCTCTCTGGTTGTAATCAGTATCCAATCTAATCTGTCTAAAAGCTTTTCTGATTAGGGGGCATATTCATATGAGAAGCCATAATTAAGAAGAGCAACAGGGGGAACTATTATTGTCTGGCATATGAGATCCCTTGTGCATAGCAAGAGCATTAGCAAAGCAATTTGGGGGCTTTTAGCTAAACACTCAGTGCTGCCACAGCAATGTTTTCAACCAGTAGTCTACATGCAATTTTATCAGCAGTAATATTAATGTCTAAGTCCTTCTTTTGTTAAAAATATGTCAATTATGCAATGCATAATATTTTTACTTGCATTTAAACAGGACCCTTATATGTAAGAAGTGAACTGAGTGCATATATTATAAAAATATACCTGAAATAAACCCAAAAATGGAACTGTAATGAGAGATCTCACCAGCAAATGAATGGGTTAAAAAATGCAAAGCATGTATAACAGGAAGAATTCCATTAAAGAGACAGGAAGAGATAAAAGAGCAGGCCACACCACATATATCTGGCAACAACAACTCATCATTAAAAGTCAACTTTGATTTTAAAATACCATTTGTGGAGTCATCTGAGAACCAGTAGTCAATTAGGCTATCTATAGGGAAAGACTGGCACCTCAGATATCACTGCCTTACTTTCAGAGGGTAAGGTATTGCCTTTTCAGTAGCAACTATATATTCAATCATCTTAATGGCAAGGACTAAACCAGAGTTTAACATCAAGGTGACGGTTTTGATTCATTTTATTAACCCAGGATTTCTCCAGGGTTCCTGCTTATCTGGTTTCTGACAAGATACCCAGAAGGGCCTCTGCCCTTCTGTGTTCTGTCCTTTCTCTTAATTCAGTTATTCTTTTGTTGGAAGAAAGAAAAGGGAAAGTGAAAAAGACAGAGACACAAATAGCTTCCCTGATGTGACCAGCCACAGAATGATCAATTAAAGGGAGGTTTCTTTTTCAATTTTAGAGGTTTTCATGTTCTTTCTACTAAGGGATTTTCCTATCTCATACATTTATTACACAGAAAGCTTTCTAAATATCAGCATTTCCACGGGGAAGCACCAAAGTAATGTTCATCCTTTTCTCCTGATCAGGAAATCTTCTGGTATTTTTCATCATCTGTCACTAATATGCTTTTCAAATATATAGCAGGATTCATCAGCCTCCTCACTAGGTATAGCAAGGCTTTTCTGATATCAAGCTTAAGATGACAAAGTAAAACTGCCTAAGCAGAAGTGAGACAGAAAAAGAATAATTCTCTCTGAAATGTATGACTAAAATGGGAGAGAAAAATATCTCACAGATAAACTGTGCATTTAAAGAAAATGAATGAACATGCCATTCAGACTGCCAAAGTTTAAGGTTTTTTTATCCTGAAAGTCTCCTTTTGTCAAAATGTATGGTTTCAAGATAAAAAGACATTAATACTTCAGTTAAAAAGCCTCCTTGATGTCTGATAGAGTAACCTAGCAAGCCTGTTCTTTAATACCAGGTTTAGCAGGTAAAGGAGAACACAAGGCTGTATTTCTGAATCAGGAAAGAATGAAGACTTGTTCAGATGTTTAAGAATCTTGGTATTTTATTTAGAAAGTAATGTCTAATATCATGCAAATTATATAGATGCTATGATCGTGGTATCTACAGTACGATTTCTTCATTGTTTGTCACAAGCTATTTTTTAAAGAATAACAGAATCACAGAATGTTAGGAGTTGGAAGGGACCTCGAAAGATCATCTAGTCTAACCCCCTACCTGTGCAGGATCACCTAGATTAAACTACACAGGAACATGTCCAGATCAGTCTTGAATGTCTCCAGAGAAGGACATCCACAACCTCTCTGGGCAGCCTATTCCAGTGCTCTGTCACCCTCACAGTGAAAAGGTTTTTCCTTCTATTCAC
Organism: Heliornis fulica; assembly: GCA_013399135.1. NCBI lineage: Eukaryota > Metazoa > Chordata > Aves > Gruiformes > Heliornithidae > Heliornis > Heliornis fulica. The sequence continues at coordinate 81,828 of VXBZ01012750.1, read as the reverse complement.
ATGGATCTTCCTATGATCCAGCTTGTACCCATTTTCCCTGTCCTATCACTGGCCAACACTGAGAAGAGCCTGACTCTGTCTTCCTGACACTTGTCCTCTACAGATTTATAAACATTAATGAGGTCACTGCTCAACCTCCTATTCTCCAAGCTGAAGAGACCCAGCTCTCTCAGCCTGTCCTCATAAAGAAGATGTTCCGCTTCCTTAATCATCTTGATTTTTAGGCTTTTTAAGGATTTTTAGGCTTTTTATATATATAAAAAGCCTAAAAATCCTTAAAAAATACTCTAAGGTAGATCAAGAGATCTCTCTAGAGTTCACCTCATTTAGTTTTCTTCCAGTTTAAGCACATGCGACTGTTTACAGTTAAAGGGAATTATGTTTCAAGATCGTGAACTTATTATGTGGTTTCCCTGAGTACCAATTCCAAATGTCACATTTACAATAGATATAAAAATATACAAAGTTAGAGACTAGCATTTTTCTCTGCAGACCCTATATTTAACTAACAAATTACATCGCCTGATCTCACTTGCCCTCAGAAAAAGGCATTTAAATGCTTGCAAAAAGTAAGAGAGAAATAGGCAGTCCGAAAAACTTTTGAGTTTTTTAGCATTATAATCTTTACACAGAGGTAGAGCAGAAGAATTGGAGGGATGGTGGTAAACTGATGGGAAACCAATTATGGTTCTGTTTCTCAGCACTGGCTTTAATTAAAACTGTGGGGTTGCAGCATTCTAATTTTGCTCCCTGGAAGAGGTACCTAAGCAACCTTCAACCAACTGAGAGCAACTTAGCCATACCAATCAGCCTCAGGACATTGCTAGAGTTCCGCTGTACTTAGTAGAATGTATTAGTCATAGACATTAATAAATAACCACTCCAAGTTTTGTCAGGTATCAAGGAAGTAATGTGTATCATAAGGCCATGTATTAAGTGTATTTACTGTCTTCAGTATGTATGTCTAAATCATACATAATTTCATCTGAGCTTCCCAGCTTCTTGGTGTGGGTACATATTTTGTCTGTGTCCTGACTGCACATCAGGTTAAAGCTGATCACATTTTTTTCTTCTTAACCACCAACACAGAAAAGAAGGAGCAATAATGCCTCCAATAACCTGATTCCCAGGGGATCATGGCTGTAGGCTAGAAATTGCAAAGCTCACCAGCTCAGCAGTTTAGATAAAACCAAAAAGGTGTAATAGGCACTTAGTTTTTAAGACACCCTTCTCTAAAAAAAAAAAAAAAAAGTGAAAGGACCAAAAAAATAAAACATTTTCTCTGTATTTCACTGGTATTTAGCTTACATAATGTTAAGCAATATTTGAAAGTACCTGAAAAAGAACTGATAGAAGAAGTTGCAAAAAAAAACCAGATCAAGGAAGTGCGGGGTTTAAGTTGAATGTCAGAAAAAGAATCAGCATGTTCATTGATGAAACAAACCCTTTGTTTTTCTAGATGAGGGTTTGGGAAATCTTTCTTAGTCAATTCATCCTTTCGACAACACAGTTTTTAAAGGATTGTGTCTCAGCAAAGCCAGAAAAAAAAGTTCACTCTCAAACACCTAGTGAATGCAAAATGAACAAAAACCCTCACCGTTCCTCCTTACAGCTTCTGAATTACCAGATGGAGTTGTGTGCTCGAAAAATATTTTACTTATCTACTTTGTCAGATAAGTGGTATCTGTACATTGTAGATCTCAGGAGTATGGTGATTTCCAAAATAATTCCAGTTAATGAAGGTACAAAATTGAACAATTTTGTTTGTACTTCCAATGGAAGACAAGCAGTTCAGAAGGTTTATTCTGCTTCATAATGATGAATTAAACATTCTGAGGAACGATTTGAAAAGGCTTAAATGTAATGCTTCAAAAGCTGCGTTCCCACAAGGTAGATATTATACCTCTATATGCCCGTTTAAGTATTCTGACCTTAAAATCAGGCAGAGTCTCTTTATACTCCTCCTCCAAATCCCACCTAGTCCATTTCCGACTGAGCTGGCAAATGGAGGTCAGCCAGGCAAGAGCTGTTTGCAAACTTGTACTTATAAACTTGCTGGGTTTTTATAATTTTTTTTTTGTTACTGGCTCATGTTTCTTCTGAGCTTTAGGCCCAGAGATGCATGTTAGAGCTGTGATTTGTAATGATCAAACTTGATCTGCCCTTTTGATAACTGCCTCACCTCATCCTCATTTCACAGCAATAGGATTCCCTGACATCTCAGCATTTTACAACCAACCGTATCTCTGGAAAATCAACTTGGGAACTTCAGTTTTTCATGGTTTCAAGTGTGATAAAACAAGCGGGTTCCAACCTGCAGCAAAAGTTAGAGGACAGCAAAACATCAAATCAGTGATATTGAATACTTATTCCTGACTGGTCAGGATATTTTTCCATTAGTACAGGCAAGTGGGAAAAAAAATAAATTGTAAATGTCTTCATATTTTTGTGATGATTTGGAAAATCAGTGGAAAAGGTGACAAACCAGACTTTTATCTTTTGTACTATGAAGTGCAGATAAAGCTGATTGTGGCTGAATCTGCAGTTGTAGAGAAGTTATGCTGTTAGTGATTGTCATGTAAAGGGTATTAGTCTGATGTGTGGCTGAGGGGGTTTCCCTTTGAGTCACAAGATTCAGAAATTAGCCCCTCGCTTCCTTAATACCTGAGGACCCCAGGTCCAGACCTAATCCCAGACTTGGCCAATAGCTTATGTCTAAAGGATTATATATAAAAAAACCCACATTTCAGAGTCGGCGTTGGCCTGTCAAAGCTCCTGCAGGACTTTCACTAAACAGTTTCATAATGATGAGACTGATAGAAATTTTATTAAAGTGACAGGTACAAAAGTTTGGGATTGTCGTTGATAAATACACTTACAGCAACAGCAGTAGTATATGAATGTAATAATAATTAAAATACCAGCAAAATGCTATCCTGGATTTTCTCACCAAAAGGGTGAAATCACAATTGCTTACATAGAATATGTACCTGTCAGGTGGAGGAGAAGGAGCATAGTCCATTGACTGTCTCTTCAGTATCTATAATTTCTATTATAGAAATATTTTCGCCCCAGGAGTAGCTTCCTCAATCCCCTTTACAACCCAGTCTCAGATGTACCCTCCCAGGCATGACATTTAACATGACAACAGTCATATATGTTTAACATGTACTGCTTTTTACTCATTAGCATATTTAGGGTCGTCTAATATTCATTTTGCAGTTGAAGGAAAAGGTCTCACTGCAGGTAATGTGGCCTTCAAAAATTCTTGTAGCAACTGTCTGTCTGTTTATCCCACAGTCTGCAGCCAAAACAGGAACATCCTACTGCTGTAAGGCTCCCTCCTTTGCTTATCACACCAACATTTAAGATCTTGATCCACATTATTGGCATAAGAGATAAGCAGACACCAGTGGTTTTAACCTCCAGGCCTGCATCTAGATAAGGTTGCCCAGAGCCCCATCCAACCTGGCCTTGAACACTTCCAGGGATGGGGCATCCACCACCTCTCTGGGCAACCTGTTCCAGCACTTCACCATGCTTTCCGTGAAGAACTTCCCTCTGATATCTAACTTAAACCTTTCCTTCTCTAGCGTAAATCCATTCCTCATGGTCCTACTACTATCTATGCTTGGAAAAATCTGATTCCCCTCCTGTCTATATGCTCCCTTTAAGTCCTGGAAGGCTGCAATGAAGTCCCCCCTCAGACTTCTCCAGGCCAAACAAGCCCAGCGCCCTCAGCCTGTCCTCATAGGGAAGGTGCTCCAGTCCCCTGATCATCTTCATGGCTCTCTTATGAACCTGTTCCAATGGCTCTATATCTTTCTTAAATTGGGAGCACAAGATCTGGAAGCAGTCCTCCAGATGGGGTCTCACGAGGTCAGAGTGGAGAGGGACTATCACCTCCCTGACCCTGCTGGTCACCCCTCTTCTTATGGAGCCCAGGATACCATTGGCCTTCTGAACTGCAGGTGCACACTGTTGGCTCATGTTCAGTTTGTCATCCACGAGGATTCCCAGGTCCTTCTCAGCAGGACTACTCTCAAGAAGCTCTTCTCACAGCCTGTATATATATCTGGAATTCCTCTGGCCCAAGTACAAGACCTTATATTTTGCAGTCTTAAACCTCATTAGGTTCCCATGGGCCCACGTGAACTGTATTTTATTTTTATATGAGGACTGAAATTGAAAACTCATTTTTCTTCTCCTGCTATTGTGTTAAGGTTTTTAGTAGAAAGGAAGGTAGGGAAGCTGCACTGCATAGTACCTCTTTAATTCCTTGTGAGAGAAAAATGAAACTATTCAATTTTTTCACCTGGAAAAAACACCAACATAAATGTGAGCAGCAGACCCATTGAAACAATTGATTATTCACTTTGTAAATTTAAATCACAGGGGGCTTGTCTCCAAAGCCATCAAAATTTTTGTGGTTTGTTGCTTGTTTTTTTTTAAATTAAGAGTCCAAGTAGAGAGAACATTATTTAATGTTTGGAAATAGAAGCAGCTTTTTTTTTTATTTATTTTTTGGTGTACACTGAACAAGAGGAAAGATAACTTATATGTGGGGGAAAAAAGTCAGTCTTACTGGAATATAATAATTAAAAATATAACAAAATATATTTCACTGTCAACAGTACCTAATGTTAGGTTTCTAAAGACCTGTTAAGGCAAATACATTTACATGGAATAAATTCCAGGAGCTGTTAAGCATTCATAAACCCTAGTGAATTTAGGGGAAGCTGCAAGTGATGAATGCCCTTGTGAATACTGGCTAAGATACAGGATTTACTAACTCTGGCTTAGTATACCTGGTTCGAATAAACACAGCTTCATCTTTGTTGTAGCCATTGGCATTCACATTGCACTCAGTATTGGAGCCTGGATAGACAGTACTCAGGGAAAATAAACGTGCCAGAACGTGGCCCTTAAAAGGTCAGGTTGATGCTTTTGTCCAAGAAGAAAATGTTGTTATAAACCATATACAGAGGTTTCAGCAAGTCCCCTTGCTGCCAAAGCAGCTGTACACATGATCCGAAACAAAATATTTCCCTCTGTTCTCCACCTACTATGACATCTTAGCTGAAATCAAAAGTAGGACTTACAACTGGAGCTACAGTTTTGCAGAGACACTCACAGATAAGTCACTGCAGATAGTTTCATTGTGTGAAAACAGATGAACTAAACATGTTTGTGCAACTGTTCACTTTAATTTGCCAGGTGTCATGCATCATATCACTGTTTAAATTTCAATTTCACTATATTTCTTCTATCTAACGGCTCACAGAATTTTTTCACAGTACTGCAAACTTACAGGAGTTTTCAAGGTCCTTGAACTTTGTATGATCTGAATAAGCTCACTATTAACAAGTATAAATAATGAAAAACAAATCCTTGTTGCAGAAAAGTTGAGCCCCTCATGGACTGCCATATATTCAGAGACCTTCAATAAACAGATCACTTCAGTTCAGATGCCTCATATACTGAGCTACATGGAAGTATAAAACTTTTGAGCTTGAAAAAGGTGTCCAGGAGATTTTCCAGAGAGAACTGACATATTAGATTAGTGACAACTTTAATACTTCCCCCATCTGTTTAATGATTCTCATTACAAGAAAATACATAGAAGTAGGTCACTATTAAATATTGTTCCAGTCCATTGGACTATTTGATTAAGCTCTTTTACAGCATTTCAAAGAAAATATTAAAAGTTAAAGGGGATCCTTAGAAAACGAAATCTGCTTAAAGTCTGTCCAATTGTGGCTTCCAAGGAAGCAAGAGGAAGAGTACTTTCAATGAGTCATATTAATTACAGACGCAAGGCAGGTTTTGGCCACCAACATCAAAGAAAGAGAGATATAAAAGGAAAAGAGAAAAATGTATTTCAGAAGCAAATACATTATTTCAGGGTGAGTGATTATTTCACAATGATGCTAATGTTTTTGACTTGGAAACTGCAGTAGGCATCAGCTTATTGAGCAACTAAAAGAACAAAAATGAAAACATTGCCAGCATAGAAAACATGAGGCAGAACAACAGCTGGCTCTAGGTAATCTTGGTCAAGACAAAAATCATCTGTTCAGAAGGAGAAATCTGAAAAAATTCACTAACAAACAGTGTGGTAGGGAGACCTGAGAAGTAGTTCTACTGTAGAGTACATCTAAACTGCATTTTTTTCTTCTATAATATAGAAAAAAAAAAATAGGGCAGCTCCTAAGTTACCCCAATGCCACACATTCCTTCAAAGTCATGGTAAAGCCTTTATTGTATTTGTTTTCCCAGTTGTTCACAGCAGGTATCATGATGGCCAGCAGTATAAGAGGTCCAATATACTGCAGCCTTTTAACTGTTACCCTGACCTTGATTCATCTGGCATTGTTAGGGAAAAAGGGAAGAAAAAGGCTCAAGAGGTTGATGAGGTCCACTCCAAATTCCTGACTCATACCAAGGGCCTTAAGTGACACCCTCAAGCAATGCTCTCCTCAATATAAATGTCCCAAAAGTCTTAGAACATGTATCCAGGGGTACAATCAAATTGGGTTCCTGTCCCTGTAGATTACTGATTCCCTGCTGCCACATGGAGGAGTCCTGGCCATTATTCATGGTTTGAAAGGATATGACAGCTTGAGAGTAACTGGTAATATGTCAATGAACCTATGCACTCTCTTGCTGCTGGGTACTGATCCTAGCTTGGATGGTGGTTTGGACTTGACTAATATAACAAAAATAAGCTTCAGCTGCATGGATATGCCAGATGTTTTCCTACGGCCTTTTCCATCATGTCTTGATGATGTCCTCCATGTGAGTAATGAGGGTGACTGATCCTGATATTTCACGAGATAAAATGATAAATATCTTTGTATAAATTCAACTTGATAAGGTACTTTGCCCTTCCATCTCAGACAAACATCTGGTGACAGTTGTCTATGCATCCTTCATCTTTGAGTAATTCACTGTGTGTTGCTGACAGGGAAGAGAGAAGATTCCCCTTCCCAAGGGATGTACCAATGTGGATAGTGTACCAGCAGCCTCTTCAATGATTCAAGGCTTCTGGCATTACATTACTGGTGTGCTCCTCAGTCTTCACTGATTTACTTTCACTTCCAAAATGCACTCAAGATCATGGTGCTCATTCAAAAAATCTCTTATGAATAAATATCTATAGTTTTATCTGCAAATTTCTATGACACCACAAATAAAACAGTTTTGGGAGACCCTGAAACTAAGAAAACAAATTTCAGGGACAAGTGAAGTAAGATATTTTCAGGGTAAGAAGTTAATTACTGAAATAGAGTTCTGGTTCTTTATAAAAAAGCATTGATAAAATACTTATATCCATCCATGTCAATTTTTGATTAATGTTTTCTCCAAGCAGAGAAATCCGGAACTGTTTTATGTGGTCACGAAGATGTTAATTATTGGCTGAATTTGCTATTCAAATTTTACTGGACTCTGAATTCAGTGGGACAGGAATTCCATTCAGCAATTAGAGAGCATACATCTTAATCTCAATACTGTCTGATGGATAAAAACAATTGAATTTATTTACTATTATTTGACTCCTACTATTTATTAAACCCAAGTAGGACATCATTACTGTATTTCCTTCCTTTGTGATTACTATTGCCATCTCAACCTTCTGTAGCAGGAGCTATGATCTGGCTTTTGGGTGTATTCTTCAACTTAATATGAAAATATTTTAGCACTGAGTGGGCACCAGAAAGACAGAAGAATGTGGAACACTAATTATACAATATGATGAGGGTTCCATTCCAAACCCACTTACTCTCAAAGAGAGAAATCACATAAGAGGGGCCTCTCTCTTGATTGCTTTTAACAACTGATGATCAAAAAGCCTGTCAACACAAGTAGATACTGTTAAAGAGCTGTAAACCTAAAGCTGGTTTTGATTTTTTTTTCAGCTTTGTTTCTTTTGCAGAAAAGTCATTACTGTCTCTAGTTCTGACGTGAAATCATGCCAGTGATATTTTTACACATAAAGTGACTTTTAGGAATTCAGTTTTCTTATAATAGATGTCAGTGTTAAGATTCAGAACAGCTGTAAAACTGAAAGTGAAATCCTAATGGATCTATCATAAGTATTTCTAAAGAAATTCAAAGCAGGTTTCAGTGTGTTTTAACGTACAAAAATCCTTTATAGATAGACTATAAGCTATCATAAATAAATGCTTACTGTGCTTTTAATAATGAAAAATGAATCCTTTAAAATGTGGCATTGTTAAGGATTTTATATTGTCCTATGCAGTTAGATCCTAAGTTTCGGGCTAAATATTTTTTTTCCTCTTTCCCACCTTAAAACTGTACTTTGAAGTGTAATTCACAATGGAAGGAGCCATTTAAATGGTCCTACTTCTTTTTAGATTTTGTAATCTTGTGATATGAAATTAAGTTTTTTCTATCATATTTGCAAAATATAAAGTTTCATTTGAGTTAGGGTGCATTGAGGTCATACATGGACAGAAATATGGGAAACTGTATTAAAAACAATTTGAGTTTCCTTGTTCTTTCACTACATTTAATATAATAATTAAAAAAAAATCTGTTTATGAGATTTTCACAGTCAATAAATCATGCCAAATCATAGTAAATTTTCAAAAAAAAGTTATTATTGTGAAAAGTAATGGATTATGAGATAAAGCCCATCTAATTAGATGTCACATGCACAGTTTGTGAGACTACCTTTTTACAAAACACTTGTGTCAAATATTGTTTTGCAAAACACTTGCGTCCAGCTGAGATGGAATTAATTTCCTCCATAGCAGCCCTCAAAGTGCTGGGATGTGTTTTGGTAGCCAGCAAGGTGCTGACAACATAAGATGGCTTGGGCTGTTACTGAGCAGTGCTGGCACAGCATCAAGGCTGTCACTCCAACATCTTTAGAAAGGACACAGTCATGACAGCTGACCCAAACTGACTGCAGGGATGTTCCATACCATATGACATTCTGCTCAGTAAGGAAAAAAACTAAGAGAAAGAAGGAAGAATGAAAGGTGGGGACATTCATTGTTTATGATATTTGATATGCATACTGAAGCTGTTGATTCCTGTGACGTGGCTGGACATCACCTGCTGATGAGAGGTAAAGAATAAACCTTTTGTCTTTTTTCCCTTTGCTTCACTACAAGTTTGCTTCAACTTTATTAAGCTGCCTTTGTTTTGACCACAAGGTTGGGGTTTTTTTTCAGTCTATTTTTCTCCCTTCCTTGTCCTGCTAAGGAAAGAAGGGATAGAGCAGCTTCACGGGCACCTGGTGTCCACCATCATCAATATACCAGCACTTGGTATCCTCTGACCTTCCTGCTACAATAACACTAACAATTTACATGGAAGATTTAAATGCTCGCATCATCCATAGGTACACATGAACAAATGTAGTCTTTTCATATTACTTGGTGTCCTAGTTCAGCAAGAGACACCGGTTATCACTGTGTGGGGGTGATCAAGGCTGTGTATTCTACACCCTCTATTCATTCCTCAAGAATAATGGACCATTTGCAACAGTTGTCCAGGAAGTCGTTAGCACCTTCACACTCAGCCTGAGGGGGCGTGGGTGCTAATGGGCCATCAATGGTCCAACCATACCCCATGACTCACAGTTAATTACCCATTGTGTGAGTCCCCGCCCTGGGGGAGGGACTGGGTGCTCCCTGAGGATATACAAACAGGGCTCAGAAGACCTTAAGATTCTCTTCGTGGGATCTGGAGGAGCAGCGGAACCTCGACAGGAGGAAGCCATCGCTCTCGACCGGACTACAACCATCGCTTCTGGCCGGGCCACAGCCGTCATCTGCAGCAACGGACTCTTCACTTCTTTTTGCTTTGGACTTGGGAGAGCCACGTGGATCTCGGCACCGGGGCTAACAAACCCCTTTGGGCTTGTGCCCTGGGACACTGGGTTTACTGCTGGGTTTTGGTGAGTTGAAAGCAGGTTGTTCTCTTTGTGTCAGTGTTTGTATGGTAATATCTTTCATTAAATTGTAACTCTGACTTATAATCTCTCTTGTGGTGTGTCCATTTCTCCTGCCGGTTTACCTCTAAACCAGCACACTTGGCTTCAAGCAGGTGGAGAAAAAAGCTTTTTCAAAAGATGGAGAACATTTCTTTCATTAGCTCAGTCAGTTTCATTAGTTTCATTATTCATTTCATCAGTTTCATTATTGTGAATAAAATTGGTTTAGTCCAATGTTATGTGCATCATGAGATCCCTTTATAATATAGTAGACAGACTCTTCAGTCATCTTCAGCTGTGGTCAACAAGGCAGGATAACAAATTCAACATTTTTGACTAAGTCTGGTGTCATAATTGCCTTCTGTTAACCTGGAAAGTATCTTCTCTCATGATGTCTGAGATATATCCATTTATGAGAAAATAAAGATAATGTCAATCAAAGAGCAATCTACCTGAGAAATCCTTATTCCTTGTTTTCTATCTCTTGTACAAATAATGTATAGAGAAGTCTACCAGGAGTGAGGCTGGTACTCATGTTGGGAGCATGATATGCATGTAATTTCTGAAGGCACACTGCTGGGCTAATGTTTACAGGATACACTTCGTAGTTGGCAGGTGGTCACAATGGAAAGAATTGTCTTCTTCAAATGTCAGGACTACTAAAAATACAGCTGTTCTAAGAGGAAAGTCAGAAAACACAGTGTATGATTAAAAAATTTAAAATAACAAGTAAATAAGGGCAAAAAAAAAGGGGGGGGGAAGTGAAAAGATTCATTTAGAAGAGCCAAAATGGTTATTGAAAAAAGCTTTTTCTACAACCTCTTTATCACTGAAAATATTAGCCGCCAGCCAAGTTGATGAAGTGAGTTATGCAGAAGACAGATAACAGTTCTAGCTGTGTCTTGAATGAATGTCTTGACTGCAGCGAGGCTGACTTCATTAGCAGTGAGTCTGACCTTTCCTCATTTGATGTAAATAGGGATTTATAGTATCAGAAAAATGTAGATGAATTGCCACAAGCCATACTCCAGCTCAGTGTGTTTGTGTTGTAGCAGTCTCCCTTATTTCTGAACCCCAGAAATGATTTACATAGGAGAAAGAAGAAAAAAACCAAAACAAAACACAACAACTGAATTTATAAACCTAGCGATGCAGTGAATAGTGGAAAAGAGCAAAAGAGAAAAGTGGTTTTGAAAGATAAAAATATTTCACATAAATGTGAAATAAACCCAACCTATTTCCTTATGTGTTTTTGGTAAGCCTAATGACCTGGAAAACCAGTTTAAGTATACCCTATGAAGAAGCTTTTTTTAACGTTTTCTAAATACCATAATGTTAGAGATCTCCCAATTACTTTCCTAAGGCACCTCTGTATGAGATACATTAAATCACTATAAATCCTTCTAAAAATAGATGGAAATCTTCCTATAATCATCTCTGCAATATGATATTGAAGTGGGTCCTCTAAGTCGGCTAGAAAAAGAAAGGCAGGGAATCATGAATATGCATGCTGTATTGTGACTATATCAGTGTACAGGTAAGCATGGGCAGATGTCAACAGCTGTTACCATGTTGTTACCATGCCCACTTGTGGTATTAGAGTGGTATTGGCTGCTGATGTCCAGTCTCATGAAATGGACAATGGGCTACATTCATGCAAGGGAATCAAATAATACCTCTCAAGGCATATGAATTAAGCATTTAGACAACAAAAAAGTGTGGGGAAGGGGAAAATGTGAATTTTATGATTGTTCAGTCTAGTGGTTTTAACCAACCTGTGACTGAAGTTTGAGAAAAGCCCTCACAGTCCATTAGCTCTTTGTAAGAGATATCAGGGGAAGGTAGAAGAGATTCTTAAGGCTTAAAAAAAAACCACAAAAAAAACCCCAAAAAAGGAAAAGAAAAACACATTTTCTTTTTTTTTTTTTTGGAAGATGTGGATCATAGAAACAGCCTCAGTCTTCAGAAAAAAATAAAAGTTGAAATTCAGCCTGTAAAATGAAGAGTTAGGCAAAATGTCTTACAAAAATACAAGCTCTTGGGAAAAATGATTTAGTCACTAGGAAAATTACCTCCAGATAAGATATCTTTTTATCTAATGCAATTTCTATAAAACCTTTGGAAGGTAGATGAGAAATCAATGGCGATTACTCAGTGAAAGAGCTGTCACCCTAGTAAAGTAACTTTTTTTCCTCAGGTTCATTGGGTCAAAACCACTTGAAAGGTGTAATCTAGTCTTCTAAATCACTTTGTGATATGTGGTACCAATACTTATGATTTCTTATAATTATATGATAAAGGGTGTCTCAAAGAGACCTTGAAATAAGATGCCTACATGGTCAATAGATTCACTGGTATGCTGATTCACTATATTGAAAGATTTTAAGATCAAGATAAATATTTTTCAAAAAGCTACACAAAATCATCATACAGATTCAGAGCTTGATGCAATTGCTTCCAATAAACAGGAGGCCTGAACAGATGTTCTAAGTGGTCTCTTCTATGAATTTTTGATTTACATATGTAAGTCCTTAGGGTTCTTGTAAAGAAGAATGAGAAAGAAGGCATGCTGAACTAGTATTGTACTTAAAGCGTGGTGGAAAAGTAGGAAATAAATTGTGAGCATATGGGAAAGTCTGGAGAAATACTGGCATCCAAGATGTTGAAATCTAAATTTGTAAGCTGCCAGTCACTTTAGCTTCCTCAGATCAGCTTTCATTGACTGCAAGTATAATGCGGGATTATTTTTTAAAATGATGGATTTTAAACTCTTTTTTCTTTCAATCTTCCTTTTTTTTTTTTTATTTTTTTTCTTAGCTCATGACAAGAGAAGAAAAATTAGCATCTCCTTTCTTGGGAGGCACCACCTTGCCTGGGAAAATCATGGAAGAGATCCTCCTGATGACATGTTAGAGCACATGAAGGAAGAGCACGTGATCCGGGACAGCCAGCATGGCTTCACCAAGGGAAGGTGGTGAGGTGCTGGAACAGACTTCCCAGAGAGGTGGTGGATGCCCCATCCCTGGAGGTGTTAAAGGCCAGGTTGGATGGGGCCCTGGGCAACCTTGTCTAGATGCAGGCCTGGAGGTTTGCGGCCGGGGTTTGGAACTCTATGATCCTTGGGGTCCCTTCCGATCCAGAACATTCTGTGAGTCTCCCTCTGCTACAGAAGTTTGTTATTTTCAATTTTTTTTTTTTTTTGCTTTACTTGTTTACAAAAAATAAAAGATGTATGCAAGTGTAAGGAAAATAATTTCAATTGAAAAGATCCTTTCCTCCTTTCCTTGCTGGTACCACCAGCTAAACACTTCATCCTCATATTTTATTAAATGCATTCTTATTTTCTGTACTTTACTTTTCTCTATAAAAACTATGACATTTTGGAATGTGTGTGCTCACTTCCTTTGGAGCATGAGAAATTACAATAAAAGCAATATAAGCTATATATGCCTTATAAACAATACATAACTTCATCTGCAGAAATTTCTTCATGAATAATTTGGAAATATGTTAGTAAACGCAGTGCAATTTTAAGTAATAATACAAGTAATAGGTGGGTTTTTTTCTCTCATGCTTGTTGACTCAGGTTTGTTGGTTTGAGGGTTTTTTTTGCCAAGAGCAGTCATTCTAAGCCTTTAAACTTATAATATAAATGATATCTCTAGTGAGCAATACATACTGACTTTAAGAACTTCAGATGAGTTTCTACAAGTCATTATGTATTAATCACAGGTATAACTGGATTACCAGTGAACACACTGATTTAAATCCATAACATCAGTTGTAGTTGACATGAAAAATTGTCAGCCAAGTAGTTCATGAATGCCCAAATTCAAGAGGCAAATATGTGCTGAATGGAAATGCTTTACCATTATGTAGTACTCAATACTAGCATGAACATTGTGCATCTTATGGACACACCTATCTGTCATGGTAGCTTACTGTTTATTTTAAGAAATTGATCCTATTCTCCCCATCAAAAATTTGACATGGAACTCTAGAGAAAAATTGTCTTGATAAATCTCATTGTCTCCTCATTTCATTAAATTTAAAATAAGAATAATTGTTTTCTATGACTTCTTTTTGCCACATAACGTCTGAGCTGAGTGTCCTCTGTGTTTCAAAAAACCACATACATTCTTTCAGGGAAGCTGAAGTCAAACTTTAGCCATGCCTCTTGTATCTGTGCAGATATATCACTTATTTCCCAGGCCTGATAAGATGTAGCTTTAAACACACGAATGCTGATATCTTTCTACTGACAATTTATGTCAAGGTGAAGAGCAAAAAGATGTGACACTGAATATGTTCCCAGGTTTTTGATTTGGTCTTTTTATGAAGGTTCAGGTACAGAAAACAACCTCATGAAAGCTGTACGAACTTCAAGGAATGACTATAATGAATTTGTAAGCTCTGAAATGGAAAGTATTATGACAGAGCAAGACACTATTTGTTATACTTGCTTGTTTTGTCCACTTAGGCACTTGGTTTCTTGGCAAAAACCAAGAGTTACATACACTTCTATTATTATTCACTTCTTATTTTAATAGAAATATTTTATTCAAACTGTTGCTTAATTATATTTTATCTATTCCAGCAGATTTATTTTCCATGTTGGCAACATCTCTGCCACTGTAGCATTGGTGATATTTGAAAAGTGGTAAGTATGGAGACACACTGAAAGACAAGACAAATGTAATAGCTGTAACTCAGAAACAGAAGAAAAGCATGCATGCACGGAAAGATTAAAAGAAAACAAGTAATAAAATTAATTTTGTTTCAAGAGACTCAACTATTGGTTTACAGATATCAGATGCAAAATTAAATTCACACTAGTTTTATTTATGAATAAAGACAAGGATGCTGACCAGTAAGGGAAAGGCAAGATAATTCAGAAGAATGAGACTAGAGAAATGATCCTGTCCAGAAATACAAAGAACATGGATTGGAAGAAGAGAGTGAGAAGCCTCCATTTTAGACCTCTGAAAGGAAAAAGAGAATCCCCGTTCCAGTAGCAAAACATCTCCAGAAAATCTAACAAGTAATGAGGATCCTCTTTACAGGCAAATTCCCAAAGTGTGTATGTATATGTGTTATTGTGAGCTTCTACAGGCCAATAAAGCAATTTCAGAAATACATAAATTTTATAATAAATTACTGAAAGAAAATAAATAAGTAAAAATGAAATTAATTATGAGAAATGAGCCAATGTTAGTTTACCAAAATTCAAAACAATTTAATGCCTTCTCTCATAGCTGATTTTTTATACAAGTCTAATTACAGAATATCACAGAATCACAGAATATTAGGAACTAAAAGATACCTCGAAAGACCATCCAGTCCAACCCCCCTGCCCAAGCAGTATCATCTAGAGTAGATCACATAGGAATGTGTCCAGGTTGGCCTTGAATGTCTCCAAAGAAGGAGACTCCACAACCTCTCTAGGCATCCTGTTCTAGTAATCCGTCACCTTCACAGT